>VDFB02049217.1:39700109-40012827 GCA_007258455.2 Sequoia sempervirens
ACACCTTCAACAGGTTTGAGGTGCTAGAGGATCTTAGTCAACAGGAGGTGAACCCAGGATTTTTGGATCTAGATCATGGGACTCCGGATATTGATCAGCATGGCCCTTTAGTTGAGGCAATGCTTGCTCCCCAAGAGGAGGGGGGTATGGGAGTGCCATGCTTAGATGAGGTTGGGAAAGATTCTTGTCAGGTTTTGCTCAACTCAGAGGGGACTATGGCTCCGCTTACTGATGGGACTTCGGCTCTAGGGATAGATCGTCAAATGGAGGTTCAGGTTGAGTTGGGTGGTAGTGCTGAGGTAGTGAAAGATAGTGTAGATAAGGTTCACCTCTTGCAAAAAGTTGGTCCAGAGGTGGGCAAGAAGAATATTAAGGCGTCCTCTGAGTTGGGTGTTCTGCAAAAAGTTCTCAAGAAGGGGGGGCCGGAGAAAATTTCTAAGCTGGGAAGGAAGAAGGATGAGGAAAAGATTAAGATGATAGGGGAGACTTTGGTGGAGTCAGGGTCGGTCAAGACTCTGGATTCGCATTTTTCATGCCCCTCGAAATGATAGTTCTCTCTTGGAATGTTAGGGGCTTGAACAGTGGCCCTAGACAAAAAGCTGTTCGGGATTTGATTAGGTGTCATTCGCCTGATGTTCTTTTTTTGCAGGAGACTAAGCTCTCTGTGGAGGGTATGATGGATCTAGTTCCTAAGTTATGGGGGAATGGTGGATGCCAATGCATTGGTGCTCAAGGGTCTTCTGGCGGGGTGGCATGTTTATGGAACCCGCGTAAGATTTGCCCCTTTGGTGGGTGTCTTTCAGGTCCTCCCTTTCCATGGTGGCCTCTTGTTTTATGTCAGGGGAAATTGCTCTCTTCTCCAATGTGTATGCGCCTGTGGAGTTGCAAGGAAAGCAACTTTTGTGGTCCAACATTCATTTAGTTCGCAGCTTATTTCCCTACCATCCTTGGATTATTGGAGGCGATTTTAATGCTATCACGGAGCTTGCAGAAAAACGAGGTGGTATTGCAAGGTTGGAGGCTTCTACATTATTGCTCCAGGACAATATCTCTGCTTTGAATCTTGTGGATATCAAACCTGGCAATGGTCTTTTTACTTGGAATAATAGGAGAATTGGCGATGCCTCTATTTCTGAAAGACTTGATAGATTTTTGGTGTCTAGTTTTTGGGTGGGGGACAGGTGGTTGATAAGCTCTGAAATTTTGGATGGTCGTGGTTCTGATCATTGGCCTATTAAGCTAGTAGTTGATGTGCCTCAACGGTGTGCTAGACAGACCTTTAAGTTCCAACTCATGTGGCTTAGGGATGAATCTCTTCATGTTTTGCTCCCTAGTTGGTGGGATCAGGGGAAGCCAGCATATGGCACTGCCATGTACTCTTTCTCAAAGAGGCTCCAGTTAAATACAGATTGAAAAGATGGAATAGGCAGCATTTTGGTAATTTATTTCAGGAAAAGCAAAAGGCACGAGATAATCTAGACCTAATTACCAGACAAATTCGAGATCAAGGCCTCTCAGAGGAGCTGAGTTTATTGGAGGTTGCTGCAACAAAAGAGCTTGAGGAATGGGAGTTAAGAGAAGAGATTTTTTGGAAACAAAAGTCTCGTATTGAATGGCTCCAGGCTGGGGATCGAAACACTGCTTTCTTCCATAACTCAGTTAAGGATCGGAGACAAGGTAATGCTATTTCTTCTATTCTGTTGCCTAATGGGGAATCTTTGTCCTCCTCAGCCTCTATTTCAGCTGAATGCATTCGATATTTCTCTACCCTTTTCTCTGAGGATTCGCCTCCTGCGGAGGAGGATGAAGCTAAAATTTTAGATTGTATCCCGAAGCTGGTGACTAATGAAATGAATGAATCATTGCTTGCTCCTATTACCTTGTCGGAGCTTGAGAAGGTTGTATTCCAGATGAAGAAAGGTAAAGCTCCTAGGCCTGATGGATTCCCCATTGAATTTTTTCAGGAGTTCTGGGAAGTGGTTAAATTGGACCTTTTAGAGGTTGTCCAAGAATCCTTTATGCATAAACAAATGTTGAAGTCCCTAAATGCTACATTTTTTTCTCTTATTCCTAAGAAGGTGGGAGCTAACTCCTTGGATTTGTTTAGGCCTATAGCTCTATGTAATGTTGTGTATAAAATTATTACTAAGTTGATCGCAGAAAGGCTGAAGCCTTGGCTTGATGACTTAATTTCTGAAGAGCAGGGGGGTGTTGTTGCTGGAAGACAGATCATGGATGGGGTAGTTATTGCTGCTGAGGCCATCCATTCTATGGAATCCTCAAAAGATAAATCTATGTTTATCAAGTTAGACATGGCTAAAGCTTATGATCGTGTTAAATGGAGTTTTCTATTTAAAATCCTTGGAGCTTTTGGCATTGCTGAGGGTTGGATTGAATGGGTTAGGAGTTGTGTCACTTCCTCCTCCTTTTCGGTGCTTATCAATGGTGAGCCCACTTGTTTGTTTGGTGCTTCTAGAGGCCTTAGGCAAGTAGATCCCCTATCTCCTTACTTATTCATCCTCCTTGCGGAAGGCCTGGGAAGACTCATTCGTGCTCAGGTTGCTAGTGGATTGCTTCAGGGATGGAGCTGGGGAGATGGTATTCCCCCTCAGTCTCATCTGCAATTTGTAGATGATACTGCCTTGATGGGTAGGGCTAAGGTTGAGGCGGCTCTCAATTGGCGCAGTGTTTTGGACAGTTACTTGGCAGCTTCTGGGCAATGCATAAATGAGGGGAAGTCCTTCATATATTTCTTCCACACTCCTAAAGGTATTCAAAGGAGAATTGCTGGTATCCTTCGATTTCAGATTGGTTCGCTTCCTTTTTCCTATCTTGGAATCCCTCTTGCTGTTCGCTCTCTCCCCAAAAGGTTTTGGCAAGAGACTCTTGATAAGTTTCGAGGATTGGTCAGTCATTGGACTTGCAGGTGGCTTTCTTCAGCAGGTAGAGTGACTCTTTTAAAGTCGGTGGTTCAGGCTCTTCCTATTTATAAATGCTTTGTTCTTTCTGCTCCTTCAAGTTTTATTAGAGATTTCGAGAAATTGTCTCGTCAGTTTCTGTGGGCTGGTAATCTTCTTCATAGAAAATGGAGTCTTGTGAAGTGGGATGTTGTTTGTAGGCCAAAGCAAGAGGGGGTCTTGGTTTACGGCGGGATGATTTGAATGGGCAGGCCTTGGCTGCTAAGTTGTATTGGCGCTGGTGCTCTCAACAGCATATGTGTTGGGCTAAAATTCTGACCTTCAAATATTTGGGGGCAGTAGAAAGTAGGGAGGTATCAAGGTTTAGTATGGAGGGGAAAGGCTCTGTGATCTGGAGTACCCTTAAACGTGGTGCCAAGTTGGTTAAACAGGGACTTTTTTGGGTTTGTAATGGGGGTCGAGATGCTCTTTTCTGGTATGATTCTTGGGATGGATACCCACCCATTGTGTCATCTCATCCCCATCTCCAAGATTTGTGCCAGATTTTTGTGGAGGCGGGTTGGAGGCATGTGGCTGATTTTAAATCTCAACAATCTTTGGGTCAAATTTCTGTGTCTAGGTGGAAGAGCCCCTTGGATTGGCCTCCTGGTGGTGCAGTGGAGGATCGTCAAGAGCTTGCTAAGATTTTATCGAGTCGGGTCTGCAATTCTCTCCAAGGGGCTGTGTGCTTGCTTGGGGACCTGACTTGAAAGGAAATTTTTCAGTTGCCTCTGGTTATCAGGTTTTGGATAAACAGGTCTTTGGAAGCTCCCAGGTTTCTTGGTGGAAGCATGCTTGGAATAAATTTGCTTGGCCTAAGTGTAATTTTTTCTCTTGGCTCGTGGTTCAAGGTAAGTGTCTTACTTGGGATAATCTTTGCAAACATGGGTTCCAGGGCCCCTCCATGTGCATTCTATGTGGTCAGCATGATGAATGCTTATCACATCTGTTTTTTCAGTGCTCTTTTGTTAAGACTATCTGGCATCACTGGTGGAATCTTTGGAGCTTACCATGTTGCCATGTCTCTTCTTTGGAGGATTTTTGGAAGAGACAGGGTTCTTCTCCTGCTACAACCTCTTTTCTTAAAATTGCTTGGAGCATTGGCCCTAGTTTGATTGTTTGGCAAATCTGGTTGGAACGTAACAGAAGAATATTCTTGGATAAAAAATTGCTCGTGGGGCAACTTTGGAGGCGAATTCTTGGGGCTTTGCTGGAGACTTTGACTGCAAAGTGTGACTTGTCTGTGCCGATTGCTCCTGGGGACTTGGGTGTTGTAAATTCCCTGGGTCTTGCCACTGGGGGGAAGTGTATTATGAGTAAAGTGCATCGTAGGCGTGGGCGTGAGAGGGTTGCTCGTGAGGGCTTTTGGTGCCCACCTGCTCTAGGGGAGTTGAAAATTAATACTGATGGGTCTTCTAGGGGTAACCCTGGGCATGCTGGGGTTGGTGGTATTGGTAGAGATAGCCTTGGAGTGGTGGTTTTCTTCTTTTCTATGTATCGTGGTTTGCAAACTAATAATCTTATGGAGGCTAGCGCTATTCTCTTGGTGGTTGAGCGTGCGGTTTCCCTTGGATGGCGACGGATTGTTTGTGAAGCTGATTCTCAGGTGGTTATTGATATGTTGAATAATCAAAATTTGGAGGATGTGAATTGGCAGCTAGCTGTGGTTGTCAAGCAGATTATTTCTCTGTGCTCTACCTTGGAGTCCATTGTTTTCCGTCATATTCCACGGGAGTGGAATAGGGTGGCTGATGGGCTGGCTAGATGGGCGTCGGAAAAGACTGATTCTTGGTCTGTGGATGATTGGAGCAATCTCCCTGTTGATATGGCCCCTGTTCTTGAGGAGGGGGTTGCTGAGGATATGAGGTGCTTCTTGGGTGTGAATTAATTCTTGTTGTTTTTGGCCCCTTGTGGCTTCCTTCTTTGGACTTTGTAATGCTGTTATGATTTAATAAAGTTTTTACCCTCTTTTATTAAAAAAAATTTAATAGATAGACTTTAGAGATTTAATTAATTAAATAAAATTAATTATTTAATTAAAAGAGATGGAGAATGATTTAAGAGACTTAATCAAACACGCGATTTTTTTAATTAAGAGAAGAAAACAAATAAATTTAATCAAATAAAGATATTCAATTAAATGGTTAGGTCAGGGAATGATTTAGGATGAAATGATGTCGGTAGTCAGACTTAGATGCACAATGTCAACTTGTACATTTTGCATGTCTACATTTTGCCCCTCTTTGAAGCAATGTACTTGTTGCATTGATTCAAAGAATGATCTTGTCATGATCAAAATCAAAAAAATTCTGATTTTTCAGATGCCCCACTATTGCCCCAGTGAGAAGAATTCCACTGGTATATTGCCCCCTCGAGATGTTGAATGGGAATGCCAATTGCCAATCAAAATAGTGATAAAATGCGAGAGGAGTGGTTGATGTAGATGAATGGACATTCATTAGCTATGGGTAGCTTCATGTACCAACTAGGATAGAAATGCTAGTAAAGATAGAAGAATGTGATAGAAGAATGAAAGAATGAGATGATCATGCAAATGGTGATGACTACTTGCTGTGGAGTTGGGATTTTCAAAGGGAAAATTTCCTTATGTTTGATAATACACGCAGTACGATGCATCAATGTATCAAGAACTAGGATGGCATTGTACCTAGTGTGATGGAATTTGACTCAACAAATCAAATAGGAGTATTCTTGTTCACATTTGACATACAGAACCCTGTCCAGAAAATAGTTCAAATATTTCAAATATCTCAAACCAAAACATAGGAAGGTGAGCCTTTCTATGTGGTCAACAAGAAACTTAAAACGCCCTTGCTACAGACTAAAAAAAAGAACACATGACCAAGGTTATATTACAAAGATATCCAACAAGCACAATAGACAAAAGATAATGATCATTGCCCCATTCCTATCTCTCTAAATCCTTCGTTCGGACATCATCGAGAGGTCCTTGGAATAAGCACAATGAGATAAATCAAACAAGATAAAGTAAGTGAGCAAACAAACTAATGTTCTTTGTACCGTTAGCTAAGAGAAATGATGTTTCGAAAGATGGGAGCTGAAACTTATTGCCAAAAGATAATGTCCATTGTTGGAACGGATCCTAGGACATGTTAATGACATGTTGTTTCATTTACCCAAAGTGGTTGGTTTGATAAAAGTGCCCATTGTTGAAACGGATCCTAGGACATGATTTTATCAAACGATGATGAAATTGATTTATGATTTATATGCCATTGACAAGAAAAGGGTTGACCAACTTGCTTGCTGACTGACCTATACTTGAGATTTTGATAGTTTAGGTTTTCACATTTGACTGCTAGAGTTGTTTCCGACTGTTTTACCAAAGGTTGAGGGTGATGACAATTTATTATGGATGATTGATTATTGCGAGTGTAAGCGAGATGAGGCAGATGGATTTTTTTCAAATATTTGGATGTTTTTGGAGTTTTGCAATGTTTTGAGTCTATTTTTTGTATTTTTTCGAGATTTTCAAATGTTTTGATTTTCAATTTTCCAATGTTTTGAGATTTTCTGAGATTTTGACCAAGAGACTAACCTAAAGACCTATCCTAGGGGCCTCGGGGGCTGATCAACAGATTAGCCTTGCCTACGTTATACATGCAGAGACTACGTAGTTCGACTGATGACTTGACCGATTCACAGATGAAGATATACATGATGAAATGTCGGTTTATTATGATGAATGCCTAAAGGACTGAACTAAGTGTCTCGGGGGATGATCAAAGATCAACCTTGCCTACGTTTAGGCTTTCGAGGAACAACGTAGTTGGACAAGATGACTCTGTTTTGACTTTTTGAATGAATTACGGCTTATTTTGGATTTTGATATGTTTGAATGTTTTTGGATTTTCTAATTTTCTAATGTTTTTGGATTTTTGATTTTTCCAGGACTTTTAAGATCATACCACGAATCCGATCCGATGAGAACGTGCCCCCAGTGTGAGGCGATAGACTACTCTGATATAGGCAGGACAAACTGACCTTTTAAGTGGGCCGAGTAGCTCTAGGAGGAATCATGACACAAATGAAAGACCAAGCTATGGTGCAGATGCGGATGGAAGGGTGAAATGCGACGATATGCGATGAGTGAGTGAATGATGCAAAGCAAGTCATGGAGACCAAGATGGATGGAGAGTGCTTATTTACACAAGGTGCCTGTTTACCAGGTTTTCACCAAGGTACTTGCCCAAAGTGCCACCGAAGTGGTTTTCACTAGAGGGCGATTTTTTTCTCTTTACTGTTTTTCTTAATTTTTGATTTTTTTGTTGTCACGAGGCCTTTGTTTGTCGAGGTTTTCCTTGCAGAGTAACCATTTTTGAGGACTTTTATGATTTTTTGGATTTTTTGGTTCTATACCTTGAAAGATTTAGGCATAAAACTTTTTTTTTTTGAGATGGGGAGCTATTCATTGGCTCTGTAGGGTTCCCCTTTAGGTGTTGATAACTGATATGCCCCTAATTTGTAGCTTGTTGTGATGACAAAGGGTCCAAGCCAGTTGGGTTCAAACTTGCCCTTGCCATTTGGGTTCAAGACATTCTTCTGATTCTCTTTTAGCACCAATTCTCCCACCTGGAAAGTTCCGCTTCTGATTTTCTTGTTGTAGCTCCTTTTTAGTCTATTCTAATACACTTGTAGATGGTTTAAAGCATCCGGACATGGCTCGTCCAAAAGGTTTCGGCTGGTTCAGTCTTGAAACTCAATACTCCTCATCCATGATGAGGTTTTGCAATGATACTCTGAGGGATGGTAGCTCAATCTCAATGGGCAAGATGGCCTCTGATTCGTAGACCAAGGAAAATGGTGTGGCACCAGTGGGTGTGCGGATGCTAGTTTGGTAAGCCCAAAGGGCAGGATTAAGCTACAAATGCCAGTCACGACCTGTGTCATTGACTATTTTCTTAAGGATTTTGAGGATGGTTTTATTTGTAGCTTATGCTTGGCCATTTCCTTGGGGATAGTATGGGGTGGAAAAGCGATGTTGGATTTTGAACTTATCACATAGGTCACGGACTTCCTAATTTTTGAATGGTGTCCCATTATCTGAGATAATGGCTTGTGGGACACCATAGCAGCATATGAGATAGTTCAGGATGAACTTTCAGATATGCTTTCTTGTTATGTAGGTCATAGGTATGGCTTCAACCCACTTGGTGAAGTACTCAGTTGTAGTTATAATGAATTTATGGTCGTTGGATGAGGTGGGTGTGATTTTCCCAATGAGATCGAGTCCCAACTATGAAAAGGGCCATGGTGTGATGATTGGATGAAGCTCTTGAGCTGGAGCATGGATGAGGTCCCCATGTTGCTGACATTGTAGACACTTCTTGACATATTCATGTGCCTCTCTGTCCATGGTAGGCCAGTAATACCCACTCCTCAGCAATTTCTTAAACAAGGTCATGCCACTTGAATGAGAACCACAAATGCCATTGTGCACCTCAGTTAGGGTAGCCAAAGCCTCCTCAGGGTTAAGACATCTTAGTAAGGTTCCTTCTATGCTTATGCGATATAGGGTTTCTCCTAAAATGACAAAATGAGATGCTTTCTTGATAAAGGTTTGTCTAAGGCTTGAACGCAAATCAGCAGGAATGATACCTATCCTAAGGTATGTGTAAATGTCTTGGTACCACTAATCATTCAGACCAATGATTTCACCCACAAATTCTGACTTTGGTACCTTGAATGCTGGTACGAGAAGCTGCTCTACTAAGAAGTCATATTTCAAAACATTTTGAGGGATCTCTAAGAGTGATCTAATAGTTGCCATTGCATCTGCTGCTCTGTTGTTGGTTCTTGGTACTTGCTCAAATGTGATGTCAACAAAAGATTCCTTGAGATTTTCCACCAGCCTTTTGTATGGAGTTAGCTTATCATCCTTTGTTTGGTACTCATTGTTCACTTGATTTATGATAAGCTGTGAATCTCCATATACCTTCAATGTCATAATGTTCCACTGTACTGCTATCCTGAGACCTATAGTTAAAGCCTCATATTCTGCAATGTTGTTGGTACAAGGGAATGCTAGTTTGTATGATCTTGGTATACAATCCCCTTGTGGAGTGATGAAGAAGATACCAGCTCCTGACCCATGTTGTGTGTAGGATCCATCAAAGTATAGCTTCCAATGAGTAGCTATGTCAATGTTGAAAATGGATTCATCTGGAAATTCTGAAACAAGTGGGTTCTCCGCATAGATAGGTGCGTCTGCCAGTTGGTCTGCAATGACCTATCCCTTGATTGCCTTGCGCTCCACATACTCAATGTCATATTCTGATAATATCATTACCCACTTAGCCATTCTTCCTGTAAGCATTGCCTTTGAAAGAAGATACTTTAAGGGATCAATTTTAGCTATGAGTTTGATCTTGTGTGCCAACATGTAGTGTCTGAATTTTTGGGATGCAAACACCACTGCTAGGCAAGCTTTTTCAATGAATGTATAGTTTAACTCATGGCCCACCATTGTACGGCTGATGTAGTAGATGGCTCTTTCTATTCCATTTTCATCATGTTGTGCTAGGAGAGCACCAAGGGCTGCTGCAGTTGCTGAGATATAAAGGATCAATGGTTTGTTCTGAATTGGAGGCCTTAGTACTGGAGGTGTTAATAGATATTCCTTGATTTTGTTGAAGGCTTGTTCACATTTGTCATCCCATTTGTACGTTACCCCCTTGTGGAGTAAGTGAGAGTAAGGGATTTGTTTGTCTGCTAATTGTGCTATGAACCTACGAATTGACTGAAGCCTGCCTTGGAGACCTCTCAGTTGTTTCAATGTCCTAGGAGCTTCCATTTCAAGTATTGCTTTCACCTTTGCCGGATCAATCTCAATGCCTCTCATTGACACTATGTAGCCCAACAACTTTCCTGATTGTACGCCAAAGACACACTTCTTGGGATTCAAACGAACCTTGTATTCTTCTAGTCTGTCAAAGATAGCACTCAAGACTGATATATGATCCTTCCTCTTTTTGGATTTGCTCAAGATGTCATCGACATAGTCCTCAACTGTTTTGTGGATCATGTCATGGAATATTAGTGTCATGGCCCTTTGGTATGTGGCCCCGGCATTCTTTAAGCCGAATGGCATTACGTTCCAGCAGTATGTGCCCCAAGGACAAGTGAAAGATGTTTTATGTTGGTCTTCCTCTGCAATTCTTATCTGATTATAGCCTGAAAATCCATCCATCAAGGAAAGCATCTCATGCCCCGCGGTCATGTCTACAATCATATCAATGTTAGGCAACGGAAAATCATCTTTTGGGCAAGCCTTGTTCAAGTCCCTAAAGTCCGTACAGATTCTTATGCCCCCAGTTGGTTTTGAAACCGGTACTAGATTGGAGACCCACTCAGGGTAGGCGATCGTTCGTATGAATCCCACATCTAGTAGTTTCTGGAGTTCCATCTTGACTAATAGAGCAATCTATGGGTGCATCTTTCTCAACTTCTTTTTACAGGTTTAGCTTCAGGATAGACTGCCAAGTGATGAACCACTACCTCTGGATCCAATCCTGGCATATCAGCATAGGTCCATGCAAAATTTATCTTCCTCTCCTTTAAGAAGGTAGCCAACTCCTCCTGTTCTTTGCATAATAATGACTCAGCGTAGAATGTAATATGAGGAGTTTCTTGTGTTCCCAGATTGATGGGGTTGCACTTTTCTGCTAGCATAGCTGACTTTTCTTGGTGTATAGCTATAAGAGGAAGATTGAATCCCCCATCCTCAGGCGCCTCAGAGAGGTTTTCACCATTGGATGCGTCCTTTCTTTTTACTTTTTCAGAGTCGGAGAGTGCCACAAGGTGGTTTTCACTCAAGGACTTGGAGATTATTCTCAATTTTTTATTTTTGCGACTGAGGGATTCAATCGTTTCTCCATAGTATGCATGTGTATCCAGCTCTATGATAAAACCTGCCTTATGATCCCCACATGGAATGTCATCCCTAAGTCCCATGAATTCCGAGAGCGCCTTATCGTTTTCAAACATGTCAAGAATTGGTGGTCCTCGTTGGTCGTAATCAATCAGTTGGGGATAGACTAATCGGATTTCATTGCTTTGGTTTTCAGACTCATAAGATAAGGTGCTAATCATAAGGACATTAGTATCCTCAAACAGTAAAGGTAATCCTATTTCTGGTGACTCAGTTAAATCAGTGGGCATTCCTAAAGTCATGGAGGATTTTGGAGTAGCTACGGATTCCTGAGGAGGCGTTCGGTTCCATCTATCATGGGCACCTCGACCAAGTATAGTTACCTTAGGAGTAGGATGACCAATGCCAAGATTTTTTATTTGCTTCTCAGGTATAATGGGTATTACACGCCCGTTATTATCTTGGCCTAACCCTTGGTTCCGGTTATAGCCCATCAAGAGCATCATCTTCATACCTTTGTTTCGTTCATCCATAGGAAATTCAACTGCTGGTATATCATCTCGATAGAGGAGATGAGATAAGTCCCCCTCTAATGTTTCCTGACCAAGATCTCCTGCACTTGTGAAGGTAGGGTTTCGTTCATAGGAGCCTTGAGATGTTGAAGCTTCTTGTGGTTGTGGTCGTCCTCTTGATCTAGGAGATTGTGGTAGCTCTCCTACTACAAAAGCATTCTTAGGCATTGAATAGTTTCCACAACCATCATCTTGTATTATGACTTTGATATCAGAAAAGGTGGGGATGGCGGGGGTGGAGGGTGTCTCTGTCGCAGAAGTGAGAGTGGCGGGATCCACGTAAGGTGTTGATGGGCCTTCATCGTTCTTGGGTACTTGCGGGATCTTGTAGTATTTTGCCTCTAGATTTTTGCAGTAGGCAAATGGCTCAGGATCTCCATGGATAGTAACCTCTTGACCTTCATGTGTGAATTTCACACATTGATGAAAGGTTGAAGCTACAGCTTGCATTGCATGTATCCATGGTCGCCCTAGGAGAATGTTGTATGGTAAATCGAGGTCCAAGACCTGACAGTTGGTTTGCATGATGGCGGGTCCAACCTGGACAGGAAGCTGAATGGTGCCTTGGGATACCCTTTCCTGGTCATCGTATGCTCTTATTGTGATGCCTTTTCCTTTGTCAATTGAATCCTCTGAAATGTTCAAATTCTTTAGAAGCTTTAAGGAGCAAATATTTAAGCCTGCACCTCCATCCACCAAGACTCTCTTGACTTTCTTTTTATTTACGTACACCTCCAGATGAAGTGCACGGTTGTGAGATGGTTGTGTGGGGAAGTCTTGTTCAGAAAATGTAAGAATGTTAGGTGTGGTGATACTTGTGACCATAGCTTGGAATTGTTCTGCATCTAGATCTGCGGGGACAGTAGATGACGCCAAAGCTTCTTCTAGAATCTTTTTGTGTGCAGATGAGATTTTGAGTAACTCCATGATGGAGATATGTGCAGGGGTTCTTTTCAATTGATCCAAGACATTATAGCCACTAGGGTTAGACCTTGGATTGGATGTGGAATTTCTGCTTGGTTGGGATGGTGCTGCAATGGTAACCTTTCCACCTCTTGTGGTGACTCCACAATCGGCTTGGGCCCCTTTGATGGTGATGACTCCACAAAACTCATCTAAACAAGCGACAACACCCTCGTATGTGTGGTTGACATTTTTATAAGCCCCTTTTCCTTTGTCTTGATCTTTGTTTCCTTTGTTGCCATGATTCGGCATCGGATTCGTGTAAATCTTGAGATCTTTGTTTCCTGATGGTGCTTCCACATCTATGATTTTGTCATCTATGAGGTCTTGAATTAATTTTTGAGCCTCATGCAGTTGTTTGTCGTGTGTCCCTTGAGTTTGTGGAAGTCACAAAGATAATTCTCATTATACCATGGTGGCTTGACCGATGGTTCTTGATAATTATTATGTGTAGGGACCGTTATCAATTTTTCATCTACCAATCTTTTCATGATTGCTTCAGCAGGTTCCCCAAGGAGTGTGTATTTTCGTTTGGGGAAGAACTTGTTTCGCTGTGGTCCTCCCTGATTATCAGTGTTGTTTGTGTTTTGGTTATGGGATGGTTGGACCACAGTATTGACTTGTCGATTGCTTTGATTGGTATTTTGGTGTTGTTGTTGTTGGGATGGTGGATTGTTCTTCCGTGGGGCACTAATGAAAACTTTGGCGTCAACAACACCATCATTGGTTACATTACGATTCTTTGCCCATGTTCATGGTTTGTCATGATAACTGGATGATGAGCGACCTTCTTGATATGATGAAGTTTCTCCCTGTGTGGCAAGGGCTCGTTCGATATTGAGCGCCCTAGGGATCAACTGGTCATAAGTGGTGATGTTTTGCACTTTGAGGTGGAAGGCCAAGGGCCCATCAAGATTCACAATGATAGTTCCCACTTGTTGCTCTTCAGGCATGGACCACTTGCTTTGATTAGCTTTGGATCGCCATCGTTGTAAGAAAGCACCGAATGATTCATTTTTCCCTTGTTTGAGAGATGATAATTCATGTAAGCTAACCTCCATGGGAGTGTTGAAGGAATAATTATGTATGAAGGCATCTATGATTTCCTGGAATTTTTTGATTCTAGAAAGTCGAGAAAACCAATCAATAGCATTTCCAGCCAAGCTTCTTGGGAATAATCTCATCAAGTACGTTTCGTCGTAAGCCACCTCCATGCAATGTACTTGGAATTCCCTGATGTGATCTTCAGGGTTACCCGTTCCACGATATTTGTCAAATTTAGGGATCTCAAACCCTTTTGGGAATGGTTTCATTTCTACGCTCCTATCAAATGGATAAGGGCATAGGTTTTTTTGTGGTTTTGGTGTCCTTCCTGATTGAAGGTCAAGCACTTGTTGTGACAGAAATTTTATTTGTGCGGTGACATCCAATTGTGGATCAGGAGGTGGAATGAAGGTGTTCTAGGGGGGTGGAGTGGGTGTTTGAATGGGTGGAATGTTTGCTTTGTTGTGCCATGTATGCTTTCAACAACGCTTGTTGTTGATCTTGTTGTTGTTGCGCTAATAGAGCTTGTTGTTGTGCTTGCTGTTGTTGGTCCAACAATGCTTGTTGTTGTCAGCTAGGGCTTGTTGGCTGCTTCTTGTTGCTCTTGGTATTGCTCTAACGCTTGCTGATATGTGAGTTGTTGGGCTGCTTGTTGTTGTGCAAAGTACTACGCTTGTGCTTGCACTCGTGCTTGGGCATCTTGGGCATCTTTTGTAGCTTGAGTAGCTTGTGCAGCTTGTGCAGCTTGAGCAGCTTGTGCGGCTTGTACGCAGCTTGTGTAGCTCATTGTTGTTGTTGCAACAAAGCTTGGGCTTGTGCCGCTTGTTGTGCTTGTTGTTGTTGCAGCGATGTTTGAGCTTGATTTTGCTGTGAAGCTTGAGAAGCGTGTGTGGCTATAGGTGCTTGCTGAATTGTTTGATATTGTTGGAGCAATTGTTGGTATGCTTTGAATGCAGCATTGTAATGGCTTACTTGGCTTGGTCGCAATGGTGGTGGTGGTGGGATCGGAATTGTGTTGGATGGAGTGGTGGGAGTTTGAGATGCACTTAGAGCGATGGTGGTGGTGGGAGGTTGTGATGTAAGGGGTGTGATGGGGGTAGTGGAAGTTTGAGGTATAGTGGATGTAGTGGTTGGAGTGAATGTGGTGATAGGTGCATTTGGGATGGGTGAAGTGATAGGAATGGTGGGACTAGGTGAAGTGGTAGGAATGGTAGAGATGAGCAAAATAGTGGGTCTTTGAGAGACCATATTTTGATTAGCTATCATGCGTTGGTTTGATGTGGATGGTGTGTTTGAAAGATGTGATGTACCCCCTTGGTTGGATGAATTGATTTGGATGGGGTGATTTATGTTAGGGAAAGGTGGAAATTTAGGTAAAGGGGAGATCCCTAAACCAAAATATGGTGTTGACATGGTGGGAGGTGTGAATGGTTTGAATGGTGGAAAATTTTCTTGTGCAAATGAAGAGACAAATCCGTAAGGTCTCTCTATTTCGGACGAGCTTGCTTGTACCAAAGGTCTAGACACTTGCGTGTCAAGAGAAAATGATGAGGTGGTATGGTAAGGAACCTCAGATGTATCGATAAATCCAAGTGGGTTGTAAAGTGGATTTTGATGCATGTTGAAGAGGGTATCATCCTCATTGATAGTAGGTTCTATGGTGGTAATGGAAGTGGTTGATTGTGGAAGGGTGTTTTGGTCATTTGGTACAAGAAGCGCATCCTCAATAGTGTTGAGAATTGATGGATTTATTTTAGTCATTGCGCGAAGAAACTTTTGTAGTTTTGGTTGTTTGAGCATCTCAAGAACTTCTTCCTCACTTAGTTCTGTTGGTGTGATGTCTTCCACCAAGACCTCTTTTTGTGGATCGTGTGTAGTGATAGTGAGGTCTGGAAGTGGTGTGTTTTGGATTTCTGGAATGTTTTGGCTTAGATCACTTGTGGTTGATGTTTCTTGATTTAACTCCATGTTCCTCTTGTGTTGTGATCTTGTTTGAACCATAAAAGAGCAAACTAGGATGTGTAAAAGATCAAAGATGTGAAGATGAAAGGTGTATGATATATGGATGAGAATGGAAGTTTTGAATTTGTATTGAAAATCTTGATGTGATGCTAGGTACTTTGGGTTTGCTTTTGATTGATGTTTGTTTGATGTTTAGACTTTGAATTCTGTCTTTTGAATGTTGATGTTTGAGCAAGAGATATCCCCAAGATGTTTGGATGATGATCTAAAAAAGATAACTAATGCTCATAAAGGATAATTTGATTTAGGAGTGAGAATAGGATGTGTCTACTCACAAGCTAACCAAAAGATAATCCAAATTAGTGATGGGAGAAGGATGCATCTATCCACCATTAATTTGAACAAAGTGATAATTCAACTAAGCATGTGCAAAAGGATTCATTCACACACAATTGAGTTGAACAAGTTTGATGTTTGATGTTTGAAGAATTCAAAGTCTCATGTTTGAAAGGTTTTGATGTCTACCAAAGGAGCCTAGCATAGTTGTGTCAAGATTTTCTCAAAATGTTGGTGAGATGTTTATGGTTGATGATGTTTTTGATGGATGAATGTTTGTTTTGATCTTAGAATGACCCTAGTTTAGACTTTTGTTTAACAAGACCAAGGTATTGAAGAACATGTTATGCCCTAAGCAAGGTATCCAATCCCTTGAAACAATCTTGGATTTTGTGTGTAGTAAAATGAATATAAAGTGGGGTTGTCTCTTGAAGCATGTCTATAGAAATTAGCCAACAACTTTTCTCTAAAATCATATAACCTTTTGAGTCTTTGTTGATGTTGTTTTGGGCTAAGTTTCCTTTTCTTGGGTTTTTGTATCTTGACCTTGTGAGAAATCATTGAAAAGACATGTGTGGGGCTCAATTGCTTATCTTTGCTTTTAATGACTTCTTTTTACCAAATACACTTTCTTGATTATGTTTCAAACTAAAGATGTCCTATGTCAAAATTCTTTTTCTTCCCACAAAGTGTTGTGTGGGAGTTCCAAGAAACTGAGGCAAATGGATTTCCTAGGTTAACCCTAGTTAGAGCAAATGATGATATAAATTTGAGTGCTAAGAAACCTCTAAGGACATAATCCCAAGGGCAAGAAACAACACTTAAATTTGCCAAAAGGTATTTGCTCTATCAAAAGGGGTTTGAAATTTGCATGATCATGTCTAAGTGTTTGTTTTCCAATGTTTACAAACAAGCATGTGTTTTTGTAACCCAAAAGCATGTACAATCATATGGATGTGATAGACAATGTTTGTTGAGTCCCCACTTGGACAAGTCTAGCTATGCCTACTTTTAGCGGATGGTTAGATGCTTGACCCCACTAGCTCCCCTCTACGACACTCACTTATACAGGGCAGCTAAGCACCAACACCCATGAAACTCCCATGGCATGCTTTCCATCTCTACTAAAAGCTGTAAAATTATGGGGCAGCTTCAAAACAACCGTTCTTGCACCAACAAATAGATAGGATTTTGGCCTTTCCTAAACAAGGGTTTTAATAAGGACTTTCCATTCATGGAGATTGACCCATATGGCAAGAGTCCCCTTTCAGATCCATCTTGTTGGAGCCAACTGCGTGATAATGGCGTTTAACCAATACCCACATTTATATCCTGGCTGGAAATACTCTTGGCTTTAGAGTGTTACTGGTTGAGTCATTCCCTTGGGTGAGTACTTTTTCCCCAAGGCAATCCCTCTAGGATAAACAAAAGTGAATGAAGAATAATATTCATAACTCAATCAATCCTTGTAGGCAACAAGGAGAGAGAATATACACAACAAAGCCCCCACTCACACTTGCACAATAGTTTGTTCAATTTTAAGTGCAAATCAAAGTGTGGAGGTGATTGCTTTATCTCAACCCAAAGTCATGGAAAAGACCTTTTGATGCTCAAGATCACTATAAAGGGTGAGAGAAGCACATATGTCCTTTTCCAATGGATTTAGTCTAAGTAAGTCTTCATAAACAAAGAAAACTACACTTATTCTTTTTAAACCCTCAAAGCAATGATGATTTCATTTTAAAACACCAAATGAAGTGTGAGAAATTACCTTGTTCAATTGTTAATCCAATAAACCAAATCTAGTAAGTTGTGATCCTAAAGTTCATTTTAGCCTTTGCAAGAAATGAAAGAGGTTCTTTTTAAGCCCAATTGAAAACTAGTGTCCTAAGGAGAAGGATTGACAAATTCTTTGAAGAAGTGTTAAACAAACACTTAAGTGTTAAAAAATAATTTGATTAGATAAAATATCATCCCCATGCTCCTCTTTCTTTTGATTTCAATTTCCAACCTACAAAAGTGATCAAAATGTTAGATGAGATCAAAAAAAAAAAAGGATATAGGGGTTAGACAAACCATTTACCAAAACACCCTAAAACTTAGCCAAGTTATCATGTGTTTTTACTTTAAATGAAAATTTGAAAATTTTAACTAATTTATAGTTAAGAAACACCTACACCATTGGATAGCTTGTAAAATTATACCCTATTTAAAAAAAAAAAATCATCAAAAAAGACCTACGTATGACCAAGATATGGTCATTTTAAAATTGACTCTAAAAACACTAAAATAGTGATCATATGCGGATTAATGAATAGTGCTGTCAAAAAATAGTGAAATTTTATTAAAAAAACGTGTTAGATTTGAGGTATATGCCCTCCCTCTAGTGCCAATATGTGAATCATTTGAATTTAGACCTTGCACAAACACAATAAACATGCAAACAATTAAATCAAACACAAGGTTAGAAACAAATTATTCCTCAAGAAATCCATTTGAAATTTGCAAAAGATAAGAAATGAAAATGAAGAACACAAATGAAACAATTAAATCCTATATAATGCAAGCAAACTCTTGATCTCTTCAGGGAGTTGGTGCCAATTTGATGTCAGTAGTCAGACTTAGATGCGCAATGTCAACTTGTACATTTTGCATGTCTACAGAGATATATTGGAAGATAAAGGGACAAATAGGTTGAGATATGAAGATAGATAGGGGTATAGGGAGGGAGCAAGAGAGGGAGAGATGGGGAGAGATAGAGGGAGGGAGAAAGGGGGAGAGATATGTAGAGGAGGGAGAGATAGAAGATGGGGAAGAGGGAGAGCGAGAGGGGGAGGCTAATATAGAGAGATAGATAGAGATAGGAAAAGAGATAGGGAGATAGATGCATAGGGAGATATACATATAGAAGTATATGGATAGAAAGAGATAAATAGATGAGAGAGGGAGATTGAGTAGTATATGGATAGAAAGAGATAGATAGATGAGTGAGAGGGAGATCGAGCAAGAAATAAAGATAAAGATATAGAGTAGAAGAGATGGAGTGAGTAAGATAGAGAGAGGGAGACAATTCTAGAGATAGGAAGTGAGATG
This sequence comes from Sequoia sempervirens, assembly GCA_007258455.2. NCBI lineage: Eukaryota > Viridiplantae > Streptophyta > Pinopsida > Cupressales > Cupressaceae > Sequoia > Sequoia sempervirens. The sequence continues at coordinate 39,718,949 of VDFB02049217.1, forward strand.
GATGGGTAGAGAGAGGGAGACATTTCTAAAGATGGAGGGGGAGGGAGGAATATAGAGGTAGAGATGAATATAGAGAGAGAGGAAGAGTGAGACAAATTGATAGAGGTAGAGATGAATATAGAATGAGAGAGGAAGAGGGAGAAAAATCGATAGAGATATAGAGAGAGATAAGCAGAGAAAGACAAATAGAAATGGAGAGGGAGATAGAAATAAGGGGAGAGATAGAGAGGGGGGAGAGATAAATGGGAAGAGAAAGACATAGATATAGAGATATATGGGAAGAGAAAGGGACAAAGAGGTTGACATATGAAGATAGATAGGGGTATAGGGAGAGAACTCAGATGGGAAGAGATAGAGAGAGGGAGGGAGAAAGGGAGATAGATAGGTAGAGGAGGGAGAGAATATGGGGAAGAGAGAGACATAAATTTAAGATGTGTCAATATTTAAGAATCCAAGCGTTTATTATGAAATTCTTGCAAACATTGTTAAATTTTTAGTTATGTTCAAGTATAATTGTTAGATCAAAAAATGACCTTTCAGTTGGCACAAAATTATAGGTGACATAAAGTTTTTGACCAGATTGATGAGCATATATCCAATATTTCAATACAATTTTATATCCTGCCTATAGCAATCTATATTTATTCACATATTCCACCCAATCTCTCCAAGTGAGGTGTAGGCAAGCATATATGCAATATGTGATGTTTCTGCTAGATGATACTTACAATGATCTCCACCAAGCATGCTTGTAAACTCATGACAATGATGTAAAATATTTTCTTCCATGATGATATTGTTAGCTACATTCTTCCTTAATGACATCTTTAGCTACTTTAAATTAGAATTTAGAATCATCATCCAAGGTTGGGTATGATACAGTAAGAGAGCCTACTTTTCTTCTCTTTTTTGTCTTCATTTTCCTCCATGAGCATGTTTTCCCAAGAGGAAACCAAGGAAGCTTTGATGGTGTCAATATTATCATAAGTTTATCCATAACCATCTTCAATCTTCATATTATGTTTCTTTGCCATCTAATTTTGCATGTTAAATGAAAAAACTTGGTTTACACCTTATTTAAGTCATTTAATCCTTGTTGTTTTGTCTCCAATAGATTTATTTAAAACTATAGACACCATCCAATTGAATTATGAGATTCCTATCTTCTTCTATTAGGATGTAAGAAAAATCATTTGAGAGGTCGTTTTGGATCTTAGCCATTCTCCTTTCAAGGAGATCCTTTCTTTGAAAAGGTTTCTAAGTACTTGGATATTCCACTCCTTTAGTCTAAGTTTTATGAATTTTAACTTTCAATTGAATATGAAAATATTAGTGGAATGATCAACTGTTTGGGTGAGCCATGAGTCAGTGACAACCATTTCGAAGTTTGAGTTTTCCATCTACACTTTTTCAAACTTGAAAGACACTCTTCTAGGGAATTTTTCCTTGTCTATGAGCCTGTAATCTGAACTAGCTTCAAATAGGGTTACAATTAGGGTTCAAATAGCTTTATGGTTGGGGTTAAGCTTCAATTTAGGTTAAGGTTCAATTGATTAAAAATAAGCATCTTCATAAGAAGGATATCTCTCAGCGTACTTTACATATATTTTTAAAATATAGGTATGCTAGTGATAATACCCAATCTTACCACATATTTATACTATATATTGTAAATAAATAGTCCAAATGTAAATAAAGAAAAAACCAAATGTTGATAAAAAAATGGACACATACTTGAACACATGAGAACCTCTAAATGTTATATGAAAAAAACATAAATACATTCATGAAGAAGTGAAATGAGTATTTTTTGTTTCAAATAAAATATCACAACTCTCCACTATAAATATATCATTTAAAAAATAAAATGCCTATTTAATAAAATAAGACACTCATTGAAACAAGTATTTTTATCATAGTGAAAAAATATTGTTCTTATGTGTACAACAATTGTGGTAGCAATGCACAAGCATTGGATAATTTTATATTAATAGTTTGTCCTATCACAAATATAAAAGGTGAGCACAATAAATAACATGTATTTTCCCATTAAATGGGAAGGATTTTCAAAAAGTTTTAGTGTTCAACTATTGGTCCATTTTTGTTCAGTATAAGTTATATTTTAAATCATTATCTGTTATTTTTATAACAACAAATAGATTTTTTTTGTTCAACTATTAGTCCATATGTGTTGAATATAAAAGGTAGAGATATAAAATATTTATGGTTATCAATAAGTATTTAGTCTCTCTCTCTCTCTCTCACTCACTCCCTCTATCTCTCTTCCCTCTACCCTAAACCCTAAACCTTTAAAACCTCTACCCTCTACCCTTTACCATCACTTCCTTTATCTATCTCTCTCTCTCTCTCTCTCTCTCAAGTCTCTCACCTAGCACCACTCCCTCTTTGAGGTCTCTCTCTCTCCTCACTCCTCCTTCCTCTATCTCAAGTCTCTCCCTCCTACCCCTTATCCTCTCTTAGGTCTTTCTCTCACTACTTATCCCTCTATCTCTCTCCCTTAACCCTTAAACCTCTACCCTCTACCCTTAACCTCCATTCCTTATCCTCTCTCCCTCCTCCTCTCTCTCTCTCTCAAGTCTCTCACTCCTACCCCCGATCCCTAAACCCTCAACCATAAACCCTAAACCCTAAACCCTTAAACCTTCTATCATCTACCCTTGACACTCTTCCCCTCTCCCTTCCCCCTCCTAATTAATCTCTCTCTCTACCTCTCTCTACCACTCCCTCTCTGAGGTCTCTGACTCACTCACTCACTCATTCTATCTCAATTCTCTCCCTCCTACCCCTTCTCACTCTCTTAGGTCTTTCTCTCACTCACTCACTCCCTCCTCTATCTCTCTCCTCCACCTTAACCCTAAGCCCTTATACCATCTACCCTATGCCCATAACCCTTCCTCCCTCTATCTATCTCCCTCCTCCCTCTCTCTCTCTCAAGTATCTTCCAATATCCACACCCCCTCTCCCTCTCTTGGGTCTCTCTCTCACTCCTCCTCCCTCTATCTCTCCCTTTAACCCTAAACCCCTAAGCCCTTAACCCTTAAACCCTCTACCCTCTACCCTTAACCCTCCTTTATCTCTCTCCCACCTCCCTCCCCTCTCTCTCAATTCTCTCTCCTCCTACCTCCTCAACCATAAACCCTTAAACCTTCTATCCTCTACCCTCAACCTCTTCCCTCCCCTTCCCCTCTAATTCTCTCTCTCTCTCTCTCTCTGCCTCTCCCTTCTTCCCCTCTTCCCCTCTCCCTTCCCCTCCTAATTCTTTCTCTATATATCTCTCTCTCTCCCTTTCCCTCTCTCTCTCTCTCTCTTTCCCACCCTCCACCTCCTAATTACTCTTGGGTATATGTGTCCAAAAATTGGATAACCAATTTAGATAAGATATCCAATTTATAGCACCAAAATATTACATTTTAAAATGTTTTTCAAATTAGATATTAGACTCGAATTAGATATCCAAAAAAAATTGGATATCCAATTTGTATTACTTTGACTTGGGCATTGCTATGGAGCAATGTACTGACAACCAACACAAAAAAAAAGTCAACTCGGGATTTTCTTATTTTTTGGCAAGTTCAAAATGCTACTTTTTTCATGTTGCCACTTTTTGGCCCATCATGATCCTACACATACCTAGGTCTAAATCAAGTATTTGTTATTGCAAAGGTGGATCACTTCTTTCTTCAAAGGCCATACACTTATTATTGGGTCAAGTGTTCTTTTCTTTAGAAAATTCCTATTTCCTTTTTGATAGGTTAATTATCATTTGATTAGATGGGTTATGAAGCACTTATTTCAAACAAATATCTTTATCAAAGAAGTATATTGGCATGAAATTAAATATGATTTGTATTCCAATGTAAAAACTATAAAGAATGGAAACAATTCTTTCAACACATAAACTATTATGTAGTAGTTAATTAAAATGAAAAATCTTACTGTATATTAGTTAGGATACACAACTAAGAAAATGATCTAAAGTTACTTATTTATCCTAGAGGAACTAAGTATATCGTATACAAACAAAACCAACAAACCCACAACTACCCCTATTTTGAAGGAGTTTAGTTTTCTCCCCTTCCTGATCTCATTAATATTGTCTAATTATTTTAAAGAGATGAAGGGTCATAACACAACTTTATTCAACCTAGTAAATATCTTGGTTAATGAAACTTAACAAAAGCAACAAAACAATTGCTACATTTGGCATTTCATGTTGAATGAAGAGTGGTGACAATAATCTACTTATAGTTTAATAAAACACTATTTTTATATGAAGCCTTGACATTAGAAAGATAAGTGTTACTTATAGTTTAATAAAACACTATTATAGTTTTACCAACATATACTATTGTATACTTGCATGGCTTCTTAGTTAATATATTGGGAGATAAAGATAGATGGGGAGAGAAGAGAGAGAGATAGAGATATATGGGAAGAGAAAGGAAGAGGAGGTGGGGATAGAGAGTTGATGGATAGGGGGGATAGGGAGGAGAGATGGTGAGAGATAGAGAGGGGGAGATAGAGAGGGGGAGGGAGAGAAATGGATATAGATAGAAAGAGATAGAGAGGAGTAAGAGAGGGAGATAAAAGAGAAATAGAGATAGATATATAGAGTAGGAGAGATGGAGGGATAGATGGAGTGGATGAGAGAGAAAGGGGGGAGAGGGAGAGATAGCTCAATAGATAGAGGGGGGAAGAGGCAGGAGTGGCATAGATAGTGGGAGATATAGAGATATAGAGAGAAACAGGGAGAGATATATCAATCACCCTACCTATATCTCTATCTATTCATCCTTATCTCTTTATCTCTTTACTCCTCTCTATCTCTTTATCTCTATTTCTATTTGTATGTTTGTTATTATCTCCCTCTCTCTCTATATTTTCTTCCCTATATTTATCTTTGCCTCCTTAAGTGTGCAATGGGTACATTGAAGAGGTCTTAAAGGAGAATTATCATATCTTTAATCAAATGGTATGCTACCTTGAGCATAACTCCCCAAGGAAACATGCTATCCTTGGATTATTGACATGAAACAACCAATCAAAATTTAGTTTCTCTCTCAAATTAATATATATTAGTATTATATTAAATATATATTATATTAATTATATTTTGTATTATATAAAAATATACTTATTATTAATTATTAATTATAATAATTTTATACGTATTTAATAATTTTGTTAAAGAATATAATATATAATTATAGTATTTATTATGTAAAATATAGATAATACATACTTAACTATATTACATGGAATATTAAAACCTAGCTAAATGGTGCCAAAATTTTGAACTTAATTAACATACTATAAAACCTAACAAAACTAGGTTGTAGGTCATCAAATTGGAGAAGTGAAAGGTCAATTCCAGCACCGAAGAAGAGTTTGGAGTTAAAATAAGGTCAATACTAGCACAGATGAAGAGTTTGGAGTTAAAACAAGATCAATACTAGCGCCGACAAAGAGTTTGAAGGAGTGAAAACAAGGTCAATATCAGTGCTGAGGAAGAGTTTGGAGGAGTGAAAAAAGTTCAATACCAGTGCTGAGGAAGAGTTTGGAGTTAAAACAAGGCCAATACCAGCGTCGACAAAGATTTTGGAGGAGTGAAAACAAGGTTAATATCAATGCCGAGGAAGAGTTTAGAGGAGTGAAAAAAAGATCAATACTAGCACCGAGGATGAGGTTGAGGGCACTCAAGGAAAATCAACGACCAAGAGGCAATGAGTACTGTAAGTTTGGAACCCACATTCTCTTTAACCTTCAATTTTTATGCCTAGTTTCCAAAGATCTTCTTGTACATTGGCACCCCCATTCTCGTAAAATGGTATAAGATAAGATAGAAAAAATAAAATAGCTCAGTATTTCATATTTTTATCCACCAGCCTCAGGTCTTGGAAAAAATCCCATAATCTACCCACATCTTGGTTAAGGTCTAGGATTTCATCACACATAGCCTTCACCACATGAGTCTGAAGCAATTGTAGACTTAGCCCAAGTATATGCTAGGCTAAGGTAGATCTAATGAATGGAAATATAGGCATACAATTCTTCTTTAATACCTCTAGCACAAACATATGCAAGGTATTGGTTGTTTTTATGGTAATCAGGTTGATCTTCTAATCTACCTATGGAATTGCCAATTCCAATAAAGGGCAACTCTTAGGACCTAGACCAATTGACAAGGATTTGAAAGACTACACTTTGGCTTTGCAAGACCTGGGAGGGTGATTCCTTAATGCATTTACAACCTCTGTACCATCATCATAAACAAAATTAACAACAGATAATCTCATTTAATAGCTCAACATAATAGGATAATACCAAATAGAATTGGCTGTTTATCAATAATATCAACTATTTGGAGCATGAGATAACTACAACAACATTTCACAGTATAAGATGGTCATTGATTTGCAAATTGTAGCAAGCTCTAGGTAAAGGAAAACAAATACTAAACCATATGAATAAGTACAACTTAGATCAATGCCATATATCCATTGGAGGAGTCAAATTTATAAGCATCTAAGGGTTTATGATAGATTTAACACATAACATATAAGATCCTTGATAACATTGCTTTACAATCTCATATGTAATTCTAACCCAATACTACTTATCAAATCCTTATACAAAACATATCCACCTCTGATCCCATTAGAGTATTTTAATTAATTCCTTGAATTAAACCTAAAACAAAGAACACACCACAGCGTTGAGATGAGCGAAATAACCCTTCATCATTTTATTCAAAATTCAGATATGCTTGTACAATGGAGAGACATGAGTTTGAATTAATCATATCAATTCAAATGCGAGTACTGCCATAAAACATCAAATCCCCATGAATTCAAAACCTACTATAGAGATGACTCAAGAGCCTAAAATTTGCATTTTCCCTGAGCCAATCCAAACTTTACAATTTACTCTGCAACTTCATCTAGACTCAACCAAAAATATCTAACTTGATAACCTGTACTTTTGGCCTTGAAATCCTTCTTATAGAAAAATAAGGAGCAAACAAGCATCGGGCCAGAAAGCACACGTGTCACCATCCAATTGGACCGCCTTGTGATATTCCAAAAATTTGTTACAACAACAATCTCCCCAAAGAATCTTCTTGTTCATCGTGACTGCTGAGAATGGTTGATGTAGCAACAAAAAAATTTAAGAATTATGTGCCTAGACTGTTACAAAAAAATAAAAATGGAATCTATTGTAACTACAACAGCTGATTTGTCAACAGTTAGCAGCCTACTCCTTTTAACTCTTCCTTAGTTAACTATACATTTACCCATTTTGGGTACTCTTCATCAGTTGTAATTAAAATTGATCACCTCCATTCCACCTTGACACTATAAAGGTTTGTATAGCGCCACCCTAATTCCTTCTCTTTCAAAACTCCAGAATGGTGGTGCTAATGATTTTCCATACAACTCGCAACAAATCATAATCTAAGTTACCTATTTTTGAGGGTTTTGTAGTGAAACATATGATATAAAGGGGCTTTTACACTTTTGTGATTACTGTAAGCTTATTATACAGAGGCCGGTGGATATAATAGCAATTGTAGGATGCATGAATTAGGGTGTAAGGATGAGAAATAAAGAAGGTATAGCTATTGTCCTCAGTAGTTTGCTAAGAAAATCATGTGAAATGAGAGGTTCAAGCCTAGGTTTCAACCACAAAACATGTATGGGAGATCTAATTTATAATTTTTATCCATGTCTCACGGAGCTAATGGAGTTGTTTCTAAACAAGAATATAAATAATATACATACACACACACACGTGCACATATATATATATGTATGTATGTATGTATGTATGTATGTATGTATGTATGTATATGTATTTTTAAATGTAAATGTAAATGCAATTACTGGATGCTCTCCTAGAACAATAAATACAACATATCATTAAAGAAATCTATATCTATGTATATAAATGTGTATTTCTAAATGCAAGTGTAAATGCAAAGAGCATATGGTTAAATTGTAGTGTTATAGATACAACATATCCATTAATTAATGTAATTGAAATTCTAAAGTCTTCAACACATATAATATGAAATTGATCAAACTATTAAACTACATGAGAAATAAATGAAAACAGTAAATGTATATGTATGTTTTTTTGTAAATGTAAGTGTAGAAATAAATAAGAATAATGAAAACTATAAAGGAATGCAAGGGAAAGGTCTCCTCCCTTCTTGAAAGTAGTGATAACCTCCTCCACACGCAACCCTTAAAAATTATGAATAGAGGAATATAATCTTTGAAGAACTCAAAGTTGATTCTCTCCTAACTGATACAATTAGTCATTTTATCCTTACAAACATTTATAGTGATTGCTAGAGGAACATAGACCAATTCTTCATAATAGAAGAATTTGATCATACTTTTCCAATGATGGCATTATGAGAAAACCTTAGGTTAAATGAATAATTCCTAGCTAAGTTCTTTAAATCATGTCTAACCATATAAGAGAAGACCACTGCTATGTGTACCTAGATACCATGTAGAAAGGCTAGTCTTTGGGTTCTTTCATCAATCATCCTACCTTAAAACATACCAAAAGTATCCTAGCAATTAGACATAGGAAGATTTAATATGACTTAAAAAAAAATTATTGCCAAAGTGTAAACTTATGATGACTTAACCAGGCCTAGTACACACTCCCTCCCCATTAACCACTTACACATATGGAAATTAAATGTAAATTTTCTGCTATTTTTAGTCATGTAGGTGTCCAATAAACCACTTGGTGGTGTTTCCTTTCAAGTTTATTTACTTTTAGAATGAAGAGAAAAAGTACTTTGATTATAATTAGAGAATACATTTGAGGCCTTGGTTGTGTAACTGGTGAACCATAGTCACATTTAACACTTGCTACAAATTTTGGGAGTGAAAACATTAAGTAGATTTGATTTGTGATGGACACATTTGGACGGTAGTAACAATAGCTTGCAATCTATCAAGACTTGATTACCTTATAACCTGTGAAATTCTAGCGATGAAATGATAGATTAATCATAATGTCACCTTGGGATCACATTACCATGAAAGAACTTCATCCAACATCCTTATGAGTGCAGGTACCACCAAATAGGTATTTGTCAAATCTGTCTTCCTTGAGCAAGGGAAATTTAGGAAGAGAAGAGGAAAGCGAGACATGTAGTATGTCTAAAAGAGGGAGATCAACTAGAGGTCAAAAGATTAGAATAAAATTCCATAAATGCATGTAATTTTTTCTTGCTGAAGGGGGGTCATGTTCTTATGATGATGAGAGCATAGGCGATGTCGAGGTGCCCTTGAGGTACAAACATCTACAGAAACACTAGGTACCCAAGGAACTTCCTCCAATAAACACTATTTTTTGTGTCAGCAAGAGGATATATCGCATAGCACCATCATCATTACATGGTTTGGGCCTATTTTGCATGGACGACATAAAGGTTTGTTACGAAAAAGTTACTAAATTGATGGAGTATGTTGGACCCTATTACAGTTACAAAGATTGGATGCAACTGGTTTGATATACATGAAGTACGCATAGGTATGCACTGTTAGCAAATTATATACACCTAAAAGATAAGGATCAAAATAAAGGAGTGGCTATGTACATTGACAGAAGGCCAAAATTATCAGGGAATATTGCAGGGTTTATAAATAGTACAAGACCTAGGTCAACAAATAAGCAACCCAATTGCATATTTGAGGCATGCGAGGGAAATTATGTATTCGTATGTGTGATAAAATCAATAACCGCAGGGGAAGAGTTGCAAATCGATTATAATTTGAATCACTTAGTTACAAACATAGTTACTATGGGGGTGGTACATACTATGTACCATTTTACCCAACCTCCAATTAATGACTCCAATATACCATTTTATTCTTATGTTTTTTTCGTAAGTCTATTGGTTTCATTTCTGTAATTTTTTTTATATTTAATTTTTGTCATAGGGGGACATTGATCGTACGGAGAAGCCTCTAGCCTATAGCATAGATCGTGATGTATCTTCAGTGCTTCTACTCAACAGGTTTACCTCATTGTAATTGTACAAATTAGATACAAGCAAAATGTTTTATTATTATGTTTTTTTCATAAGTTTTTTGGGTTAATTTCGCTAATGTTTTTTAATATTCTTGTTGCAGTTGACTAATCAGAGAAAGGAACCATTAGTAGAGGAGAGCATCCATAGTGAGGTGCAGTCAATATTTTTTGATGATGACATCGCTTATTTAGCAAACCCTCTCAATACGATAAAAAAGATCCAAAAAAAATGCAATGAAGAAATGGTTAAGTTGATGTTCATAGTGCCTCAAATAGATGAAATAAGAGAGGGTTAAAATATTGACTGAGAGATTACAAAACTTGCAAGTAAGCTGTCATGAGGTCTTTAATTATAACATAAGTTCATTCATGGTTTTATATTTTGTACTCTTTTATGTCATGAACTAAAATATTTATTGTTTTTACTAGGTTATTTGCCTCCTCATGATGCTCCTCGCCATGATCAGGGTACTGCAAGTGTTGCCCAAGGAGTAAGGGTTGGTAAAAGTGTCCATCATAATCTTCCTATGCATACATCACATTATCTGACACCATCATTTATGCCTATATTGTCGTCTGACATGTCGCAACACATACCATGTAGGCATTTGTTAACACACCCTCTGGCAGTGAACACATACTAGAACATGTGTCAGGACATGTACCTAGGGATGCAGAGGCCACTAGTACTGGTGATGTTTTAGCAACATTTCCTAGATCTTCCTGTATTACTAGTATAGGAACATTTCTAGTCACACTTGTGGTGACTGAGGATTTCGTTCCCATAAAGATAGAGAAGGTCCCAGGTATTTTAAAATGTTTTAATTATTATTATATATAATCCAATTGAAATTTACTTATTGATCACTCTTTTTAGACTATTGGTATCATGATCATTTTTTTAGGAAATGATATTTTTTATAAACATCTAAGTGATATTACATTGGAGCTCTTCAGGCCCGCCATACGTACACGGTGGAATGCACAAAATAAAGATTTAAAAGATGAGTTCATTAACCATTTAGTTGTGTTGTTCGATGATAAAACATTCAACCGAACTAAGGTCCTTAAGAAATTTGATACCTATCTAAAGTATGTGAGGGATCAATATAGGTCACATTTAGAGAAGAATAAAAAGTATGAGCATCCCCCCATGATTCTGGAGAGGGAGTGGAAGGACTTGGTGTCCGATGGAAAGGAGAAGGCTAAAAAGAAAAAAATAAAGACACCACTAGGCCAAGGAAGGTATGTGATACTATCAACAATGTAATTATATACTGATTACTCTTTCTTTCTACATAATCTAACGTATTTCAAACTTTTCATGGGATGTCCGACACATCGAAGGCAACAAAGGAAAGACTAGAAAAGAAAAGGCAACACAAACTTGGCTCTGGTGGTTATATGAAATTAGCCACACGAATTGTAAGTATCAATAAATGAAATATTGCATCCAAATTATAATAAATTGAAAACAATTTTGGTTTTATCACACCATAGAAGCAAAATTCATGATCTTAATAAAAATGTAAGGGCTCGGGGTCCCAAAGCTGGCAGGAGTTTCCCCTGAGGAAGAGGACACGAAGATTGCCTTCCAGGCAGGCTATGGAGCCGTGTTGAACACCTAAGAGTCTTGACTGGGCAAACACAATCTTCCATTGCATCTAACATGCAGGTAAATAAACTCAAAAAAGTTTATTTAAAATTGAATACTAGTGCAATCTATTCAATATTAGTTTCCACCATAAAGTAATTACATTCCTATTTGTTCTAAACATTCAAGAAATGATAATACTACACATGACATTGGAATGCAACGGCAAGGGTGGAGCACAATGCTTAGATGAAGGTCATGGTGCATCCCAGTACTCTTTGTGAACATATAGAGCATGATCCGCTAGAGAAGATTAGGAATATGACATGGTCCCATAATAACATTTATTCATCCATTAATAACATATAACATTCATTCATTCATCCATTAATAATAACATATAACATCTATTCATCCATTAATAACATATAACATTCATTAATTAACATATTCACATTCATTCATTAACATATAATATTCATTCTTTTAGTTTTTACATATTATCAAAAATATGGTTGTCATGATATGATTACAATCACTTTTTTTTTTGTTTCTTTTTTAAAGCTACATAAAGATGAAGTGGAGAATTGTTTTCTAAATAAATATTTGTCCCCCCTTTAGTTGTTATGCCCTCTGCTCGTGATCTTCATGTGCGCCTAGTCATCTGCTCATGACGTGGACGCCACTACAAAGGGGGGTCTGCTGCAATAAGAAAGAACTGTTAAAATAATATGTTTTATTATTATTGTTACAAGTGTTTCATTAATTAAAAGAACATTAGAGTGGTTCTCTTTACCTGATAGGTCCACATCATGTTCCTAAACTTTTTTTATAGACTCATGCTCAACATGCTGAACACCCTCTAAATCCTAATCTGTAGTTGAAACACAAAAGGTTACATTAATTAATACACCAATTGAAATTAAATATGTTTAAGAGAACATGAGGGTGGTCCTCTTTACCTAATGGGGCCACATCATGTTCCTGATCTTCTCTAGCCTGATCATGCTGAACACGTTGATCACGGTCTACATGCTCTAAAGTTGAAACACGAAAGGCTACATTAATTAATACACCAATTGCAATTAAATATGTTTAAAATAACTTTAGAGTGGTACCTTTACCCAATGGGACACATGTCATATTCTGATCTTCTAGCCGATCATGCTCTATATGTTCTAAAGTCTTGGGATGCACACCATGACCTTCATCTAAACATTGTGCTCCACTAAAATCTTTGGGATGCCACAATATGTTTAAGAGAACATGAGGGTGGTCCTATTTACCTAATGGATGAATAAGGTGTTGTGAAGGCGGTCTTGTGTTGGTCTTCAGGTGCGATTTGAATCTGATTATGACCAGATAAACCATCCATAAGGGATAACATCTCATGTCCTGCTATTAGGTCGACCAACATGTCAATGTTAGGCAGAGGGAAATCATCTTTTGGGTACACTTTGTTAAGATCCCTAAAGTCTGTGTAGACTCGAATGTGTCCATTTGGTTTGGCAACTGGTATTATATTGGAGATCCACTCAGAGTAGTCAATCAGTTTGATAAAAGCCCCCTCTAGTAACTTCTCCAATTCCTTTTTGACTAATAATGCGACCTGCGGATGCATCTTGCAGAGTTTTTGTTTGATAGACTTGGCATTTGGGCGAATGTCTAAATAATGAACCACTAAAGTAGGGTCTAATCCTAGCATGTCTAAGTATGACCAAGCAAAGTTAATGATTCCCTCTTGGAGTAGCTACACGATGACCAGATACTCTTGCTCTGAGAGTGACTTAGCTACATAGGTGATTTTAGGACTTTCAACAGTTCCTAGATTAATTTCTTGAGTCTCTTCAATTAGAATAGATGATCGGGAAGATAACTAAGTTCCCATAAGGGGAAGATGAACATCTCCATCTTCCAGTGCCTCTTCAAGGTTTTTGCCATCAGATGTATCCTTTATTTTTACTTTTTCAAGGTTAGGAAGTGCCTCAGGGAGGTTTTCACTAGATGACCACTTTTTACTTTTCTTATTCTTATTCTTGCAATTGGAGTGTTCATCCTCCCCCAATCCCATAAGGTTGACATATGTATCCGCAGACATACTAAAAGGTGTGCTATTACGGAGGTCCCAATCAATAAGCTCAAGGTGACAAAGGGATAGGCTAATAGTGCAGACGGATAAGCATTCAAACATGGATGATAGGTTGATATGATTGATGTCATCATACACACATATGATGGATTCCTCCTTGGGTATGTCTTCCAATGAGCCATTATCCATGGTGACACTATTGGAAGCATTAGACGATGTTTCAGGGCCTCTCTACTTTCTATCATATTCAATGCCTATGTTTTTTGGTAGCTTTGACATATCAATGGGTTGCAACCACCCTTGTTCTTCTTTACCTAGGCCCCTACCTTGATAGTTATGTTTTTCCATGAACTTTGTTGGCCAGGGGTACTTTTCCTGAAAATACTCCTTTAAAGGAGTTTCCGGCTGGGGTTCTTCTCGGTAGACCCATTGGCTTATGTCCTCTTTTGGTGCATCTATCTTGACACTTGGGGATTTGAAAGTGGTGGTAGGGATGTTTTTACCACTGAAGGTGACAGTCTTATCTTCCTTTGGAGTAGCATGCGAAGGTTGACCATAGTTGTGTGGTGACAGTGGCATGGTTGCTACATTAAGAGCAGTATGTATTTCGTACTCCCCACACCCTTTATCAATCATCTGGACTTTGGTAACCATAGGATCAGTGGTGGAAGATTGAGGGGTTATCATGATGGAGGGTGGATTAGCAGATGATGACTGGGATTCCCCCATTTTAACCCCAGGACAATAATGGAAATGGGGAAATGATGCTTCTAAAGCATGACAATATTCAAATGGTTGGGGGTCAGCATAAATGGTAACTTCCTGTCTGTTGACTAGGAATTTTAGGCACTGATAGTATGTTGAGGGGATGGCTTGCATAGCATGGATCCATGGATGACCGAGGAGGAGATTATATGGCAAGTCTAGATCAAGGACATGATAGGTAATGTACTAAACCACAGGTCCCACTTGGATAGGAAGATTGATAATCCCTTCTGAATTCCTTTCTGCATTATCATAGGCTTTGATTGTGATGATCTAATTACTTAAATCCACTTGAGTATACCCCACCTGTTTTATGAACTTCAGAGTACACAAATTGAGGGCAGAGCCATTATCTACCAAGACCCTTTTTATTTTATGGCAAGCAACCATGACTTCGATATGTAAGGGGCAATTATGATTGACATCAATGTTTGGAATATCATTTTGGCTGAAGTGCAGTTGATGAGATAAAGCCAAGTGTCCCACCAAAGCTTGGAATTGCGTGGGGTCGATGTCATTTGGAACACAGGTCTCTTGCAAGAATCTGTTGAGGATTTCTTGATGTACAGGGGAAGACTTAAGTAAATCCAAAATGGAGATATGTGCAGGGGTCTTTCCTAAGTGATCAAGGATGTTGTACTAAGAGCTTACATGAGTTGATTGGGTGAGTGTGGGGGCCATAGGAACAGTGATGCAGGCTCGTTGTGTAGTAACAGCACATTGAGGGTCCTTGGCCTTGACATGTATCATGGATTTACGAGGTTCTACTTGCTCAATGTAATGAATAATACCCTTGAAATTGAGGGGTACATTCCTATAGCTCACGTTATTTGTGTTGTTGTTTTGAGGATTACTATTAGAGGTGCTCAGGCCTTGATTATGGTTTGGAAAGGCATTTTGATATATCTATAATTGAGCATTGGATGATGAAGCTGACTGGGGTCAACCTTGATATCACCTCGATCTATGAGATCTTGGATGTAGTTTTTCAGACCCTGACACTTATTCAAAGAGTGTCCTTTGATCTTATGGAACTCGCAATATTCATTTTCCCTAAACCATGCGGGCTTAGGTTTGGATTCATCGAGTGGACTTGGTGATAGGTACATGATCGGATAGTTGATCTGTAACAACTTATTGAAGACGACCCGTAAGTTCTTTTCCCTAGATGTTGAAAACTTAAAGTTTGTACCTCTCTTTTGAAATGCAGAGATTTGGAATGTGGAAGTCATAGAGTTCAGTGCCATAAAACAAATGACATTTGACACACGAAAACCTGCAGCCAACAACTCGCACATGGAAACCCGCAACCAACAACCCATGGCCAACAACCCGCACATGAAAAATCGTAGCAAAATTTCTACAAAGGAAAAAGACTTCTAAGTGAAATTCAAATAGGTGAATTTGGTCAAGGGTGGATTGATTGCTTTAAGGCATGTACCAAACTTGGGATCAGAGATAGGGGCACAAAAAATGAGGTAGGCACGAAAATGACCCATCAGGAATAAAAGAAAGGTGGTCCTTGCCTTTAGCGGGGCATGTGTGCAAAACATGCACAACATTTATTACTGAAAACTAATAATTGAATTCAAATTTCTAAATGTTAAAATGCCAAACCTAGTGTGAAATTGTCAAGGATGATAATTTTTGACACTGCAGTAGATGCATGGAAAAATAAAAAATAGGAAATACATTTTCCATTCAATTTTATCCCACTTTCTTAATTTGGAATGACACTATCTCTATCTCTTCCTTTACTATAAAAAATAGATCAGTCACTATATTGAATGCAACCAAGATATAGTATGCATATACAACTATTGTATCGAATTCTTCATACCAACAAAGAATAATAGCAATGTGCACTATATTCTCAATAAATAAATGCTCAATAAATTGCTTCCACAACCTCAAAAACAACCCATGAAGAATATTTGAAAAACAAATCAGAAAGAGTACTTGATAGCCGAGAACTTTGGAAATAATGACTGGGAAAGAATTTCCCCTTCTATTGGGACATTCATAGGAACTGGTTCTTATTTAAGCTATCAAAAATTAGAACAGTGAAATGATACAGAACAATTTGAAAATAAATGATTAGAGTTTTAGTTATTGGCTTCTTTAACTTATTAATTTATTATATGCTCTTGTATTGTAACACTAGGAGCTGGGTATTAATGGCTATTACCTATTTCTAATGTTGTACTCGGGCTTGTTTTGATATTGGTAATTAAATCTAATTTTTTTTTTTTTTTTTTAAAGCAACTTGTAAATATATTTTCTTCCTAATTACTTATTCTTATTGACACCATATTAAATTAATTATAGGAATTTCAAAAATATCTTGAAATAGAAATACATACTATTCATTTCAGCTAGAATATATATACATAATCAAATGTATATGAAAAGAATCGTAGTACTTAGAAGTTTTTGCCAATATGGGCATCGATTCTATTACAATGTCTTTTCCTCATAAATGGACTACACATAGTTCACATTTCACATAAAAAATAAAAATTGAAGGAGTTTCCTATGTCAATTTTATCATTCTTTCCATTTCACTTAGAAATTCCCAAATTAATTACATAAATTAATTCTAATCAAATTCATTTTGGATGATCATCATCCTCGACTGCAACATAACCTATAATTTTTTCTAATTTTACCATAAGAGTAAAATACTAAAGGATATAATGAAAGTCTATAGGAGGCTAACTTGAATACTATCATAACAAGAGGAAGTTACAATGACTATAAATATCGACAAGAAATAAGTAAAAATATTGTGTGTGACCTAGATGTTGGGGCATTAGAAATTAATCAAACTGAACATGCTAGCTATCCTTCCATGGCGTGCATAGCCAACAATGAATTATGCCAATAACAGGGATTTGAGCTAAAATTCCAATTGTCTTAAGTGGGTATGTGTAGGATCATGATGGGCCAAAAAGTGGCGATATGATGGGTATTTATAGGGTATGTGGGTGATGACATTTTTTTTACCCAAAATTGATGAAATGAAAAGGGTTTTTAAAGGAGATTGTCAGCTTTCCACCAATATAAATTATGCTTTACTTTGAATTTAATAAATAATTATTATCATTTTCTATTTGAATTATGACTAAAGTCCTTATTGATAGGTTGAATGAAAAACATCTATAGCTTTCAAACAATATCACATTTTTTGAATCTAAAATATGCATCACATTCAGACATGAGTCCTCTACTTATATCTAAAATCTTATAAAAAATATTATCATTTTATTGTGGTTAGTGTTGTCAGACATGCACCTACTTCTTATTTTTTCCTTGAAATTTAAGTACCATTGCATTGAAACTTCAAATTTTCACCAAATAGATTTTTTTAAAAAAAATAGACCTAGTAGTTTAGAAACCACATTCAATTTTCTACAGATTCTATTCTTAAATATTTTTTAAATAATATATGTATATATAACTTATTCCAATTTTTATGTCAAGTTGCCTAACTCTGATTTTTCTAAATTTTTTCACACTTAAGGGCCTATTTTTTCCATGATGATCCTGCACATACCCAACCTGTATGTAGGTCATGTGATGTTGTGTTTTGATAGTAATAACTACCTCCACCAAGCATACTTTTCTTCAAACTGTGTTGGCCCTTGGGTGGGCATTCAGTTCTACTCATGAGCCCTTGATGGTTAAATTCACTCTAGTTAATTTTCATAGTTGCTACTAAGCCTGGTGTCTTAAATCCAAATGTAAATCATTATGGTGGCACGTGGTGTCCTCAAGCATCTAGTGTCACCTGTTATACTAAGTTCCCACCCTCATCCCAAAGCTACATGTCATATTAGCGCAACACGACAAATCCCACAAGTATTGAAAACACAAATTGGTAAGAGATTGGTTGGTTCCATTGATAAGCTTATCATAAACTAGTAGCTCCCACCCTAGAAGTTATAGTTCTTAGTAGGAAGTGTTATTGTGCCATGCAATGGCCCCACAAACCACCAAAAAATCAAAATTTACCTCATCTTTTTCACCTACTATTGCAATTTTTCTTCTTAGATGCTTAGCTACAACTATCTCATCTTCACCACCTATTTTCATCATTATTTTGATGTTCTCCAAAGGACTCACTACTACTTCAATCTCCCTCTTTTCTTCTTCCTTATCCTCTTGTAGGAGAATCTCTCCTTCAAATAAAATATCTCTTTTTATCATATCTTCTTTCAAATAAGAAATCTTCTTCACCAAGTTCTTCATCAAATACAAGACCTTCAAATACCATTATTTATGCTCATCTTGTTTCACTTGACTCTTCTTCACATTCACTCCAATATTTACCTCTTTCTTTAGGATATAAATCTATCATCTCTATACACCATTCAATATCATCCTTTTTGTTCTTTATCAAGCCACCTTCAAATAATTTGTCCTCATGTTTTTTCTCATCTACTTCAACTTCCTAATTTTTCCTAGCTTCTAATGCATCCATTCTTGCCTTGATCTTTTTCAATTCTTCAAAAACCTTTCTATACTCTATTTCCTCCCAATATTTTTCCCAAAATGGGATTATCCACTATCTAATCATGATCCATCAAATCATCTTCCTTGAATACATATTGTGCACATTCTCAATTTGAAACTTTTACAACTTGCACACACACACAATTTTGAGATCCAATACTCCACAATTAAAGGCACTCCCTACAACCAAATTCACACTCACTCTATCCTCTACCTAGCCAAGATTCTAGAAGATACTCCTCTCAATACTTCCTCTACCCACTTTCTCTCAGTAGAGAAAGTTCATGCACCTTCTACTGAGTGTTATCTCCACTAAAGTACAACCAAACACTTTAGATCTTTGTAGTTGCAAAAATAACAAAACTTTCTACACTTCTCCTAGTGAGCTACCCACTTTGATACGAAATAATGCAGATAAATTAATGTGAGCCTTATCAAGTAAATATTTATTTTTAGGTGGAATGAGTTCAATTCACTTTACACTTTTAACAATGAAGAAATCAAAAGCTATAGCTAGGAAATTTATCTTATAAATTAATTCATACACCATCCAATTCAACATAAAATAAGAATCAAATTCCCCTAGCATTTTATTTAATTAATTTTTTTTATTAATATTTAAATAGTCAACTCCAAAATACCACTCATATAATTCATGTTGTAAATTCCCTCTCCTAATTTCAACATCTCATTCCTGGCAACAAATTTGGCGTACAAATCTGCAATAAAATTCTATTTTTTTAAACAAAATTCCTCTTCTTGGAGAACTTCCATGCCTCCCCTAGAAATGTATATTGATTACCATCATTTAAAAATCTTGGAAACTTTTCTCTAGCTTCTCTCTTCAACCTTCAATGGCAACAACCTCAAATTGTATTTTTTGTTTATTTTTCTCTTTCCTGACATCTAATTTCTTGGATTTTCCCTTTCCATCCAACTCTCCATTTCCTCTTTTTTTCCCTTCTACATCTCTTCCTTTCTCCAATGCCTCTTTTATCTTTTTGGTTTTTCTTTTTAAATAAAAATTTACAATTTTCACTAAAAAATATATTAGATTAAAATACAAATGTTCCCTAGCAATTCTAATTTTTAAAATTTCAATGTGAGAATAAGAATTGATTAAATAACTAATTCAAATTTCTCCTATGAATCCACTTGAATTATATTTGAAGAGTATGAAATTAAATTCTCCAATTCTCTCCTGCACACCAAAACCAAAAATCTGAAATGAAATCAATTGTAAGGAAAATCACACATTTTGTTTTTTTGGTAATGAGGATTACAATACACAAATACACATGGGATGCTCCTGCATAAGCTTTGAGGTAGTGGATCTCAATGTAACAATCTTCTTCTATTCTCTTTTCTTTCAGATAATGAGTCCTTGTCAGTGAGCCCTTCTTGCTTTTCTTCTAGATAGTGAGTCCTTTGGGTAGTGAGCCCTTCTGATAGTGAGCCTATTTTAATCAAATTTCAAATATAGATTTGATACTCACTATGATGTTTCCCTAATTAGGGTTTTGCATATAAAATTTAGTCTTCTATTGTGTATAATAGTTGATGTGTTGTTTCATTTGTTTTATACTGATAAGGGTTTATATATTAATAAGAGTTTTAATATTAATAAAGGTTTGAAGGTTTGAATTTATGAATAATTTACCCCCCACCCTCTCAATTGTCCTACATTACTAACAATTTTGGATTTTCTTCATGTGCATAACTTGTACATTGTTGAAAAATGTCATGTAAGCTTCTTACCTTCCTTATTAGAATTGCACTTTAATTTTGACTTGCACTTGAAACTTAAGAGTTCTAGAGAAGGAGTTACTTGGTGTATTTCTAGCAATAAAATTGAAGTATAAGTGGGTAGATAATAATTAATATCATCAATAATTTCACCAGTTGAAACAGATTTTGACTTCTTAATATGGTCTTTATATGGCCATAAACTCCCCCTTCATCAAAAATCACATCTCTTGACATGAAAATTCTATTATTATGAGTATCAATGTTAAAATAATAATTTTATCATTTGCATATGACCATTATGAAAAATGAAAAGGGATAGACAACTTGCCAAGAAAAAGGCTAAAGAAAAAAACTCATAAGTTTTGAAGATAATTGATGTGCCATATTTTATTCAAATTTTCTTCATCGATAATCAAATGTTTCAATACAATATTTTTACATTTCTTTCTTTTAGATTACTTTAATTTCTTCTAAATGTATTTTAAATTAGATAAATAATTTTTTTTGATCCAAAATTTATTTCAAATATATTATCCAAAAGGATTGAGAAGCATTGTTGAAAATTAATGAAATCTATTATCTAATTACGGTTCATTATGGGGACCTTGTCATGAGATCCCCTATGTGGTCTTCATGGCTATTTTTTACTGGGTATAGGCCCTACGCCTATTTATATTAATCATGCATCAATAGAAAAATCATCATATGTTGATCAATATGTTAATTTCATCCACCATTTGAAGTATAAGAAAATTCATTACTAAATTACTTCGAATCACATTTGACACATTAGGGTTATCACATTCATCTCATTACACTCCAAAACTCATCACCATTGTAAAACACTTCTTAGCATAATAAGTATAAATATAAATAACTCTTGAATGAATAGTAAACATAAAATAAAATAATTAAAATATTACAAAATAAAATAAGTCTTTATATCATTTTAAAACACTTCTTAGCCAAATTTTTTATATCATTTTTAAATTTTTTTACTATATTATTAATCCATGAAATTGTGAAAGAAGAGTGATTTGGATTGTTTTCACTTAATCATCTTTTCCTTACTATGTGATAATCAAATTTCATTACTTCATACATGTGTGTGTGAAAGAGAGAGAGTGTGTTTTTCAAATGAATGTTTCACAATTCTCTTTCACTTGTGACATATCAAATTCATTTATACATTAAGAGAGGTAGGCTTCTCATTACCTTTCACTAAAGTTATGTTTTAATTTAACTTCCCTTTTGATTTTTCTTAAATCACATGACTATAATGAATTTATATTTTACTCTCTTCTATAATATTTGTCATGTGTTTCCGTGTTGAGTTGTCCACTGAATATGTTATCATGTGTTTCGAGTGTACCTCTTTTTGCTCATTTATGTTTTCCACTTTTCGTCACTATCTATTTTAGCCCATATTCTAAAGCTTTGTAATATCATTGCAAGCTGAAAAGTATTGTGCTCTTTTGTTTCCCTTTGTGTTGAAATGTTGCCACATTCTTGCATCTCACAGGAGAGGATAAGAAAATTAGGTCTAGCTTTCCTATCTTGAACAATAATGAAATAAATTATAAAAATTAATTCTTGATATTTCTTTCAATAATATTTAATTCTAGTCTAGGGAAGTAAGGAGAAATATGGTTTGTATGTTTGATGATCAATAGGAAGGGGATGTTGACAATGAGAGGGATCATCTAGAAAGCAATGCTTGTTCCTTTCCTTGCGGATAAAAATTCATTGTTAGGTCATGCACACTGAACAACTCTCTTTATTTCTCTACAATAATTGAATTCATTTTTTATCTTTTGTGAATTTTTTTTCCAAACAATGTAAGTGGCCTCTATGAAATGATCAACATCACCCATGTGGGTAATCCATGAAAATGAGGAAACTACCGACAATTTAAAATGGAAGCGGCCTTTATGAAATGATAAACATAATCCATGTGGGAAATCCATGAAAATGAAGAAACTACCAAAAATTTAATCTTAAACTAGATAATTCAAACAAAATAACAGTAGAAATAATATCACTAGTGATAAACACATTCCCTTATAGTTTTGATGAATGCCACAAGTAAGAACATTTAGCAAGGAACAAACACAAATAATAACTCCTATTGGATTTTTTAAAAGGCTAGTGGTAAAGTCCACGTAAACAAGACTCTAATTATGTTTTGTGCCATGTGTTTCTGTGTTGAATTGTCCACTCAATATGTTGCCATGTGTTTCCCATATTTTGTCATTGTTTCTATTAGCCCATACTTTGAAGCTTTGTAATATCTTTGCAAGCTAAAAAGTATCATGCTATTTTGTTCACCTTTGTGTTTAAATTTTCCTATGTTCTCACATCTCACAGGAGGGAAGGACAAGAAAAGTGGAGCTAGCTTTCCAGTATTTAACAATAATGAAATAAATTATAAGAATGAAAAAAAATCAATGACATGTGAAGGGTCTTGGGTGTGGGCTTCAAACTTAATCAATCACTACAAATATGAAAAGAAAGATATGCTTTTATGTTAGAAGTGAAAATGAAACCTTGGTTGATTATAAATAAAAATTTTGTACAACCTACAATGTTACTAAATGTAGTATATATATTAGTCACTTCATATAATGTGTGGAGTTTAGAGTTTTATTTGGAAATCAACCATCAAATATTTGCCCAATTACAAACTTTAGGTTTAGTTTACATTGGTGAATATTATCCTTTCTCCCTTGACATTTCCTTAAATAGTATTTAATTCTAGTTTATGTTCTTGATGGTTGGTAGGAAGGGAATGGCGATAGTGAGATAGATCAGTCAGAAAGCTACTCTTGCACCTTCCCTTGCAGATAAAGTTTTATGTTTTGAGAGTTGCACACAAAAAAACTCACTTTTTTTTCTCAGCAAGACTTGAATTCATTTCTAATACTTTGTGACAAAGTTTTCCAAAAAATAGAAGTGGCCTATGTGAAATGATCAACATCACGCATGTGGGAAATCTATGAAAATGTAGAAACTACCTAGAATTTAAACTTAAACTAGATAATTCAATTCACTCTCAACTAAAATGAAATCACACTCAATAAGGAAAGAATTAACAAAAATGAGATTATTGGAGAAGTGTGTGATCCTTGTTCCTATATTTTGAATTGCTTACATAAACTTTGCTTGGTATTCAGATAAAGTGAGAGAAACATGAAAACTTATAGATCCACATTATTTATCCCTCTATTTTATGTTTTAATCCCTCATCTTTTTACTATCTCGAAAAAGTTAAGGGTACACCTGGAAAAGGATAGTGCACATGTGCCTCACAAAAATCAAGAAGAGGACATGCATGTTGATTGCAAATAATTCAATATTCCATTAATTTATTAACCTTTGTTTAGGATTTATCAAATGTACAAATAATTAATTTACATGTTGACCTATATTAGCATCTTTTTATATTATTCCATTAATGTATATTTTATATAGATTAATGGAATAATTTCCATATAAAATCTAGTGTTCCATTGTGTATGACAATTGATGTGTTATTGTTTCATTTGTTTTATACTGATAAGGGTTTATATATTAATAAGGATTTTAATATAAATGAAGGTTTGAAGGTTTTAATGTATGAAGAATTTACCCCCCATCCTCTCAATTGTCCTGCATGTCTAATAATCTTGGATTTTATTCATGTGCGTGACTTGTACATCATTGATAAAAGTATTAATATATATTCTGTTTATATTTATATTTATATGTATTTATATTATATGTATACAACATATATGTTGTATATTAACATGTATGATAATCCATAGGCACCCAAAGCATACATAGAGATCACAATGTAAGGGCCTAACCAGTGAGGACTAAATTTTCCCCTTTGGTCAGGCGATGCATTTTTATTTCTCTAATTCTCACAAAGAACCAGGTCTCTAAGTTTAAAGGTCCTAGGGAGCACACTTTTGTTATATTGTCTTAATAGCGATTGTTGATAACTATTTAAGATGATCAAGGGATTGTAATTGATGCTCATCAAGTATCTCTAGCTAATGCAAATGATTAACCTAGTATGTTTCATCATCAAATAACCCTTTAAGGGAAACTCGTAAAGATAAAATTTCCAACTCTAAAGGCATGATAGCTTCAATACCATGCATGAGATTGTAAGACAATGTTCCCATTACTGTACAGATACTCGTTTGATAAGGCCACAAGGTGTACATAGTTAATTAAATATGCCAATCCTTACCATTCTTACCAACTACTTTACAAAGAATGAGCTCAAGAGTTTTGTTAGACACTTCTACTTGGACATTAGATTGCAGATAGTATGGCATAGAAAATCTATGTTGGATATGAAATCTCTCTAAGAACTGCTTTACTTTCTTGTTCTTGAATGGTGTCCCATTATCATAAACAAGTTTCGCAAGCAATCCAAAACAAGAAATAATGTTGTTAATAAGAAATCTACATATAGCTTCAATGTTTGTGGATTAGAGTGGAATAGCTTCAACCCATTTCATGAAGTAACCAGTAGTGATAATAATAAAGGTATGTCCCTTGGAAGAAGGAAGTGACATTTTTTCAATAATATCCAACCCCTACTTTTTGAATTACCAAGGAGAGGTTTGATTTTGTAAATATTGGTTAGGGGCATCAATAAGATGACTATGTTGTTGACATTGAAGGCACTTTTTAACAAATTTGAAGGAATCTTGTTCCATCATTTACCAATAATACTCCATGTGTACCAATCTTCTTGCCAGGGATCTACCACCAAAATGTCCACCCCTAGAGCCTGAATGGGATCCCTTAAGGGAAAGGGTTATTTATGCTTTAGTGAGACATGTAAGAAGTAAGTTGTTATAGGATTTTTGATAGAGAACATTAGATAAAATGACATAACATGTTGAAAGATTTCGTATATGAGTGCAATCATTTTTTATCACACCATCCGAAAATTTTCCAATCTTTAAGTAGTTATAGACACTAGAGAACCATTCTCTTGAGTCTACATGAGCACACACAAAGGATTTATATTCAGGTTGATTGGAAACCGCTGGGGTCCATAGGATCTAGACCATGAAGTGGTATTCCTTCATATCCTCTTCAGAGGGTACCAACGAAGCAACTCTTGCCATGGAATCAACATGTCTATTTTCCCTCATAGGGAAAATATCTATTGTGAAAGAGGATAATCAATTAAGCACTTGGAAAAAGGGTTTCTCAATACAAAAACCCTCAGTGAAATTTCTACAACATCTAAAAACTTTGCGAATTTGACTCAAACCTCCTTGGGCATGTGGAAAAATTCATTTTATGGGCCCTACATGTTGAAAAGTTAAATTTTTCACCTCTCTTTTGAAATGAGGAGATTTGGAATGCAAAATATGTAGGATCCTATACCATAAAACAAACGACATTCCACACATAGAAACCTGCAACCAGCAACCCATGGACAACTTGCACACAAAAAATCATAGTGAAATTTTTACAAAGGAAAAAGACTTAGTGAAATTCAAATAGGTGAATTTGGTCAAGGGGGGATTGATTACTTTAATGAATCTAACAAACTTAGGCTTAGAGATAAGGGCACAAAAAATGATGTAGGGGTGAAAATGACTAGTTAGGAGCAGCAATGGCCTGTCAGGAGAAAAAGAAAGGGGGTCCTTGCCTTTGGTGGGGAATGTGTGCAAAGAATGCACAATATTTATTACTAAAAACTGACAATTGAATTCAAACTTCTAAATGTTAAAATGCCAAACCTAGTGTCAAATTGTCAAGGATGATAATTTTTGGCACTACATTAGATGCATGGAAAATAAAAAATTCAATTTTATCCCACTTTCTTAATTTGGAATGACAGTATCTCTATCTCTTCCATTACTATAAAAAATAGATTAGTCACTATATCAAATGCAACCAAGGTATAGTATGCATATACAACTATTGTATCAAATTCTTAATAAAAATAAAGAATAATAGCAATGTGCACTATATTCTTAATAAATAAATGCTCAATAAATTGCTTCCACAACCTTAGAAACAACCTATGAAGAATATTTTAAAAAAAATTAGAAAGAGTACTTGATAGCCGAGAACTTTGGAAATAGTGGTTGGGAAAGAATTGCCCCTCCTATTGGGACATTCATATTAAGTAATTCTTATAAGCTATCAAAAAATAGAATAGTGAAATGACATGGAACAATGTGAAAATAAATGATTAGAGTTTTAGCTATTAGCTTGTTTAACTTACTAATTTATTATATTCTCTTGTTTTGTAATGCTAGGAACTGGGTATTAATGGCTACTGCATGTTTCTATTGTTGTAATTAGACTTGTTTTGATATTGTTAATTAAATCTCAACTTTTTTCTTAAAAAAAGTAACCTATAAATATATTTTCGTCCTAATTACTTATTCTTATTGACACCATATTAAATTAATTATAGGTATTTCAAAAATATCCCGAAACAAAAATACATACTATTCATTTCAGCTAGAATATATATTATCAAACATATATGAAAAGAATCTAGTACTTAGAGGATTTTTTCCAATATGGGAATTGATTCTATTACAATGTCTTTTACTCAAAAATGGCCTACACATAGTTTACATTTCACATAAACAATCAAAATTGAAAGAGTTTCCCATGTTAATTTTATCATTCCTTGCATTTCACTTATAAAGTCCCAAATTAATTACATAAATTAATTCTAATCAAATTCATTTTAGATGATCATCATCCTTGACTACAGCCTAACCTAGAAATTTCTCTAATTTTACGAAAAGAGTAAAATACTGAAGGATATAACCAAAGTCTACATGAGACTAACTTAAATACTGTCATAACAAGAGGGAGTTACAATGACTATAAATATTGACAAGAAATAAGTAAAAATATTATGTGTGACCTAGATGTTAGAACATTACAATTTAATCAAATAGAACTTGCTAGCTATCCTTCTGTGGTGTGCATAGCCAACAATGAATTATCCCCAATAAAAAGGATTTGAGCTAAAATTCCAATTTTCTTAAGTATGTAGGTCATGCACCATGTTGTGTTTTGATAGTAATAACTACCTCCACCAACAATACTTATCTTCAAACTGTGTTGTCCCTTGGGTGGGCATTCACTTCAACTCATGAGCCCTTAATGGTTAAATTCACACTAGTTAATTTTCGTAGTTGCTACCAAGCCTGTGGCTTAAACCCATATGTAAATCATTATGGTGGCATGTGGTGTCTTCGAGCATCTGGCATCACTTGTTATACCAAGTTCGTATACTCACACCAAAGCTATGTGTCATATTAGCACAACACAATAAAGTCCACAAGTATTGAAAACAAAAACTGCTAACAGATTGGTGGGTTCCATTGGTAAGCTTATCATAAATGAGTAGATCCCACCCAAGAAGATATAGTGCTTAGCAAAAAGTGTTATGGTGCCATGCGGCAGCCCCACACACCAACAAAAACTCAAAATTTTCCTCATCTTCTTCACCTACTATTACAAATTTTCTTTTTACATGCTTAGTTGCAACTATCTCATCTTCACCACCTATTTTCATCATTATCTTCATGTCCTCCAAAGGATTCACTACTGTTGCAATCTCCCTCTTTTCTTCTTCCTTATCCTCTTGCATGAGAATCTCTCCTTCAAATAAAATATCTATTTTTATCATCTCTTCTTTCAAATAAGAGATCTTCTTCACCAAGTTCTTCATCAAATAAGGGACCTTTAAATACCATTATTTATGCTCCTCTTGTTTCACTTGACTCTTCTTCACATTCACTCCAATCTTTGCCTCTTTCTTTAGGATATAAATCTATCATCTCTATACACCATTCAACATCATCCTTTTTGTTCTTTATCAAGCCACCTTCACATAATTTTTCCTCATCTTTTTTCTCATCTAGTTCAAGTTCCTAATTTTTCCTAGCTTCTAAGGCATCCATTCTTTCCTCGATCTTTTTCAATTCTTCAAAAAAAATTCTATTCTTTATTTCCTCCCAATATTCTTCCCAAAATGGTATTATCCCCTGTCTAATCATGATCCATCAGATCATCTTCCTTGAATACATATTGTGTACACTCTCAATTTGAAACTTTTGCAACTTGCACACACACACAATTTTGAGAGCCAATGCTCTCTACAATTAAAGGAATTACCTACCACAAAATTCACTCTCATTCTATCCTCTACCTAGCCAAGATTCTAGAAGATACTCCTCTCAATACTTCCTCTACACACTTTCTCTTAGTGGAGAAAGTTCATGCACCTTCTAGCAAGCTTTATCTCCACTAAAGTACAACCAAACACTTCACTTCTTTGTAGTTGCAAAAATAACAACAATGTAAACACTTCTCCTAGTGAGCTACCTACTTTGATATGAAATAATGTAGATAAATTATGTGAGCCTTATTAGAAGAACAATTATTTGTAGGTGGAATGAGTTCAATTCACTTTACACTTTTAACAATGAAGAAATCAAAAGCTATAGCTAGGCAATTTATCCTTCAAATTAATTCATACACCATCAAATTCAAAATAAAACAAGAATCAAATTCTCCCAACATTTTATTTAATTAAATTTTCTTTATTAATATTTATACAATCAACTCCAAAATACCACTCATAGAATTCATGTTGTAAATTCTCTCTCCTAATTTCAATGTCTCATTCTTGGCAACAAATTTGATGTACAAATCTACAGTAAAATTCTAATTTTTAAAAACAAAATTCTTCTTCTTGGAGAACTTCCACGCCTCCCCTGGCAATCTGGATTTATTACCATCATTTAAAAAATTTGGACTCTTTTCTCGAGCTTCTCTCTTCAACCTTCAATGACAACAACCTCAAATTTTATTATTTTCTTTATTTATTTTTCCTTGACATCCATTTTCATGAATTTTACCTTTCTAGCCAACTCTCCATTTCCTCTTTTTTTGCTTCTCTATCTCTTCCTTTCTCCAATACCTCCTTTATCATTTTAGTTTTTATTTTTATTTTTTTAAAATAA
The DNA here is from genome assembly GCA_007258455.2 of Sequoia sempervirens. Taxonomy (NCBI): domain Eukaryota; kingdom Viridiplantae; phylum Streptophyta; class Pinopsida; order Cupressales; family Cupressaceae; genus Sequoia; species Sequoia sempervirens. The sequence continues at coordinate 39,748,758 of VDFB02049217.1, forward strand.
AAATTTACAATTTTCACCAAAAAAGATATTAGATTAAAATACAAATGTTTCCTAGAAATTCTATTTTTTTTTAAATTTCAATGTGAGCATAAGAATTAATTAAATAATTAATTCAAATTGCTCCTATGACTCCACTTGAATTCTATTTGAAGAGTATGAAATTAAATTGTCCAATTCTCTCATGCACACCAAAACAAAAAATCTATATTTAAATCAATTTTAAGGAAAACCACAATTTTTTTTTTTGGGGTAATGAGGATTTCCATACACATGGAATGCTCCTGCATAAGCTCTGAGGTAGTGGATCTCCATGTAACAGTCTTCTTCTATTCTCTTTTCTTTCAGATAGTGAGTCCTTTTCAGTGAGCCCTTCTTTCTTTTCTTGTAGATAGTGAGTCCTTTGGATAGTGAGCCCTTCTAATAGTGAGCCTATTGTAATCAAATTTCAAATATAGATTTGATACTCACCATGGTGTTTCCGTGATTAGGGTTCTGCATATAAAATCCAGTGTTCTATTATGTATAGTAGTTCATGTGTTGTTGTTTCATTTGTTTTATACTAATAAGGGTTTATATATTGACAAGGGTTTTGATATTAATGAAGGTTTGAAGGTTTTAATGTATGACTAATTTTCCCCCCACCCTCTTAGTTGTACTACGTTTCTAACAATTTTGGATTTTGTTCATGTGCATGACTTGTACATCATTGGTAAATGTCACCTAAGCTTCGTATCTTCCTTATTAGAATTGCACTTTAATTTTGACTTGCACTTGAAACTTAAGAACTAGAAAAGGAGTTACTTGGTGTATTTCTAGCATTAAAATTGAAGTATAAGTGAGTAGATCATAATGAATATCATCAATAATTTCACCATTTGAAATGTATTTTGACTTCTCAATATGGTCTTTTTATGACCATAAACTCCCCCTTCATCAAAAATCACATCTCTTGACATGAAAATTCTATTATTATGAGTATCAATGTTAAAAGAATAATTTTATCATTCGCATATGACCATTATGAAAAATGAAAAGGGATAGACAACTTGCCAAGAAAAAGGCTAAAGAAAAAAAACTCATAAGTTTTGAAGATAATTGATGTGCCATATTTTCTTCAAATTTTCTTCATCGATAATCAAATGTTTCAATACAATATTTTTATATTTCTTTCTTTTAGATTACTTTAATTTCTTCTAAATGTATTTTTAATTAGATAAATTAATTGTGTTTAATCCAACATTAATTTCAAATATATTATCCAAAAGGATTGAGAAGCATTGTTAAAACTTAAAAAAAATTAGTATCTAATTATTGTTTGTTACGGGGAGCTTGTCATGAGATCCCCTCTATGGTCTTCACGGCTATTTTTTAGTGGGTATAGGCCCTATCACTATTTATATTAATCATGAATCGTTGCAGAAATCATCATATGTTGATCAATATGTTACTTTCATCCACCATTTGAAGTATATAAAAATTCATTACAATATTACTTGGACTCACCATTGACACATTAGGGTTATCACATTCATGTCATTACACTCCAAAACTCATCACCATTGTAAAACACTTCTTAGTATAATAAGTATAAATATAAATAAATCTTGAATGAATAGTATACATAAAATAAAATAATTAAAATATTACAAAATAAAATAAGTCTTGAAATCATTAAAATACTAAATTCAAAATAAATTTTATTTTTAACAATTTTTTTAAGGTAAGTACAATGTCTTTATGTGACATTTCTTTAAATTTGTAGCCAAATATTTTATATCATTTTAAATATTTTTTACTATATTATTAATGCACAAAATTGCGAAAGAAGGGTGATTTGGATTGTTTTCACTTAATCATCTTTTCCTTCCCATGTGATAAACAAATTTCATTAGTTCATAAATGTGTGTGTGAAAGAGAGAGAGAGTGTGTGTAGTAAATGAACATTTCACAATTCTCTTTCACTTGTGAGATATCAAATTCATTCATACATTAAGAGAGGTAGGCTTCTCATTACCTTTCTCTAAAGTTATGTTTTAATTTAACTTTACTTACCTTTTGATTATTCTTAAATCACATGACTATAACAAATTTATATTTTACTCTCTTCTTTGATATTTAGAGTACGCTCTCACTTTAATGCCTTCTCTCTATATAGATGTTGTTCATACATCGATTTATATATATTGTTTAATTTTAACATTTTATTTAAGCATTGATTGTTATGATTCTTATTCTTAGTCCACCTTCTATGTTATATTAAATGTCGCATTCTATATATTGCATGTCTGATTAGGATCACTATGGTGCGGGAATAGGCGACGTAGTTCTTCTGGATAGGGATGACATAATCCTGATTCCTTCTAGATGCTCTGGTCCTGACTTTCGTTTCTGTATTCCGATGCTCTAGTCCTGACTTTCGTGTCTGTATTCCGATGCTTTCCACTCAATACACGTTGTGTAAGCCTATATAAGGAACAAAACTCCTTGTATACATCGATTTATATATATTGTTTAATTTTAACATTTTATTTAAGCATTGATTGTTATGATTCTTATTCTTAGTCCACCTTCTATGTTATGTTAAATGTCGCATTCTATATATTGCATGTCTGATTAGGATCACTATGGTGCGGGAATAGGCGACGTAGTTCTTCTGGATAGGGATGACATAATCCTGATTCCTTCTAGATGCTATGGTCCTGACATTCGTGTCTGATTCGATGCTCTGGTCCTGACTTTCATTTCTGTATTCCAATGCTCTGGTCCTGACTTTCGTTTCTTTCGATGCTCTGGTCCTGTCCGATGCTCTGGTCCGACTTTCATGTCTGTATTCCAATGCTTTCCACTCAATACACGTTGTGTAAGCCTATATAAGGAACAAAACTCCTTGTATACATCGATTTATATATATTGTTTAATTTTAACATTTTATTTAAGCATTGATTGTTATGATTCTTATTCTTAGTCCACCTTCTATGTTATGTTAAATGTCGCATTCTATATATTGCATGTCTGATTAGGATCACTATGGTGCGGGAATAGGCGACGTAGTTCTTCTGGATAGGGATGACATAATCCTGATTCCTTCTAGATGCTATGGTCCTGACATTCGTGTCTGTATTCCGATGCTCTGGTCCTGACTTTCGTTTCTGTATTCCGATGCTCTGGTCCTGACTTTCGTGTCTGTATTCTGATGCTTTCCACTCAATACACGTTGTGTAAGCCTATATAAGGAACAAAACTCCTTGTATTTGGCATCCGTTGTTTGTTTCAAAGGTTTTTTTTTCTGAGCGGTTGAGCAAACTAGCATTAGTGCTCTCAATGGGTAATGAGCAGGGAACAAACTCGCGACCAAACTCGGGCGCATTTAACTCGGGCACATTCTCGGGAATGCAATCGGGCACAAACTCGGGAACAATTAACTCTGGCACCGTTAACTCGGGCACAAACTCAGGAACAAACAATTGGCAATCAAGTGTAGACAATCACGCCCAACGAAACTCCGGTTCATGGAAGAACAATCAGAGCCAACGAAACTCCGGTTCATGGAAGAACAATCAGCAGGGCGCACCAACCAACTCTTCTGTGAATATGTAAAAGGCTGGTGGAACATTAATGAAGAATGAGCGGTAAAGTCCGCGTAAACAAAACTCTAAGTATGTGTCGTGTCATGTGTTTACGTGTTGAGCTGTCCACAAAATATGTTGTCCTGTTTTGTGTACCTCTTTTTGGTCATTTATGTTTTCTAGTGTCCGCCGCTTTTTGTTTTAGCCCATGTTCTAAAGTTTTGTAATATCTTTGCAAGCTGAAAAGTATTATGCTCTTTTGTTTCCCTTTGTGTTTAAATGTTGCTATGTTCTTGTATCTCACATGAGAGGAGGATAAGAAAAGTAGAACTAGCTTTCCTATCTTTAACAATAATGAAATAAGTTATAAAAATTAATTCTTGATATTTCTTTCAATAATATCTAATTCTAGTCTAGGGAAGCAAGGAGAAATATGGTTTGTGTGTTTGATGCTCAGTAGGAAGGGGATGGCAACAATGAGAGGGATCATCGAGAAAGCAATGCTTGTGCCTTTCCTTGTGGATAAAATTTCATTGTTGGGTCGTGCACACCGAACAACTCTCTTTTTCTCTCTACAAGAATTGAATTCATTTTTTATCTTTCATGACAAAGTTTTCCAAACAATGAAAGTGGCCTTTGGGAAATGATCAACATCACCCATGTGGGAAATCCATGAAAATGAAGAAACTACCAACAATTTAAAATCTAGGTGGCCTCTACAAAATGATCAACATCATCCATGTGGGAAATCCGTGAAAATGAAGAAACTACCAAAAATTTAATCGTAAACTAGATAATTCAAACAAAATAATAGTAGAAATAATATCACTAGTGATAAACACATTCCCTTATAGTTTTGATGAATTCCACAATTAAGAACATTCAGCAGAGAACAAACACAAACAATAACTCCCCTTGGACTTTTTAAAAGGCTAGTGGAATAGTAATGAAGATTGAGCAGTAAAGTCCGCATAAAAAAAAATCTACATATGTTTTGTGTCATGTGGTTTTGTGCTGAACTGTCCACTCAATATGATGTCATGTGTTTCCTAGATTTCATCATTGTTTGTATTAGCCCATACTCTGAAGCTTTGTAATATCTCTGCAAGCTAAAAAGTATCATGCTCTTTTGTTTACCTTTGTGTTTAAATCTTCCTATGTTCTTGCATCTCACAGGAGTGGAGGACAAGAAAAGTAGAGCTAGCTTTTTGATCTTTAACTATAATGAAATAAATTATAAAAAATAAAATAAAAATCAGTGACATGTGAAGGGTCTTGGGTGTGGGCTTCAAACTTAATCAATCACTACAGATCTAAAAAGAAAGATATGCTCTTATGTTACAAGTGAAAATAAAACCTTTGTTGATTATAATAAAAAATCTTTTACAACCTATAATGTTACTAAATGTAGTATATATATCAATCACTTCATATAATGTGTGGAGGTTAGAGTTTTATTTCTAAATTGACCATCAAATTTTTACACAATTACAAACTATAGGTTTAGTTTACATTGGTGAATATTATCCTTTCTCACCTGATATTTCCTTAAACAATATTTAATTCTAGTTTGTGTGTTTGATGGCCGGTAGGAAGGTAATGGTGACCATGGGACAGATAAGTCAAAAAGCTACTCATGTGCCTTCCCTTGCAGATAAAATTTTATTTTTTGAGTGTTGCACACCAAACTACTCACTTGTGAATTCATTTCTAATATTTCGTGACAATGTTTTCCGAAAAATGAAAGTGACCTATGTGAAATGATCAAAATCATTGATGGGTATGTGTAGGATCATCATGGAAAAAATAGGCCCCTTAAGTGGTAAAAAATTCAAAAACATGAAAGTTAGGCAACTTGACATAAAAATTTAAATATGTTACCTATATTATTTCAGAAATATGTAAGAATAGAATATGTAGCAAATTGAATATAGTTTCTAAACTACTAGGGTTTATTTTAAAAAATAAAATCTATTTGGTGAAATTTTAAAATTTCAATGTAGTAGTACTTAAATTTCAAGGAAAAAATAAGAAGTAGGTGTCTGTCTGACCACCTAACCACAATAAAATGATGATATTTTTTAATAATATTTTAGATATAAGTAGATAACCCATGTCCAGACGTGATGCATATTTTTTTGTAATTTTTTTCAAGTAAATAATTAATCATAATTTTTTTATTACAACTTTTAAAAAATATAAAAAATTGTATGTCTGACCACATTAACTTGGTCAAAACTTCTTGAAATTCAATTTTGTTTTTTAAACCTATAGTATGTGAAGCATAGAATGTGACGCATGTTTCAGATTCTAAAAATGTGGTACCATTTGGAAGCTATCGATGTTTTTCAATCAACCTATCAATCAGGACTTTAGTTGTAACTCAAATAAAAAATAAATAATAATTATTTATTAAATTCAAAGTAAAGCATAATTTATATTGGTGGAAAGTTGAGAATCTCCTTTAAAAACCCTTTTCATTTCATCAAATTTGGGTTAAAAAAAGTCGTCAACCACAGCCTACACATACCCATCATATTGCCACTTTTTGGCCCATCATGATCCTGCACATACCCCAATGTGGAAATTCTGTGAAAATGTAGAAATTACATAGAATTTAATCTTAAACTAGATAATTCAATTCACTCTCAAGGGTTGTCCCAGAATACTGGTTTACAATTTTTGGGCAAACTAGACACTGAACTAATTTTTTCTAACTAAATCTTCACTTTTAGGAACCTATATCAGCTAAACCATCAGGAATTTGAAGATGAGGCAAACTAGTGATTTGTGGCATTTTTTCTATGGATTCTAAATATATATTTTTTAAAAAAATTGGAATCATATTACATACTTCTTTTTCCATCTTTCTTCAAAAACTAGTTTTTTTAGTAAACACCATTTTTAAGGAGTGATGCTCACTACATAACACAACTTTTTTTTCATGAAGGATAATTTTTTTTTTTTCAAATTTAAATTTGTAACTATGATATCTAGTGCTTCCAATTGGTTTCATATTTTTTTATTGAATATTTTTTTTTCTCAATCAAAGTTTGAAGTCAAACCAATTACAATTCAAACATAAACAGATCGTATAACACAACCTTTTTTGTATGGATTGAAATTCTTTTTTTTTTTTGGTGGATCAAGGAATTCAATATCTGGTGCACTCATAATTTTCAATTTTTTTTATAATCTTCTATTTTTTAACCTATGCGGAACAAAGAGGTTGATTTTCGGTGAAAAACCTATATTCACAAGAAATAAAAAATAAATATAATAATAAAATTAAATTTATTTAAAATTATACTTTTTGGGAAGCTTATAATAAGGACTACATACTTACAAAAAATAAATTTTAAATGAATTCATTTGATTCCCCAAAAAGTAAATCAAAAGTGGTTTTTTAATCAACATTTTGATAGGTGTAAAGGAGACTCTATTATAGGTATGGTTTAAAACTAGCAGGGTTCTATCCAAGGGGGTTTGATATAAGGTAGTTGGATCAAACCCTCTTCAATTGGAATGATTTAAGTGGAACATTTTAAAGCTCAAATCTTTATATTTTCTAAAATTATGTGATTTAAAAAAAAATCAAAATCTCCTAGAAATTGTAAACCAGCTTTGTGGGATCACCCTCAACTAAAAGGAAATCACCCTCAATAAGGAAATAATTAATAAAAATGAGATTATTGGAGAAGTGTGTGATCCTTGTTCCTATATTTTGAAGTGGTTACACAAATTTTTCTTGGTATTCAGGTGAAGTGAGAGAAAGATGAAAACTTATAGATCCACATTAATTATCCCTCTATTTTATGTTTTGATCCCTCATTTGTCTACTATCTTGATAAAGATAAGGGTACACATGGAAAGGATAGCGGACACGTGCCTCTCAAAAATTAAGAAGAGGACATGCATGTTGGTTACAAATAATTCAATATTCCATTAATCTGTTAACTTTTGTCTAGGATTTATCAAATGTAAAACTAATTAATCTACATGTTGACTTATATTAGCATCTTTTTTTATTATTCCATATAAAATATAGTGTTTCATTATGTATGGCAATTGATGTGTTATTCTTTCATTTCTTTTATACTAATAAGGGTTTATATATTAATAAGGATTTTAATATTAATGAAGGTTTGAAGGTTTTATTGTATGCCTAATTTACTTCCCACCCTCTCAATTGTCCTATGTATCTATCAATCTTGGATTTTCTTCATGTGCATGACTTGTACATCACTGATAAATGTCACCTAATCTTCTTACCTTGTTAGAATTGTGCTTTAATTTTGACTTGCACTTGAAACTCAAAGAAAAGCAGTTACTTGGTGTATTCCTAGCATTAACATTCAAATATAAGTGGGAAGATCATTATAAATATCATCAATAATACCCTCATTTGAAACAGATTTTGAATTCTCAATATTGTCTTTTTAGGACAATAATCTCTCCCTTTGTCAAAAATCACATCTCTTGACATGAAAATTCTATTATTATGAGTATCAATGTTAAAGAATAATTTTATGATTCACATATGACCATTATGAAAAGTGAAAAAGTATAGACAACTTGCCAGAAAAAAGGATAAATAAAAAAACTCATAAGTTTTCAAGATAGTTGATGTGCCATATTTACTTCAAATTTGGTTCATCGATAATCAAATGTTTCAATTTAATATTTTTTATATTTATTTCTTTTAGATTACTTTAATTTCTTCTAAATGTATTTTAAATTCTCTTTCACTTGTGAGAAATCAAATTAATAATTAAAAAATTATATAATTATGATATAATATATAATAAAATATGTAACATAAATATTTATACCATTTATTTATTATACCATTGATTTACTATTTATACTTATCAATACATATAGTTAATATATAATATATTGTATAAACATATAAAAATATTAATATATATTATATTTATATTTATATGTATTTATATTATATGTATACAACATATATGTTGTATATTAACATATATGATAATCTATAGATACCCGAACCATACACAAAGAGCACAATGTAAGGGCCTAAATAGTTAGGACTAAATTTCCCCCTTTGGTCAGGCGATGCATTTATATTTCTCTGATTCTCATAGAGAACTAGGTCTTTGAGTTTAAAGGTCCTAGGGAGCACACTTTTGTTATATTGTCTTGATAGCAATCATTGATAAGCTTTAAGATGATCGAGGGCCTATAATTGGCACTCATTGAGCATCTCTAGCTAATGCAAATGATTAACCTGATAGGTTTCATTATCAATAAAAACCTTTCAGGGAAACTCATAAAGATGAAATTTCCAACTCTAAATACATGATAGCTTTGACACCATACATGAGATTGTAAGGCATTGTTTCCATCGCCGTACAGACAATCGTGCGATACGGCCACAAGGAGTATGTAGTTAATTGAATATGCCAATCCTTACCATGCTTACTAACTACTTTGCTTCATGTCAGGTTCACCAAAATGTGATATAAGAGGGATTCACTTCACATGGGTCTCCACATTCTCAAGAGATCACTAGGGAATGAACTGCCCTTATATACCTCAGCATAAGCAAGTTAACACAAATGTAGAGAAGTATTCCCAACTTATGTTTTAGAGAAGGCTACTTCTAAACTTGAGGAAGTGAAACTCGTAGATTTATACCTCAGATGGGGGAGCTCAAGTAGGAAGAACTAAGTTTCACTTCTAGAATCACATCTAGGATGTACTGAACTAAATAATCAAACAAAAAGCCAAGACCTAGAAAAAATAAAGGGGGACTTGGAGAAAGCTTACCTTTTACTAGGCGTTCAGATATTCACTCCAAGCTCCACTCTGCAATCTACACATAGAAGAACAAGGGGAAAAGTTTGGGGTTGTATAGGGGTCTACTCACCCAGACCTCCATTTTGGTGTTCCCACCTCCACAAACAACCAAGTTGGAAAGGAGTGCAAATGAAGTAAACAAAGTATGTGGTGAAAGAAAAACTCACTTCAGGAGTATAACTGACACACAAAGTAGTAAATGAATAGGTAGGAAAGAAGAGAGTGAGAGAGAGAGTGTTACCCATGGGCCTAGACCCTCTTTGAAGGAAACAAACACACCATTGAGTGCTTGCTTGAGAGTTGTTGTTGCTAGAAAGACCTCAGTCCGACATGGCTTCACTTGTGAGAGTGCTACTATAAGAATGAAGAGAACTCAAAGGTGGGGAAAATGGTAAGAGAGCTTGAATGAATGACTTCCAACCCCAAATGAGAGCAAGGAAGAGGTTTTTCGATGCATGCAAGGGTGGCAAGGAGTTGTTACATCTGAAATCTGACTACTAGGAGTCATGTTGAGATAGTCATGATTCCAAATTCCCTGTTTCAAATGTAGAAATCTTCTAGGATGCTAGTGTGCTATGTAGACATCCATGTGTTGCGTAGGTGTGCAAGGCCTAGACTTTTGGGAAATGTGTTGTCAAGCTTCTATTGTTCTGCCACAAGTATGCATGGAGTCATAATTGAGAAATTATTACTCATGGGAGTTTTGTCATTAATGCTTTAAGGTGTTATAAATGCTAGGAAAAAGTGGAAAAATGTGAAATTTCCCCTAGTTGTAATTCTACGACATTACAACATGAAAGGGAAAAATCCCTATGAAAATGGTTGAAAAATATCAAAATCATATCACTTTCCTAGTATCAATAGATGAGTGTATAATGGAAGTATTAGAACCAAGGATGGTGTGGATTCTAGCCTAGGGATATGAGATCAATGAATAAGAAATTAGTAGCTTCTTCAATATTTTATTAAAGATTTGAAAAGATACAACTTGTGTGAACCCCAACCTAGGTACCTGCAAAACAAAGAGAATAAACACCTCAAGTTAGATATTGCAAGTCTAAACAAGGAGTCCCCATGAAATCCACTTACAACTTCAAACTAGGAATGAAAATAACAAGGGACACAATGAAATAGATAAAAAAAGATTAAATCCTAATTAGATGTGCAAACTCATGATCCCATGGGGGAATTGATGCCAATTTGATGTGAAAATTGGCCCTTTCCCAATTCCTATGATGAAATCTTGATATGTTGAAGATGATATTGATCCACTTTGATAAAAGATGAGAACTCCAAGCCAAATCTGCAAAAAGCCTAGCTAAGAATTCAATGATGGATGGAAATGGCTAAATATTTTAGCATGGTAACTTTGCTTGGATTGTGGATGATGAAATGAGGATATGAGCATTTTATTTATAGGATTTCAAGATGTATGAGAGTCCAAATTTGAGCAATGTGGGACTAACATTCATCCAATGATATGATGCCACTTGTCAAGCTATGAGTGGATGATGTATGTGCAAGATTTGGGGTTTGTGCCAATAAATGCCAATATTTGAAATTCAAATTTGTTGAAATGGCAAGTAAGAGGGAAGGGAAAATGCAATAAATGCCACTTGGCTCAAGACAAAGGACATGTAAGATGAATTTATTGCCTTGTTGGATGTACATGTTGACTTGGAATTTTTGAATTCAAATTGAGAGAATATTCCAAAAGATGCCATGTGAGGAAAATAAAGATTTAATAAATGAATTAAATCTATTTTAATGTGCAACTTGCATTATCTAGAGGATGTGACATGAGATGATGTTAAATTAATCAAGGGTTAATTGATTTAATAGGAGATTAGATGATATGACCTATTTGACTTAGATTTATGGATTTATTTAAATCAAATAAGAGAGGAATGTGATAAGAGGCTAATTAAATAAAGATTTTGATTTATTTAATTAAAAGGAATGTTGTTAGATTAAATCAAATAAGGTTTTAATTTATTTAATTTAATGGATCGACCTTAGAGATTTAATCAAATAAATTGATTATTTAATTAAATAGGGATAATTAGATCAGATGGATTGATTTAATTAACAGAAGGAACTGACTTAGTTAGATAAAATGATTTATTCAATTAAGGGATGAAAATTGATGAATTTAATCAGATAGGGAGATTTGATTAAATGGTTAGACCGAGGGATGATTCAGGAACAAATGATGTTAGTAAGTCAGGATCAGATGCATGATGTCAATCAATATATTTTACATGTCTACATTTTTCCCGTCTTTGAAGCAATGCACTCGTTGCATTGGTTCAAAGAATAACAATCTGATCAAAGCCAAAAAATTTTGATATTTAAAAACTTGCCCCACTACTACATGGCGGGAGAAAACCTACCATTATAATGCCCCCTTGAGAGATCAGATGAAAATTTTAATTTTTTGGGTGATCTAGTGAAAAAAGATGACAAAGTACCTGACAAGTCCTAAAGGGGTCTGGGAGGCTAAAAACATGTCTATATCCAACAAAACGATGAAAAACAAACCTCAAATGGACAAAAATAGGTTTGAGGGTCTTAAACCCTAGCAAGACAGCTATTTTGGGTTAAAAAACCCTAATTTTTAGGCTTAAAAGGGGCCTGAGGGGTCACTTTCAATTCATTTTCACATACCTCTGCTAGCAAACTTTGAGATTTGAGCTCTGACCCTCTTGCAATATGTCACAATGACAACTTCCTCTACACATTTCAGACTGAGTTCAGACCTAGTAGCGACCACCTGGCATCGGGGCACCAGTATGTGACCCTTACTGTAGCCTCATGTTTTCATTTAATGCATTAATTACCGCTTCAAAAGAAGAGCTCACCTCTAGCAGTGCTATATAGCACCACTCGGCATTTAAATTGTGTTGCGCCAGGCTATTCTGTGCTGTAGTGGTGCTATTTAGCACTACAGCGGTGTAGTTAGGAGTTTAGAAACTCTGACGTTGGGCTCGAGCTCGGTGGGCCGATTTGGGAAAAGTGCACGATGGCAGCATCCTTTCATGCAAACTGCAATGCTGGGGGTTAAAGTGCACCACAGTGTTGCATTTTTCCTCTTTTTGGGCTCAAGCATTAGAGTTTGAGTAAAATCAAACTGCAATGCCTTCACAAACTGCACTGCTAGAGATGAGCCTGGAGCATTTCACCAGGAATTTTTCAAAAAAATTTAACATGGTGACTTTCCTTAATGCAGGACGGGCCGAGGGAGCTCTACTTTCGGGAGCACCAGTTGCGGGATATGGCTGGCATCCTACGAGACTTGAGTGACAGAGACCAGGATCGACTAGATGTCACAGGATTATGGCACATTGCGTATGCAGCGCCCGTGTGCACACACCTAGGGATGCTATTTGCATTGGCCAAGAGGTGGCATAGCGAGACATCATCATTTCATCTCCCTACTGGTGAGGCCACCATCACCTTAGAGGACATTTGGAGCATCCTACGATTGCTTATTCACGGGCGATGAGTGATATATGATATGGATGAGGGACATCATTGCTACACCAGAGTCCTCGCCACACGAGACATTATCTACTACGAGGGACAGATTGAACTGGAGAGATATAGGGCCATTGCACCTCCCTTCTACTGGGTGGTTGGAGCTATCATTTTAGGTTTGGTTGCCCCAGACAGACAAGGGTGACACTTTAGTCCTAGCTGGGGTTATTGTTGGGAGCGGATGGTCTAGGACAGGCCAATTCACTTTGCATGGGGGCCTATCATTCTAGCCTCACTCTATAGGGACTTACATTAGTATGCTTATATGGATGGCAGAGTGCAGGGGGCTAGAGTGACACTTCTTCATGTTTGGGCGTGGGAGCACATTTCTATGCTACATCCATGGGTCATTCTAGTTCCGATGAGGGCAAAAGATGCCCTAGTGGCATGATACAGAGGCGGTGTGTCCTTCACACACATTAGCAAGCATGGGATCCCCTACTAGAGGTGAGTCCTAGACGAGATGCTTGTCTTTACTTGGCATCCATACCTTGGTTGACCCGGATGTGTCGATGATGCTACCAAACTCTTTTATTGCCACCAGGATCAATATATGTAGGGGTGGGAGCACACGATGATCGAGCAGTACCTTCCTGGGCACGTACATCAATTTGGAGAGCCATAGGATCAGCCTAATGATGGTTATGTAGCCATCTTTGCATGCAGTATGACATAGATAGCATGGGGGCATGGTATTCCTACCTCTGAGGTAGTTGATAGTTTCTGGTAGTTGGTAGCCTGACCATGGGCTTATAATTAGGGCTTGGAAAATCCAGGGACCACTTAGGCCTACAGAGACTGGTTCAAACCTCCTCTTTAGTTGACTGTTCTAGGAAAGGATCCAGAGGTGCGCAGAGTCAGAGGAAGAGGACGAGGGTGAGGATCGAGGGTTGAGATTTGATAGGATCCACCGGATGTGCCCCTAGTTCTACCAGGTTAGGGAGATGTCCCTATGTAGGATCAGTAGCAGGAGCCGCCAGTCCCACCACCACAAGCTGAGGGTGAGGATCAGGTTCATGTGCAGCCACGAGTATAGCCACAACGACAAGAAGATGATCAAGATGCACTGATTGCACAGCTGTAGGCTCAGGTTTAGGCACTGACAATAGAGAGAGACCAGGTGAGGGCTACCAGAGAGTAGCTTAGAGAAGAGAGGGATCAGGTTGTGTAGCAGAGACAGGTTGTAGAGCTACAGGTAGCCATAGAGCTAGGCCACAGGTAGCAGATTAAGAGTATGACAACCTCCTCCTCCCAGGGTACAATGCTGGTATGATCTTATAGGGATGTTATCTGAGAGATAGAGTACTACTGTCAGGCCTACCATGACACTATACCTAGAGCAGATTGGGTCCTCGGGTACTCAGAGTGGGCCAACCAGAGACCACCAGAGGGTCATGGTGACAGGGGCGAGGGTAGTATTCACAGAGATCGGGCTTGATCCTGATATTATGATGTACTTTTTGTGCCTTATGGGCTTATTTTTGATAGCCCTGATAGGCCTTTTGTACCGATTGACATATATGTATAGTGATCCGATTTATTTTTGTACTATGATAGTGATATGATTGATGATATATATGAGCCAATTTTGATGCGATGTACTATGTAGTCCTTTATGCATGGATGATTTATTTCTATATGCTTTACAGTGATGTCCTATGGATGCATTTATTTCTAATGATGTTTATGCAATGATTATGACTAACTGATCTATATTATGTTCACCTATGATATGATGTGCAACAATGTTAACTATATGATGATTTATTTTATGCTAATGCAATATGTGAAATAATGGTATATATAAAATGATATGATCAATGATGTATATAATGATGTGTGGAATATGCCTATATATGAGATGATTTATGGATGGATGTAATATGATGCAATGGTCGTGATATGATGCAAATGAAATGGTTTTAATGCAAATTTTATTATCATAAATGTAATTATTGATGATGTATGTAATGCAATGATATGTTAGTGTGAAGTGATATGCTGATGCATAATGTGAATGTAATTTGATGATATGATGTCATTTATGTTATGCAAGTTTGTATTCCTAATGAATTAAATGCTTATATACCTATTTGTTATGTGAAAAATGATTATGAAATGTTTTCGTAGATGCTTATGTGATGATTTATATGAAACATTTGGTTATGAACATTTATGCACTAATTGATATAATACAGTGTAATGGGTGAAGATGCAATGACATGGATGCACCTATTTATGAAGAATGTTTATGGTAACCTATTTATGATGATTAAAATGCAATGCGTATGTTTCGTATATGATACGTTTATGTGATATGCTAATGATTTGTGGATGTAGGATCGATGGGGATGATGGTGATGATGATCAATTGTCATAGTACCTTGTTAGTGTGATTAGTTAGAAAAAAAGAATTCACTCCAACAAGACACATGATGATGCAAATGCAGATGATGATGATGATGATGATGATTACTTTTCGAGGAATTTGGATTTTCAAAGGGCCAAATTTTTTTATATTTGATAACACACATGGTACGATGCATCAAGGTATAGAAAACCAGGATGGCATGGTACTTGGTGTGATGGACTTTGACTCAACAATTAGATAGGAGTATTCTTGTTCACACTTGACATACATAAACCTTGCTAGGATGTACTTCAAAAGTTTTAGACACCTCGGACCAAAACATGGAAAGGTAAACCTATCCCTGTAATAGTCAACAAGTTTCCCTAGACTTCTTCCATACATACCTAACAAAGCAAGTATTCACCAAGGTTATATTACAAGAATATCCAACAAGCATAGTAGACAAGATAACAATCATTGCCCCATTCCTATTTCTCTAAATCCTCTATTTTGGGGTATCATTGAGACATCCTTGGAATGAGTGCAAATAAGATAAGTCAAAAGATAAAGACCAAGTAAACAAACAAACTAATGCTCTTCAATACCACTAACGGAAAGAAGATGTGTTTTCTAAGGGTGATAACCAAAGCTTATTTCCAAAAGATAATGCCCATTGTAGGAAGGATTCACCCTAAGACATGTTAATGGATGGTGACATGTCATTTCATTTACCCAAAGTGCTCTAAGGGATGATTGATATGGGACTGATTCAGATGATGTGTTACCGATACAAAGATGTGACCAATTTTCTTACACACTGACCTAGACTTAAGACTTGACGTTTTTTTGAGTTTTCACTTTTAATTTGCTAGACTTGTTTCTGGTTATCCTTTCAAAGATTGAGAATGGCGATTAGTTTATTATGGATGGTGATTATTGTGGGTGCAAGCAAGATGAGGCGGATGAATTTTTTCAAATATTTGGATGTTTTTGATGTTTTGCAATGTTTTGAGGCTGTTTTTGGTATTTTTTTGAGGTTTTACAAATGTTTTAATTTTTCAATTTTTTTGGGATTTTCTAAGATTTTGACCAAGAGACTAACCTAAAGACCTATCCTAGGGGTCTCGAGGATTGGTCAATAGACAAGCCTTGCCTATGTTATATACACAGAGACCACGTAGTTTGATTGACAACTTAACCGATTTACAGATGATGATATACATGATGAGATGCCATTTTATTATGATAGACTCCTATAGGACTAACCTAAATGTCTCAGGGGATGATCAAAGATCAACCTTTCCTACGTTCAAGCTTAGAGATGACGTAGTTCGACAAGACAATTCTTTTTTTGATTTTTTGACCGACTTTTTGACCTGTTTTTGGATTTTGATATGTTTTGATGTTTTTGGATTTTCTAATTTGAGGATATTTTTGGATTTTCTGATGTTTTTGGATTTTCTGATTTGAGGACTTTAAGAATATACACAAATTTGATCGGATGAGAATTTCCCCCAATGTGATACCATAGACTACATCGATAAAGGTAGGACAAACTGACGTTGAGGATGGGTCGAGTAATACTAGGCTTAATCACGATATGAAAACCAGACCAAGCTATGGTGCAGATGCAAGTGGATGAGTGATGGGTGAAGATCTCAATGCGATGGATGGTGGAAGCGAGATGGATGGATGATGCAGAGCAAGCCATAAAGATCCTGGTGGATGAAAAGTGCTTATTTATGCAAGGCACATGTTTGCCAAGTTTTCATAGAGGTACTTGGCCAAATTGCCACCAAAGTGGTTTTCACTAGAGGACGATTTTTTTGATCCTTTTTCTAATTTTTTTGGATTTTTTTCTTTTTTTTCTTTTTTTGTTGTTATCAAGATACCTATTTGCCAGGTTTTTGCCGAAGTAACCCCTTTTTTTAGGACTTTTTCTAATTTTTTGGATTTTTGGTTCTATACCTTGAAAGATTTAGGCATAAAACTTTTTGAGATGGGAGCTATTCATGGGCTCCTGCAAAGGTTCCCCTTCGGGTGTTGATAGTTGATATGCCCCTAATTTGTAACTTTCTATTATGATGAAAGGACCTAAACAATTAGGTTCGAACTTGCATTTGCTGCTTGGGTTTGGGTCATTCTTCTAATTTTCTTTTAAGACTAGTTCTTTGACTTGGAAAGTCCTGCTTCTGATTTTCTTGTTGTAGCTTTGTTTGAGTCTATTCTAATAAACTTGCAAATGACTTAAAGCATCTATGTGTCTCTCATCCAGTAGCTCCAACATGTTTAATCTTGACACCTGATAGTCCTCATTAGTTATGAGGGTTTGCAATGATATTCTGAGGGTGGGAGCTTGATCTCGATGTGAGTATGACCTCTGATCCATAGACCAAGGAGAAGGGGGTGGTGTCGGTGGGTGTGTAGATGCTGGTTTGGTAAGCCTAGAGGGTGGGATTAAGCTACAGATGCCAGTCACGACCTACGTCATTGACTATTTTCTTAAGGATTTTGAGGATAGTTTTATTTGTAGCTTCTACTTGGCCATTTCCTTGGGGATAATATGGGGTGGAGAAGTGATGCTGGATTTTGAATTTCTTGCACAAGTTGTGAACCTCCTGATTCTTGAATGGTGTCCCATTATCTGAGATAATGGCTTGTGGGACACCATAACAATAGATGAGATAGTTTAGGATAAATTTTGAGATCTGCTTCCTAGTGATATACATCATGGGTATGGCCTCTACCCACTTTTTGAAGTACTTAGTTGTTGTGATGATGAACTTGTGGCCATTGGATTAGGTGGGTGTGATTTTTCCAATGAGATCAAGTCCCCATTGTGAAAAGGGACATGGTGTGACGATCGGGTGAAGCTCTTGAGCTAGAGCACGAATGAGGTCCCCATGCTGCTAACATTGTAAGCACCTTTTAGCATGATCATATGCTTCTCTTTCCATTGTGGTCCAATAAGACCCCATCCTCAGCAGTTTCTTGGTGATGGTCATTCCACTCAAGTGGGAACCACAGATACCGTTGTGTACCTTAGTTAGAGTGGTTAATGCCTCCTCAGCATTTAGGCAGCATAGTAAGGTACCTTCTATGCTTCTACAGTATAGGGTATCACCTAGGATCACAAATTTGGATGCCTTTTTAATAAAGGTTCATTTTAGTCTTGATGGTAGGTCAGCGGGTATGAATCCTATTCGAAGATATGTATAGATGTCATGATTCCAAGGATCGCTAGGACCAATGATTTCACACACATATTCTAATTTTGGTAACTTGAATGTGGGAATGAGAAGCTACTCAATCATAAATTCATATTTTGGTACGTTATGAGGGATATCTAATAGGGACCCAATTGTAGCCATGGCATCTGCTACTCTATTGTTGGTTCTTGGAATCTACTCAAATGTTATGTCAATGAAAGATTCCTTTAGAGTCTCGACCAATTTCTTGTATGGAGTGAGATTATCATCTTTAGTCTGATATTCATTATTGACCTGATTTATGATCAACTAAGAGTCTTCGTAGACCTTAAGAGCTATGATGTTCAATTGCACTACTATCCTAAGGCCTATAGTTAAAGCCTCATATTCTGCTATGTTGTTGGTGCAAGGAAATGCCAATTTGTATGACTTATGTATGTAGTCCCCTTGTGGGGTGATCAAGAAGACACCAGCTCCTGATCCGTGTTGTGTGTATGAACCATTGAAGTATAGTTTCCAATGGTTAGTTACATTGAGGTTAAAAATGGATTCATTTGGGAATTCTGAGACAAGAGGGTTCTCAGAATAAATGGGTGCTTCTGCTAGTTGATCTGCAATAACTTGTCCCTTAATGGCTTTCTGCTCTACATACTCGATGTCGTATTCTAAAAATATCATTACCCATTTTTCCATTCTTCCTATGAGCATTGCCTTTGATATGAGATACTTGAGGGGATCAATTTTTGCAATGAGTTTTATCTTGTGTGCCAACATGTAATGTCTTAATTTTTGGGATGCAAAAACTACGGCGAGAAAAGCTTTCTCAATGAATGAGTAATTGAGCTCATGATAGACTAGTGTCTTACTGATGTAGTAGATGGCCCTCTCCATTCTTTTTTCATCATGTTGAGCTAGGAGAGCTCTAAGGGCTGCTGCTATTGCTGACACATATAAGATAAATGGCTTTCTTGGGATGGGTGGCATTAAAACTGGTGGTGTCAGTAGATATTCCTTGATTTTGTTAAATGATTCTTCACACTTTGTATCCCATTTGTACGCCACTCCCTTGTGGAGTAGGTGGGAGTATGGGTTTTGCTTGTCTGCCAGTTGTGCTATGAACTGTCAAATGGATTGAAGTTGGCCTTGGAGGCCTCTCAATTGTTTTAATGTCTTTGGTGCTTCCATCTGAAAGATTTCTTTCACTTTTGTTGGATCCACCTTGATACCCCTCATGGAGACTATGTATCCTAGCAATTTACCTGATTGTATGCTGAAAACTCTCTTCTTGGGATTTAGTCTAACTTTGTATTCCTCCAGTCTGTCAAAAATAGCACTGAGGGTTGTTATATGATCTTATCTTTTTCTTGATTTAGCTAGAATCTCATTGAGATAGTCTTCGACTATTTTATGAATCATGTCATGGAATATCAATGTCATGGCCCTTTGATACGTTGCTCCTATGTTCTTTAGGCTAAATGGCATCATGTTCGAGTAGTAGGTCCCCCATGCACAAGTGAAAGCCATCTTATGTTGATATTCTTTTGCTATCATGATCTAGTTGTACCCTAAAAGTCCGTCCATTAGTGATAGTATCTCATGTCCTACTATCATGTCTACTATCATGTCGATGTTGAGAAGTGAGAAATCATCCCTGGGGCATGCTTTGTTCAAATATCTGAAGTCTGTATAGATTCTAATGGCTCCATCAGGTTTTGAAACTGGTACCAAGTTTGACACCCATTCGGGATAATCAATTGGTTAGATAAATCCTGCATCTAACAACATTTTGAGCTCCATTTTGACCAATAGGGAAATTTAAGGATGCATTTTTCAAAGTTTTTTTTTGACCAACATTGCTTCTGGATATATTGCTAAATGATGGACCACAGTCTCTAGATCAAGTTTTGACATGTCAGCATAACTCCATCCAAAGTTTATTTTCCTTTCCCTTAGGAATGCTGCTAGGAGTTCTTGCTCTTCTGATAATAGTGATTCCACATAAAATGTGATATGCGGGGTCTCCTCTATTCCTAGGTTGACAGGATTGCATTTCTTAGCCAAGACTGCTGACTTCTCCTGATGAATAGCTGAAATGCAATCCTGTCAACTTCTCCTGATGAATAGCTCTTAGAGGAAGATTGAATCCTTCATCCTCGAGCACCTTAGAGAGGTTTTCACCATTGGATACATCCTTTATTTTTACTATTTTCTTGTTAGAGAGTACAATATAGCTTTCACTCAAGGACTTGGATATGATTCTTAGTTTCTCAATTTTACGACTAAGGATTCAATTGTTTCCCCGTAATAGGCATGTGTGTCTAACTCCATTATAAACCCTGCCTTGTGATCTCCATCTCAAATGTTATCCCTTAATCCCATGAATTCTAAGAGCACCTCATCATTTTCAAATGTGTTGAGAACTGGTGGTCCTCGTTGGTTGTAGTTGATTAGTTGGGGATATACTAAACAAATCTCATTATTTTGTTGGTCTAATTCAAAGGAGATGGTGCTAATCATACACAAGATGGTGTCCTGAAATAACCTAGGTAGATTGGTCATGGTATCTTCATTATCTCTACTAATGTAGGCCTCAGTTATAAAATTATGTATGTGTCTACCTATGGATATTGGTGAGCGTACTTGTGCTAGTATTGGCTGAGGAGAAATATTAACCATTCTAACTAGAGGACTTTGGCCATGGATGGTTATATTCGGAGGGGTACACCCAAGGCTAAGATTTGTTATTGGTCACATCTCTGGCATGATAGTTATTATGAGGCCATTGTCATTTTGTGCTAGACTTTGATTTCTGTTGTAGCCCATTGCGAGCATCATTTGTAGGCCCTTGCTTCTTTCATCCATTGGTAATTTAGGTGTCGATATTTCATCTTGATACAACATGTGAGATGGATCTGCTTCAATAACCTCATGGCCAAGGTCTTCCCAACTTGTGAATTTGGGATAATCTTCAGGGTAGGTTTGTGATCATGTGAAAGCTTGATTTTCTTGTGGACATCCTCGTGATCTAGGAGATTGTGGTAATTCTCCTATCACAAAAGCATTGTTAGGGAGCTTGTAGCTTCCACAACCATCCTCCTCAATGATGAGCTTGATATTAGAGATGGTGGGGATGGTGGGTGTCTTTATCACAAAAGTGGATGTGAGAGTGGCGAGGTCAATGTATGGTGTGGATGGGCCCTCATCATTTTTTGGCACTTGGGGGATTTTGTAATACTTGGCTTCAATATTTTTGCAATATGAAAATGGTTCGAGATCTCCATGGATGGTGACCTCCTATCCATTATGTGTAAATTTCACACATTGGTGGAAGGTTGATGCTATGGCTTTCAGCACATGGATCCATGGGCGTCCCAGGAGGATATTATACAGTAGGTTGAGGTCCAAGACCTGACAAGTGGTTTCCATAAGTGTTGGCCCTACTTGAATAAGGAGTTTAATCCGTGCCCTAGGACACTCTTTATTGGTCATCATATGCTCTTACCATGATGCCCTTTCCTTTGTCGATAGAATATTTTGATATTTTCAACTACTTGATGAGGCTACAAGAATAGATGTTCAAACCTACACCTCCATCCACCAAGACCCTTTTGATTTTGCTCTTATGTACTATGGCTTCCAAGTGAAGTGCACGGTTGTGAGATGGTTGGGTGGGGAAATATTTTTCATAGAATGTAAGAAGATTAGGTGTTATGATATTTCTGACCATAGCTTGGAATTTCTCCGCATCAAGATTTGCGGGGATAGTGGATAAGGCTAATGCTTCCTCAAGGATCTTCTTATGGGTTGATGATATTCTTAACAACTCCATGATGGAGATGTGTGTTGGCATTCTTTTTAGTTTGTCTAGGACATTATAGCCATTAAGAATGGATCTAGATGCAGGGACTCTATTTGCTTGGGATGATCCTACAATGGTTACTTTGCCGCATCTTGTGGTGACTTCACAATATTTAGCATGGGTGCCCTTGATGGTGATGACCATGCAGTTTTTGTTTAGGGAGGTGACAACTGTTTCATACACATGATTTACACTACCCTTCCCTTTATCATTTTTATTCCCTTTGTTGCCATGATTCTGCATCGGATTCATGTAGATTTTAAGATCCTGATTTCCCATAGGTTGTTCCACATTTATGATTTTCTTATCAATGAGATCTTGAATGATATTTTTGAGTGTCATGCAACTATTTGTAGTGTGGCCTTTGATTTTGTAAAATTCACAAAGTTGATTCTCATTATACCAAGGAGGTTTGACATTGGGTTCTTGGTAGTTCTCAAATATAGGAGACTTGATGAGTTTTTCGTCAATCAACTTTTTCATTATGTCCTCAAGTGATTCCCCCAAAATGGTGTATTTTCATTTGGGATAAATTTTTCATTGGGGTGGTCCTATTTGGTCATTGAGGTTATTAATTGTTGGATTGTTGTTGGGTTGGTATGTTGTGTGATGAGTGTTTTGGAGTTGTGTTTGGGTTTGTTGTGTGGGTGTATTTTGGCGTGGACCACTAATGACCACTTTGGCATCAACGACGCCATCATTAGTAATGTTACTTTTTCCTTTCCCATGTGTGAGGTTTATCATTGTAATTGGATGATGGGTGGTTGTTTTGTTGTTCGTGGTATGATGTTGATTCTATGGGTTAGGTCAGAAGGGCTCTTTTGATGGTAAGCGCCTTGGAAATCAATTGATCATATGTGGTGATGCCCTAAACCTTGAGATGAAATGCCAAGCAGCCTTCAAGGTTGGATATGATGGTTCAAACTTGTTGTTCTTTTGGCATGGTCCACTTGCTCTGATTAGCCTTGGAATGCCATCGTTAAAGGAATGAAGCAAAAGATTCATTCTTTCCTTGTTTTAGAGTGTATAGTTCTTTGAGACTGACATCCATTGCAATGTTACATGTGTAGTTTCTGATGAATGCATCCCTAATTTCTTGGAATATTCTAATGCCTGAACGTAAGCGAGAGAACCATTCTATAGCGGGGCCTACCAAGCTTCTAGGAAATAGCTGCATTAGATAAGTATTGTTGTATGCGACCTCCATGCAATGAACCTAGAATTCCTTGATGTGATCTTTAGGGTTGCCCATCCCTCGACATTTGTCAAATTTATGGATCTCAAATCCCTTGGGGAATGGTTTCATCTCTAGGCTCCTATCAAATGGATAGGGACACAAGTTGCTTGGTGTCTTGGTTGTTCGCCCTAATTGAAGGTCAAGCACTTGCTGCGAGAGCAACCTAAGTTGTGTCGTCACATCATTTTATAGATCAGGGGGTGGGATGAAAGTGTTGTGGGGTGTTTCAATCATTGGTTGGATGGATGGGTTGGTCAGTGCATTGTTTACTGGTATATGTACGTTCTGGCAAGAGAGGTAGGCTTCCACCTACTTTTTTATGAACAATGCCTATTATTTATCTTGTTGTTGTTGTTCTAGGATTTGTGCTTGTTGTTGCACTTGTTGCTGTTCCAACAATGCTTGTTGTTGTGCTTGTTGTTGGGCTACCAATTCTATTGCTTCTTGTTGTTCTTGATATTCCCTTAGTGCTTTTTGATATGCTTGCAATTGCACTGCTTGTTGTGCAAGAAGTTGTGCTTAATATTGGGCTTGTTGTGCCTAATATTGGGCTTGTGCTTGAGCTTGCACTTGCACTATTTGTGCTTGCGTTTCCTGTGCTTGTAATGCTTGTGCGGATTGTGCAGCTTGAGCGGCTTGTTGTTGTTGTTGTTGCAATAATGCTTGGGCTTGTTGCACTTGTTGCACTTGTAATGCAGCTTGTGCAGCTTGGGAAGCTTGTGTAGCTTGAGTGGCTTGTTCTATGGATTTTTGTTTTTGAACTTGTTGGTATCCTCTTTGGAAAGTAGCTTGCAATTTTGTGTCATATTGGCATGATGTGGTGAAATTTGGTGGTGGTAGGGGTGATGGTGGATTTGGAATAGTGTTCGTGAAGGTGGTGTTGATGTGGTTGGTCCTTGAGAGACCATGCTTTGTGATGCTAAGGGGGTGTTTGATGATGTTGTCATTGCTTGTGTGTTTGTCATTTGTTGTTGCGATATCGATGATAAATTTTGAGCGTTTGGTGCAAATATTTGATTGATGGTTGGGATAGCAGTTTGATTGATACTTGGTAGAGGGGGAATCCCTAAACCAAGGAGTGGTATGGATGATAATGGAAATGGTGGGAGAGATGAAAATGTAAGGGGTGTGAGTCCTTGTGAAGATGTTGTGGTGTCGAAGATGCCCCCTGTTTCGAACATATCTCCCTCTTCTTATGAATTTGTGAGAAGAGATATTTGACGTGTTGCATGAAAAAATGATGATGATGGATCGTGATGGAATGTGAGAGGAACATTTTTGTGTATTGGGTTTTCGGGTATGTTTTGTTCCAATGTGGTTTTTGCATCCAAGTTTTAATTATTAAGAAGGGGATGTGATTGAAGAGCATTGAGAAATGTATTTCCCTTGTTGACATTGGGTTGTGTTGGAGCAAACAATGTTGTGATTTGCAAAATGTTTTGTGTGATATTTTGGGATGGTGGTGTGGATGAGATGGGAATGGTGGATGAGATTGAAGGAAATAATGTCTCCACTATGGTACTCATGCCAAAATCCGAAGGCAACTTGGCCCCTTGCTTTGCTAGTTCAAGCATGTATAATAAAGGGCTAAGTCTCATCATGACGTTGATGATTCTATGGTTGTCCAAATTTTGAAGCATTTCAATCATTTCTTCATGAGACATTCCAAAGGTGAGGTCCTCTCCATGGTTTTCTTCTTGCAGATTTTGTGATGACGAGACGGTTAATGGATTGCTTAATTCAGCAGGATTCATTTCTGCATTTGTTTGGCTAAGATTGGTTGAAGCGGGTGTTTCTTTGTTGGATTCCATACTCTTCTTGTATTGAGATCTAGTTAGAACCATAAAACAAGGATCAATCTTTGAGGATATGATAGATGAATCCATCGATTCCTTGGATCGATCGTTATTTTATGCCCCCAAAGTATAGAGTTTTTTTGGATGCCTTGAGGAGGATCAAAGGTGATGATATGATGATGATTTTTTGGCTTTTTATAAATCTTGAATGAGATACCAGGCTTCTAGGACTTGCTGATTTTGATTTTGAGATTTTTTCCTTGATTTTGATTTGCATTTTTCTAAACAAAAGGACACTAAGATGTTGGATGATGATCTAATGGATAGCTTTGTTCAAAGGATGATGATTTGAATATGTGTGAGGAGAAGGATGCATCTATCCACACCTATCCAAACAAGATGATAGTTTCACTAAGCATATGACGAAGGATTCATTGACATAAACTAAGCTAGACAAGATGATTTTGATAACTTTGACTAAGTATATGCAAAAGGATGCATGTACACATGCCTAGCCAATGGTGATTTTGATAATGTTTTCAAGGATATAGTCTCAATGATTTGGATGATTTTTTATTTTGCCACAAAGCCTAGTATCAAGGATGATTTTAAGATTTTCTAAAAGATGATTTGTGAGATGGATTTGCTTTGATGTTTTGAAGGATGGATGAAAGAGGTTTGATTTGTTTTGATCCTAAGATGAACTTAAAAAGGTACACTTTGTTTGCCTAGATCTAGGTATTGAAGAGCATGCAAATGCTTCCTAATGACCTTTGTAGCCAAGAAATGATTTCATTTGAACATTCATTTTCAAATTTCCAACCAATGATTTTTTGCTTTTGGATTATGAGTCTTCAACACATATGAGAGTTCATTTTGCATAATTTTTCTTAATGTCTTTGTTTTACCAAAAAAAAATTCTTTAATTAGGTTTTCAAACTAAGATGTCCAATGTCTTAATTTCTTCAAACCCCACAAGATATGTTATGTGGAAATTCAATGAACTTAAGGCAAGGGTTTTCCTATTGTTTACTTAAGGAGACAAATCAAGATATAATCCAATGTTTAGAAACCTCTAAGGATGTGAATCCCAAGGGAAAGCAATAACATATGGATTGAGTCAATTGCATTTGTCTTCAAAAGGGTTTGAAATTTGGATGATGTTGAGTGTTTGTTTTTGAGATGTTTTCGATCAAGCAGTGCATTTTGTAACCCAATAATAAGTACAATCCTATGGATGTGTAAGACAATATTTTTTGGATTCCCACTTGGACAAGTCCAACTACACTTATCTCTAGCGAATGGTTAGATGCTTGACCCCACTGGCTCCCCTCCATGGCACTCACTTATACGGGGCAGCCAAGCATCAATAGCCATGAAACTACCATGGCATGTTTTCCATTTCTACTAGAAGACTGTAAAAGTGTGTGGTGGCTTCAGAACGACCGTTCTTGCACCAACAAATAGATTAAAGGATTTTGGAAAATTCTAGCACATGGGTTTTAATAAGGACTTTCAGTTCGTGGAGATTGACCCATATGGAAAGAGTCCCCTTTCGGATCCATCTTGTCAGAATCAACCGCGTGATATTGGAATTTTGTCCAATATCCACATTTATATCCTGGCTAGAAATACTCTTGGCTTTAGAGTGTTACTGGTTGAGTCATTCCCTACAGTGAGTACTTTTTCCCCAAGGTAGGCCCTGTAGGATAAACAAAAAGCAAATGAAGAACACTATTTGTAACTCGATCAATCCTTGTTGGCAACAAAGAGAGAGAATATACGCAATAATGCCACCACTCACACTCGCACAATATGTTGTTCAATTTTAAGCCCAAATCGAAGTGTGGAGGTGATTGCTTTGTCTTAACCCAAAGTCATGAAAAATGCCTTTTGATTCTCAAGATTGGTGTAAAGCACAAGAGAAGTGCATATGTCCTTACTCAATGGCTTTAGTCTAAGTAAGCCCTCACAAAAACAAAGCTACACTTGTTCTTTTTAGATCCACAAAGCAATATGTGAGTTTGTTTTAGAGCACCAAATCACAAGTGAAAGATATTTGTTCAATTTTTTAATCCAAGAAACAAAATCTAGTATGTTGTTGATCCTAAAGTTCTTTTTAACCTTTGCAAGAAGAAATTGAAAGGTTGTTTTTAAGCCCAAATGAAAACTAGTGTTCTAAGAATGAAAAGATAACAAATTCTTAAAATAGTGTTAAACAAACACTAGAGTGTTTAAAAACACTTTGATTTTATGAACACTCTTCTCATGCTTCTCTTTCTTTTAATTTTGATTCCCAACCTACAGAGGAGAAAAATAGTTAGATTCTAGAAAAACACAAAAATTAAAAAAGTAGAAAATAAAGGAAAAATCAGTCATAAATCAAAAGCACGTGCTAAAAAAATTAAATTCTCCCTTTTAATATCTCCTAGCGTCGCAACTCATGAAGGTGTCACAGTTTGTTCTCCCAACGGTGCTCTCATAGTGCTGCTTACCAGTCAATGGCGCTCTGTGTCGGGACAGAGAGCTCAACTGTGTCGCTCTTTTCACCCAACGTCATAGTTTATCTCCAACGTCACTGTTTTTCAAAAATTTCAAAAATTCCTACAAGTCAACGAGTCTAGTGGTGGAGTTAAAAATTTAAATATTTTGGTGGGACAAGTCCAACAACACAATTTGTGTTTCAAGCGGTGCCATATAGCGATGCTAATGAGCCCATGATGCCAAAACAGTGACGCTGACGAGCCCATGTTGGAATTTCTTGTGTGTGAAGAAAAATGTGAAATTTTTCAGAAAATGTTAGAAATAATGATATCCATCCCTCCTTCTAGCATCAAATGTGCGAACCCCAACCTACATACCTACAAAACAAAGAGAATAAACACCTCAAGTTAGATATTGCAAGTATAAACAAGGATTCCCCATGAAATCCCTGTACAACTTCAAACTAGGAATGAAAATAACAAAGAACACAATGAAATAGATAAAACAAAGTTTAATCCTAATTAGATGTGCAAATTCATGATCCCATGGGGGAATTGGTGCCAATTTGATGTGAAAATTGGCCCTTTTTCAATTCCTATGATGAAATCTTGATATGTTGAAGAAGATATTGATCCACTTTGATGAAAGATGAGAACTCCAAGCCAAATCTGCAAAAATCCTATCTAAGAATTCAATGATGGATGGAAATGGCTAAATATTTTAGCATGGTAACTTTGCTGGGAATGTGGATGATGAAATGAGGATATGAGCATTTTATTTATAGGATTTCAAGATGGATGAGAGTCCAAATTTGAGCAATGTGGGACTAACATTCATCCAATGATATGATGCCCACTTGTCAAGCTATGAGTGGATGATGTATGTGCAAGAATTGGGGTTTGCGCCAATAAATGCCAATATTTGAAATTCAAATTTTTTGAAATGACATGTAAGAGGGAAGGGAAAATGCAATAAATGCCACTTGGTTCAAGGCAAAGGACATGTAATATGAATTTATTGCCTTGTTGGATGTACATGTTGACTTGGAATTTTTGAATTCAAATTGAGAGAATATTCCAAAAGATGCCATGTGAGGAAAATAAAGATTTAATAAATGAATTAAATCTATTTTCATGTGCAACTTGCATTATCTAGAGGATGTGACATGAGATGAGGTTAAATTAATCAAGGGTTAATTAATTTAAGAGGAGATTAGATGATGTGACCTATTTGACTTAGATTTATGGATTTATTTAAATCAAATAAGAGTGGAATGTGACAAGAGGCTAATTAAATAAAGATTTTGATTTATTTAATTAAAAGGAATTCTATTAGATTAAATCAAATAAGGTTTTAATTTATTTAATTTAATGGATTGACCTTAGAGATTTAATCAAATAAATTGATTATTTAATTAAATAGGGATAATTAGATCA
Source organism: Sequoia sempervirens (assembly GCA_007258455.2). Lineage (NCBI taxonomy): Eukaryota > Viridiplantae > Streptophyta > Pinopsida > Cupressales > Cupressaceae > Sequoia > Sequoia sempervirens. The sequence goes on from VDFB02049217.1 coordinate 39,778,061, forward strand.
GATGGATTGATTTAATTAACAGAAGGAACTGACTTAATTAGATAAAATGATTTGTTCAATTAAGGGATGAAAATTGATGAATTTAATCAGATAGGGAGATTTGATTAAATGGTTAGACCAAGGGATGATTTAGGAAGAAATAATGTTATTAAGTTAGGATCAGGTGTATGATGTCAATCAGTATATTTTACATGTCTACACAACTAAACAAGGTATGGAACCTATGAAGAAAAGTATTTGGAGGTGCACATGGAACATAGAAAACTAATAATAAATAAGAAAGGTTGTGATGATGGCTTACAAGTATGTGGAGAAAATGGGAATCTCAAGGAAACAAGTTCAGTATGCAAGAGAAAAGGCTAAGGGATAATCAAGTGTTACAAAAGGTTCAAGAAGCATAAGAAGAATTGGTATGATAGCTATCACCCCTCTTGCTATCCAAAAGTCTTCAGGGACTATGCCCTCTATTAGAGAAAAGAGGAAAACAAGTGCTAGTCCTTTGGTTAAGGAGAAACCCACTCTAGTTGTGTAGACTACAAGAGTTGAGAAGAAGAAAACAACTACAACAACACCACTTGCATCTCTTTCCAAGAAGAGACAAAAGAAAAAGAATTTTAGAATAAGTGTGAATGTCAAAGAAGAAAAGGAGGAGGAAGTATGACATTTGGTCTATAAAATGAGAAGTGAAGCTTCATAAGGTGAAGCTAGTGTCAAAATAAAGTAATTTGATGTTATTGACATAGACAACAAAGATAAAGGAAGAAAAGAAAAGAAAATTAGTTCACATGAGAAAGAAGAAGAAACAATCCACAAAGAATATGTCATCAAAGAAGAAGTAACAAAAACAAGCCACAAGAAAAATCCAAATGAGAGAAATGAGGAAAAAAAAACAAAGCCGATAGCAACTCACTCACCGATGAAATTAGAAGCATTGTTCAATAAAATTTTGTAGTATAATATGTTAGGGGAGACAACAGCCCTATAATGTGAAGTAAATGAGGCAGACAAGTCCACCATTGTTGAGGCTATAATTAATTAAATCATTGACTTAGAAGTTGATGTGAAAAATATTGAAAAGAAAATTCCTACAGAGCTTTGGAATGTATTGGTGAAGAGAAGACAAGAAGCAATTGATGAAGAAGAAAAGATAAAGGAATATGTATTGGAGAAATTTGGTGCTTCTATGGCTAGGGAAAATAGAGCCACACTAGCTGAGTTATACTCCAAAAAATTCAAAGTGAAGCAAAGGGTATCTGACCTTATGGATAGATACAAGAATGAATTTGAGAAGCTGTAGAAGGAGACAACTAATAAATTTTCTAATATTCTATTGAAATATGGTATGATTTAAGATAACACTTCTTTGTAAGTTACTATAAATGAAGGAGCTTGGAATATTTATTCTCAACATGAGCATGTAGTAGAAGAATAATATATTTATGAAAATATCCCTTTGGTAATAGAACAATTGACACAAAAAGATGAGGAAGTGGGGAAAAATGTTGAAGGAGTGAGTATCACATGAGAAGAAACAAAAAAAAAGAGATAGTTTTCTTCCTCTTGTACATGAAGAAAATGTTGAAATTGCTCAAGAAAAACCAAAGAATCCTCCTCTAGAAAACCCAAACCAATCTATTGAAGGAGAAAATGTGAATGAAGATGGTAAAGAGGAAACTAGTGATGTAAAGAAGATGAACAAGAGAATGTTGAGAGGGGAGATGAAGATAAGGAAGAAGATACCTTTGAAAACACAAGAAAAAAGGAAGAAACACATGTAGTCTCCAGAATGGGAAAGGAAAAGGAAATGGAAGAAAAATTTGTAGAGACTACAAATACTTTTTGTGAATCCTCTAGCTCGTCTAGTGATTCCTTGAAGAACCTACTGAGCATGCAACTCAAGTTCCAACCTATTGTTTCCTCACAATTGCTACAACTACCAATGCAACAAGGAAATATAGATTTGGACAAGATTTCCCTCCTCCAAAAGATATAATTGGGAGATGTATTTCATGCATCTTCCTAGAAGGAGAATATTGAAATGACTCAAAAGAGTTAAGAGTTGATGGAAGAAGAAATAAAGGCATTGCAAGAGGCCATACTTGGTGCCAACATTTACACATCAATTTCTAGTATGGAAAACCTAAACCTTTTAATTGATTCTTTTAAGAGGAATATGCCTTTGGTCTTAGAGGTGAAGTGGAGAAATAAATTGAAAATAAAAAGAATGATAAAAATATTATGTCCACAAATCATAGTGAAATATGCTCTTGCATATAAAAAATTTCAAGAGAACTTGAAGGATGCATAGATTTGTGTAGATGAGGAAAAGTCTCTTTACCAATATGGCATGAAGTGGCCCAAAACCATATAGAGCATCAAGAATGAGATGGACACCATTGAGTCCCAAAATAATAAAGCCTCCAATACCTATGATTTAATGCTTGATCTAGCTGGTAACACATGGAATATAATTGAGGTTTTTCATAAGAAGTTCTTCTAGCTACACACACAAAGGGAGTTTAGAACCCCAATCCTAGACCTATACAAATGCAAGAAACAAACACAATATTACATCAAATGTAAGTGCGTATCAAGATTCCCCATGAAATTCATCTATAATGTTCAAAAGGAAAGAAATTGAAGAAAAAAGCAAAGAAAGTGATTGAAATCATATTTGAACAAGAAAATCCTCAATCCCATGGGGGAATTGGTGCCAATTTGATGTGAAAATTGGCTCTTTCCCAACTCCTATGCAAGCTTGATGATTATTTGTTGATGGATGATCCACTTGATGATGAAGAACAATGTGATTCCTTGATAAAATCTTCAATAACCTATCTAAGATGATGACAAATGCTATGAAATGGATAAAATTAGCTCTCAATGTCAAGAGAGTAACCTTGCTCTAAGTCATAGATCCAAAATACAAAGGAAATCCTTATATTTATAGAAAGACGAGATGGAGGAATGAGAAAAATGGAGCAATGTGGGATCATTCAACATCCAATGGGAAAGTGCCACTTGTCAAGATGTGAAAGGAGGAAGCTTGAGCACATTTTGATGAATATGCACAATAAATGTTATTAGGTGGAATTTCAAATTTGTGAAATAACTTGTTGGAGGGAGAAAATAATGACTTAAATGCCACTTGGCTCAATGCACAAGGACATGTAAGAGGGAATGAATGTCTTGTTTGAAGAACAAATCCACTAGGAGGGATTTTCAAACTTGGAGGAATATTCACCTAAAGATGCCATGTTGAGAGAAAATAGGGATTTAATAAATTAATGAAATGTATTTTCATGTGCAAGTGGCAATATCTAGAGGATTTAGATGATTAGGATTAAAATAATTAAGAATTAATTAATTTAATGAGGGATTAGATAATGTGACAATTTGATTTATATTTTTGGGTTGATTTAAAAAAAAATTGAGGAGAATATGATTTAGATTTAATTAAATAAAAGGATTTTGATTTATTTAATTAAAAAGGATGATGGTGATGTTTGATTAAATTAAACAAGGTTTAATTTATTTAATTTAATAAGATGACTTTAGATATTTAATCAAATAAAGAATTATTTAATTAAATAGAGACAAGAGGGTTAATTAAATAACATTGATTTATTTAATTAACAAGAGAGGATGACTTAATCAGGTAGATGATTTATTTAATTAAGGGACAAAGAGTGATGATTGGCTAAGAAGATGATTCAAGATGAAATGATGTTAGTAACTAGGAAAAGTATACCGTGGTGGGCCATTTTTAAAGTTTATGTCCAAGGTCAAGATTCAAATTGTATCGCGATAGTGGATTTTGGGTGATTAAGGGTCCTAGCGGTGTAGTTTGGAACTTTCAAACTACACCGCACCTACAAACAGTGACACATATGTTGTTTTAGGTATAGGGAGGAAAATTAGGATAACAAATTTTCATGAAACTTAACACAGTGACTTTCTTGATGCAAGAGGAGGTCGAGATACTTCATTCATGTGAGCGTAGATTCTTCATTCTCAATAGATTGGTTGGGATGCATGAGTGATTGTAGGAGCATGCAGGGATGATTAGCCTCTGGTACATAGATTATGTACCACCAGTTAGGACACATTTGTGTATGATGACAACGCTTGTTGAGCGATGGCATAGTGAGACATCCTCCTTCCATCTTTTGATAGGTGAGGCCATAGTCACACTAGAGGATGTGTGGCGCATACTTAGATTACCCATCCCCAAAGAGTGGGTGATATATGATGTGGACACTGGGAGAGATGCTTTTTATGATGTGATGGGTCTTGATGAGATTGTCTTTTGTGAAGGCGAGATCTATCTAGAGTGATACAACCTCACTATCTCTCCTTTTTGGTTGGTTATCACCACCATTATTTTAGGTCTTGCTGCACTAGATTAGTAGAGATGATATTTCAATCCTAGTTGGGGGGCTCGCTTTTGAGTAGATGGTCTGACGATGGGTATGCTTTGCTTGGGGGCTAGTTCTATTGGCCTCATTGTATAGAGATTTGCATCAGTTTGCATATGGTGAGGGTAGATCCATTGAGGTTCGTGTGACACTTCTCCACATTTGGGCCTAGGAGCACATTGTAATTCTCTATCTGAGAGTTGTTGTAGTTGATATGTAGCTAGATTATCTAGTTGTCTAGAGGTATCAGCGTGGAGTTTCATTTACACACATGGGACAACATGAGATTCCCCATTGGAAGATATTCTTGGATGACATGCAAACCTTTACATGGTGGCCATATCTTGGATGACCCACTTGGTAGGATGATGTGCAACAACTCTTCTTCATCCAATAGGACATGCTTATGCAAGGCATGGAGCATATGATGATAGAGAGATACTTGCTGGGCCATGTGTAGAGACAGTTTAGGGAGGCCCAGGATAGGCCTGATGACCAATACATGGTGATATTTGTCTATACTATGAGGGAGTCCTCTTGGGGTTGATATATTCCTATGTAGGAGGCGATTGATACCTTTAGAAAACTAGTGGCCAGGTCATGGCCATATAATCAGGGTCAAGCCAACCTAGGCACCACATAGGCATATATGGATTAGTTTTGACCACCTCTTCAATTGAAAGTACTAGGCACACTATCTGCATGATGTAGGGCTAGAGGCAGAAGAGCAAGTCCAAGTCAAGGCTAGGGAGGATGAGGGGGTAGAGACGGAGATGGAAATGTGGACTAGGGAGGAGACAAGCCACCTCATCAGCCAATTCAAGATAGGGGTCCATAAGATCAACAACCAAACTAGTAGCCAGATTAGCAGAGGTAGGATCAGGATCATGGGAGACAGGACTAGAACCAAGGCAGACAGGACATGCAGGAAAACCAATCACCACAGAGAGATCAAGGATGTCCACCACTGCTTGATCAGGGGGATGCCCAGATTTAGTAACTAAAGGCTCAAATTGCAAGGTTACAAGGATAGGTGGTTGCCTTAATAGTAGAGTCAGACCAGTTGAGATAGGAAAAGTATCAAGTTGTCTAGTAGAGGCAGGCTCAGAGCTTAGGTCTGCAAAAAAGATAGGCCATAGACAACAACTGGAGAGTATGTCCACCTCTTCCTCCTAGAGTTCAGTTTCACTACATGCATATAGGGAGGTGTTTAGGGAGGCTAATTACTACAGGGTCCATTATCATCAAGTCATGCCTCAAGCATCTTGGGTCCCCGATTATTCATAGTAGATAGGTTACAGAGCCACTAAGGACCACAAAGAGAGATAGCCTGGCAAGGGGGGGGAATTCAGCAGGGTTAGAGCATTCTTTGTCCAAAGATAGGATTCATTTTGTGCCCCACAAGATCATTTTTGATAGCCCCATGGGCATTTGTACTTTATGTATTTGACACACACTTGATCCAGATTTGTACCATGACAGTGAATATTTATTTTGATGATATATGAGATGAGATGATTTGATGATGTGTCCTCTTCTATTTTATTCATCATGGATGGATTTTATTTCTATATTCCATGGTTTATGTTTGATGCAATACGATGATGTTATGTGATGCAATGATTTATGGATGCATGTATTTTTCCCTATCTTTCTCTATGCACTTTCTATGATGATGTATGGATAATGGAAAATGTTATGATATGCAAATACGTAGACTAACAAATCTATATTATGAACCTAATGGATGATAAAATATATGAGATGCAATATTTTCCTTTTAGTACTTTTCTCACATATGATATGGTGGTGCACTTATGATTTTATGACGATGATATGATGTAATGATATATGTAATGATATATGGAATGATGAATGATGTTTATGGTATGATGCCTATGTTATGATAATGCAAATGGATGATATGTATGCATATGATGCAATGGCTGTTAACGATGCCTATGTATATGATGTACATGATATGATCTTTATGAAATGGATGTTTCATGAGATATGTGATATGAGTTTAAGGATGCATATGGGATGGTTGCTTTTATGCTTATATAATGAATGGATATGTATGGTTTATGAGATTCTTAGAATAACCAATCTATATAATGCAACGATGTAGGTGATCTTATCAATGTTTTCTATATGATATGGTATATGTTATGTAGTATGCTGAAATTTTATGGATGCAAGATGGATGGATTGGCGATAATGATTTGTGATTAACTGACATGGTACCATGTTAGTGTAGAAAGAAGATAGAATAAATCAAGAGACTCTAACAAGTCATGAGATGATAATGATGATGATTTCCTACCTTAGAGTTGGGATTTTAAAAGGTCAAATTACCTTATGTTTGATAACACACATAGGTATGATGCATCAAGGCAGAAAGAACTAGGATGGAATTGCAGCTAGTGTGATGGACTTTGACATGAAAATCAGATAGGAGTACTCTTGTTCACACTTGGCATATGGAACCTGTGTGAACCCTTTTCCTAGTACTTGCAAAACAACATGAGTAAACAAGTTAAACAAGGAATTGCAAGCTAAAATAAGGATTCCCCATGAAATCCATTTACAAACTAAAAATGGGAAAAAAAACAATGAAGAACCAAATAAAAACAATGAAATAGCTTGAATCCTAATTTAAATATGCAAACTCATGATCCCATTGGGGAATTGGTGCCAATTTGATGTGAAAATTGGCCCTTTCCCAATTCCTATGAGGAAATCTTGATATGGTGAAGAAGATATTCATCCACTTTGATGAAAGATGAGAACTCCAAGCCAAAAATCTGCAAAAATCCTAGCTAAGAATTCAATGATGGATGGAAATGGCTAAATATTTTAGCATAATAAATTTGCAATTTTTGTGGATGATGAAATGAAGATATGAGCTATTTATTTATAGAATTTCATGATGAATGAATGTCCAAATTTGAGCAATGTTGGACTAACATTCATCCAATGATATGATGCCACTTGTCAAGCTATGAATGGATGATGGATGTGCAAGATTTGGGGTTTATGCCAATAAATGCCAATATTTTGAAATTCAAATTTGTTGAAATTACATACAAGAGTGAAGGGAAAATGCAATAAATGCTAGTTGGCTCAAGGAAAAGGACATGTAAGATGAATTTATTGCCTTGTTCAATGTACATGTTGACTTGGAATTTTTGAATTCAAATTCAGAGAATATTCCAAAAGATGCCTTGTGAGAAAAATAGAGTTTTAATAAATGAATTAAATATATTTTCATGTGCAACTTACATTATGTAGAGGATGTGACATGAGATGAGATTAAATTAATCAAGGGGTAATTAATTTAACAAGAGAGGTTATATGATGTGACCTATTTGACTCAAATTTATGGATTTATTTTAAATCAAATAAGAGAGGAATATGACAAGAGATTTAATTAAATAAGGACTTTGATTTATTTAATTAATAGAGCTGGTGTTAGATTAAGTCAAATAATGTTTTAATTTATTTAATTTAATGAACATACTTTAGAGATTTAATCAAATAAATTGATTATTTAATTAAATAGGGATAATTAGATTAGATGGATTGATTTAATTAACAAAAGAGATTGACTTAACTAGATAAAATGATTTATTTAATTAGGAGACAACTATTGATGAATTTAATTAGATAGGGGAATTTGATTAAATGGTTAGACCGAGGGATGATTAACGAAGAAACGATGTTAGTGAGTCAAGATCAAATGCATGATGTCAATCAGTATATTTTATGTGTCTACATTTTGCCCCTCTTTGAAGTAATGCACTCGTTGCATTGGTTCAAAGAATAACCGATCTCGATCAAAGACAATTTTTTTTTATATTTAAAAACTTGCCCCACTACTACATGGCAAGAGAAAACATGCCGTTATAATGCCCCCTTGAGAGATCGGATGAAAATTTTAATTTTTTGGGTGATCTCATAAAAAAAAAGGTGACAAATTACCTGACTGGTTTGAAAGGGCTCTGAGAGGCTAAAAACATGTCTAAATGCAATAAATCAATGAAAAAAAGCCTCAAACAGAAAAAAAAAGGTTTGAGGGTCCAAAACCCTAGTAGGACAACCATTTAGAGTTGAAAAACCCTAATTTTTAGGCTTAAAAGGGGCCCCAGGGGTCACTTTGAAGTCATTTTCACACACCTCTACTAGCAACCTTCAGATTTGAGCTCTAACTCCTTGGTGATATGCTACAATGACAGCTTCCCCTACACATCACTAATCAAGTTCGGACATACCAGTAGCCACCTGGCATCTAGGAACCTGTATGTGACTCTTACCCAACCTTAGTTTTTTCATTTAATGTTGTAATTAATGCCTTAAAAGGGGAGCTCACCTCTAGCTGCCCTATATAGTGCCTCTCAAAATTTAATTTGCATCACATAGTACCATTTTGCACTGCAACGGTGATGTTTTTCACTGCAGTGGTGCTATTCAGAGTTTAGAAACTTTGACACTAGGCTCAGGCTTGGCGGGTTGGTTTGGGTAAAGTGCACCACGTCGGCCTCCTTTTCACCCAAATTGTGATGCTGGAAGGTAAAGTGTGTCGCGGTAGCACCATTTGGCTCTTTTTGGGATCAAGCATCAGAGTTTGAGTAAAATCAAACTGCAACGCCATCACAAACTACACCACTGGGGACTTTCTGAACCATTTGACCAAGAAATTTTCAAAAAAATTTAACATGTTGACCTTCTTTGATGTAGGATGTGGCAAGGGAGCTCTACTCTCAGGAGCACCAGTTGCGAGATTTGGCTAGCATCTTACGGGACCTGAGCAATAGGGACCAGGATCAATTGGGAGTTGTGTGATTATGGCACATTGTGTATGCGGCACCCATGCACACTTACTTAGGGATGTTATTAGCACTAGCCGAGAGATGGCACAGCGAGACGTCACATTTCATCTTCCCACTAGCAAGGCCACCATCACTCTGGAGGAAATTTGGCGTATTTTACGATTGCCGATTTATAGCCAATGGGTGATCTTTGATATGGATAAGGGACACGAGGCTTGCATCAAAGTCCTCGCCACATGGGACATCATCTACTGCGAGGGATAGATTGAGCTAGAGTGCTAAAGGGTTATTTCACCTCCCTACTACTGGGTGGTTGTAGCTATTATTTCAGGTCTTGTTGCCCTAGACCAATGAGGGTGATATTTCAGTCCCAATTGGGGGTATTGCTGGGAACGGATGGCTTGAGATAGGCCTATTCATTTTGCATGGGGGCCTATACTTCTCGCCTCACTCTACAGAGACTTGCATGAGTATGTATACATGGACGATAGAGCACTGGGGGCTGGAGTGACTTTACTTCACGTCTGGGCATGGGAGCACATTTCTATGTTGCTTCCACATGTTGTTCCAGTTCCGATGGGATTAGAGGATGCCCTCATGGCATGATACAGAGGTAGTGTGTCCTTTATACACACTAGTGAGCATGGGATCCCCTACTAGAGGTGGGTCCTAAATGAGATGCTTGTTTTCACTTGGAGACCATACCTAGGTTGGCCTGGATAGGCCAATGATGTTGATTAGCTCTTTTATTGCCACCAGGACTGGTACATGTAGGGGCGGGAGCACATGATGATCGAGAGGTTCCTGCCTAGGCATGTATAGCTTCAGTTTGGAGAGTCGTAGGATCAGCCAAATGATGGCTATGTAGCCATCTTTGCTCGTAGCATGAGACAGGTATCATGGGGACATGGAATTCCCACTTCAAAGGTAGTTGACAGCTTTAGGCACTTTGTAGCCTGACTGTGGGCTTATGATTAGGGCCTAGCAGATCCTGACACCACCTAGGACTATAGGGACTAGTTCAGACCTTCACTTTGATTGACCGTTCTAGGTGAGGATCCAAATCCACATAGAGTTAGAGGCAGAGCGAGAGGATGGGGGTGAGGACTGATGGTTGAGATTCAATAGGATCTACCAGTTGCTCCCCCAGTCCTGCCAAGTCATGGGGATGTTCACATGTAGGATCAGCAACAGGAGCCACCACGAGATGAGGATCAGCCTCGAGTGCAGCCACATGTGCAGCCATAGGGACAGGCAGATGCTCGGGATGCACTAATTTTACCACTATAGGACCAAGTTTAGGTAGTGACAGCAGAAAGAGACCAGGCAAGGGCAAAGAGAGAGTAACTCAGGGCCAAGAGGGATCAGGCCATGCAGCAAAGATAGGCTACGGAGCTACAGGAAACTATAGAGCTAGGCCACAAATAGCAGATTGAGAGTATTACATCCTCCTTCTCCCAGGGTACAGTGCTAGTGCGATCCTATAGGGATGCCATCCGAGAGGTAGAGTACTACCAATAGGCTTATCATGAGGCCATACCCAGAGCAGAGTGGGTCCTAGAGTATTTAGAGTGGGCTAGCCAGAGACCACCAGAGTGTCATGGTGACAAGGGTGAGGGTAGCATTCATAGGGATCGAGCTTGATGGAGATGATATCTAATTTTTGTGCCTATTAGGCTCATTTTTGATAGCCTGATGGGCATTTTTGTACCAATTGACATATATGTATAGTGATACGATTTATTCTTTGTACTATGACAATGAAATTATTGATGATATCTATGAGCCGATGATGATTTTGATGCGATGCATGGTGTTCCATTTTATGCATGGATGGTTTATTTCTATATGCTTTGCAATGATGTCTTTTATGGATGCATTTATTTCTGATGATGATACATGCATTATGATTATGACTAACAGATCTATATTATGTTAACCTATGATATGCAAATGTGATGGTTTATTTATGATAATGCAAAATGCAATGGTTTTTATATGTGAAATGATATGCGAAATGATAAGTAAATTATTCTTATGAAATGTTAATGAATGGATGCATATATGAATTTTATACATCTATGTCTATATGGAATGATTTATGTAATAAATGTTTTATGATGTTATTTATGAGATTATATGGATAATGAAATATGAAAATGCGATGGTCGTAATATGATGCTAATGAAATGGTTTTAATGCATAATGAGATGGTTTAATGAGATGCATAGAATAACAAATGTTATTATCCTAAACATAATTAATGATGATGTATGTGATGCAATGATATGTTAATGCAAAGTGATATGTTGATGCATAATATGGATGCAATGTGATGATATGATGTCATTTATGTTATGCAAGTATGTATGCCTAATGAATTAAATGCTTATATACTTATTGATTATACGAAAAAGGATTATGAAATGCTTTTGCAGATGTTATGCGATGATTTATATGATAGATGTTGATATGAAATGGTTATGAAATGCAAATGAATGTTTATTGGTATAATACCATGAGATGCAATGTATTGGGTGAAATGTAATGACATGGATGTATCTATCTATGAAGAATGTTTATGATAAGTTGTTTATATGATGATAAAAATGCAATGTGTATGTTTCCTATATGATATGTTTATGCAAATGTGTTTATGATTCCTATTGATTTGTTTATGTGATATGCTAATGATTTGTGGATGCAAAATTGGTGACGATGATGGCGATGATGAACAACTGTCATAGTACCTTGTCAGTGTGATTAGTAAGAAAAGAAGAAGTCATTTCAACAAGACACAGGATGATGCAAATGATAATGATGATGGTGATGATTTCTTGGCGAGGAATTGGGATTTTCAAAGGGCCAAATTTTCTTATGTTTGATAACACACATGGTATAATGCATTAAGCAATAGAAAACTAGGATGGCATTGTACCTAGTGAGATGAACTTTGACTTGACAAGTAGATAGGAGTATTCTTGTTCACACCTGACATACATAAACCTTGCTAGGATACACTTTAGAAGTTTTAGAAACCTTGGACCAAAACACGGAAAGGTGAACCTATCTCTGCAATAGTCAACAAGTTGCCCTAGACTTCTTCTATACATACCTAACAAAGCAAGTATTCACTGAGGTTATATTACAAGAATGTCCAACAAGCATAGCAAACAAAAGATAATGATCATTGCCCCATTCTTATTTCTCTAAATCCTATGCTCGGATATCATCAAGATGTCCTTGGAATAAGCGCAAAATAAGATAAGTCAAAAGATAAAGACCAAGTAAACAAACAAACTCATGCTCTTCAATACTATTAACGGAAAAAGGATGTGTTTTCTAAGGATATGAACCAAAAATTATTGCCAAAAGATAATGCCGATTGTAGGAAGGATTCATCCTAGGACATGTTATTGGATGGTGACACATCATTCCGTTTATCCAAAGTGTTCTAAGGGATGATTGATATGGGACTGATTGGATGATGAGTTACCAATATGAAGAGAGGACCAACTTGCTTATGCACTGAATTGGACTTAAGACTTGACGTTTGGAGTTCTACTTGTAATCTACTAGACTTTTTTTTAATTGTTTCACCAAAGGTTGATGATGATGATTAGTTATTATGAGTGGTATTATTGCAGGTGCAAGTGAGATGACATAGATAGATTTTTTGCAAATATTTGGGTGTATTTGATGTTTTGCAATGTTTTGAGGTTGTTTTTGGTATTTTTCCGAATTTTTCAAATGTTTTGATTTTCAAATTTTTATTATTTTTGGGATTTTCTAAAATTTTGACCAAGAGACTAACCTAAGGACCTATCCTAGGGGTCTTGAGGGCTGATCAACAAATGAGCCTTTCCTACGTTATATACACAGAGACCACATAGTTTGACTGATGACTTGACCGATTTATAGATGGAGATATACATGATGAAATGTTAGTTTATTATGATAGACTCCTATAGGAATGACCTAAATGTCTTAGGGGATGATCAAAGATCAACCTTGCCTACGTTAAAGCTCAAAGATGACGTAGTTCGACAAGACGACTCTATTTTTGACTAACTTTTTTGACCTATTTTTAAATTTTTATATGTTTTAATGTTTTTGGTTTTTCTGATGTTTTGATGTTTTCAGATTTTTTGATTTGAGGATTTTAAAATCATACATGAATTTGATCCGATAAGAACATGCCCCTAGCGTGATGCAATAGAGTACTCTGAAGAAGGCAGGACAAACTGACCTTAAGGATGGGCCGAGTAGTACTAGGAGTGATCATGATATGAAGACATGACCAAGCTATGGTGCAGATGCGAGTGGATGAGTGATGGATGGAGGCCCAAATGTGATGGATGATTAAAGCAAAATGGAGGGATGATGTCGAACAAGCCATAAAGATCTTGGTGGATGGAGAGTGCTTATTTATGCAAGGCACCTGTTTGCCAGGTTTTCACTGAGGTACTTGCCCAAAGTGCCACCAAAGTGGTTTTCACTAGAGGATGATTTTTTTCTCTTTACTGTTTTCAATCCTTTTTCTGATTTTTAATTGGATTTTTTACTTTTTTTTATTTTTTTTTGTTGTCACCAAGATGCCTATTTGCTAGGTTTTCACCAAAGTAACCATTTTTTTAGGACTTTTTCTTATTTTTTGGATCTTTTGGTTCTATACCTTGAAAGATTTAGGCATAAAACTTTTTGAGATGAGAGCTATTCATGGGATCTTATAGAGGTTCCCCTTCAGATGTTGATAACTGATATGCCTCTGACTTATAACTTGTTGTGATGATGAAAGGTCCTAACCAATTAGGTTTGAACTTGCCTTTTTTGCTTGGGTTTGGAACATTCTTCTGATTTTCTTTTAAGACTAGTTCTCTGACTTGGAAAGTCTTGCTTCTCATTTTCTTATCATAGCTCCTTTTGAGTCTATTTCTGATAGACTTGCAAATGATTCAAAGCATCGATTCATCTGTCATCAAGTAACTCCAGCTCATTTAGTCTTGATACCCAATATTCTTCATCTGTGATGAGGCTTTGTAGTAATATCCTAAGGGATGGGAGCTCTATCTCAATGGGGTGAACTGCTTCTGATTCGTAGACCAAGGAGAAGGGGGTGGCACTAGTGGGTGTGTGGATGCTAGTTCGATAAGCCCAAAGGGCAGGATTAAGCTATAGATTCTAGTGACGACCTGCATCATTGAATGTTTTCTTGAGGATTTTGAGGATGGTTTTATTTGTATCTTCTACTTGGCCATTGCCTTGGGGATAGTACGGGGTGGAGAAGTGATGCTAGATTTTGAATTTCTTGCAGAAGTCGTGAACCTCCTGGTTCTTGAATGGTGTCCCATTATTTGAGATAATGGCTTGTGGGACACCATAATGACAGATGAGATAGTTTAGGATGAATTTTGAGATCTGCTTTCCAGTGATATATGTCATGGGTATGGCTTCCACCCACTTTGTGAAGTACTCAATTGCAGTTATGATGAATTTGTGGCCATTGGATGAGGTGGGTGTGATTTTCCCAATGAGATCGAGTCCCCACTACAAAAAGGGCCATGGTTTGACAATAGGATGAAGCTCTTGAGCTGAAGCATGGATGGGGTCCCCATGCTACTGGCATTGTAGGCACTTTCTTGCATGATCATGTGCTTCTCTTTCCATTGTGGGCCAATAATACCCCATCCTCAACAGTTTCTTGGCTATGGTCATTCCACTTGAGTGTGAACCATAAATACCATTGTGTACTTCGGTTAGAGCAGTTGATGCCTCCTTAGTATTTAGGTAGCATAGCAAGATACCTTCTATGCTTCTATGGTATAAGGTATCACCTAGGATAACAAATCTAGATGCCTTTTTAATAAAGGTTTATTTTAGGTTTGATGGCAAGTCAGAGGGTATGATTCCTATTCAAAGATATGTGATGTCATGGTACCAAGGATCACTGGGACCAACAATTTCGTAGACAAATTCTGATTCTAGTACCTCGAATGCGGGAACGAGAAGCTGATCAATCAAGAATTCATATTTTGGAATGTTGTTGGGGATATTTAGCAAGGATCCAATTGTTGCCATGGCATCTGCTGCTCTATTGTTGGTTCTAGGAATTTGCTTGAATGTTATTTCAATGAAAGATTCTTTAAGAGTCTCCACCAATTTCTTGTATGGAGTGAGCTTATTATCCTTAGTTTGATATTCATTATTGACTTGATTTATGATCAACTGAGAGTCTCCGTAGACTTTGAGAGCTATGATATTCCATTGCACTACTATCCTAAGACCTATGGTTAAGGCCTCATATTCTACAATATTATTAGTGCAAGGAAACATTAATTTGTATGAACTTGGTATGCAATCCCCTTGTGGGGTGATGAAGAAGATACCAGCTCCTAATCCGTGTTGCGTATATGAACCATGAAAGTATAGTTTCGAGTGGTCTGCTGCTTTGAGGTTGAAAATGGATTCATCTCGAAACTTTGAGACAAGAGGATTCTCAGAATAAATAGGTGCTTCTGCTAGTTTTTCTAGAATAATCTGACCCTTGATTGCTTTTCTCTCCACATACTCGATGTCATATTTTGATAATATCATTACCCATTTTTCCATTCTTCCTATGAGCATTGCCTTTGATAAGAGATACTTGAGGGGGTCAATTTTGGTGATGAGCTTTTTCTTGTGTGCCAACATGTAATGTCTAAATTTTTGTGATGCAAACACTACTATGAGGCACACTTTCTCAATGAATGAGTAGTTTAGCTCATGACCGACTATTGTCATACTGATATAGTAGATAGCCCTCTCCATTCTGTTTTCATCATGCTGAGCCAAGAGAGCCCCAAGGGCTGCTGCTATTGCTAACATGTATAAGATCAATGGCTTCTTTGAGATGGGTGGCATTAATACTAACGGTGTTAGTAGATATTCTTTGATTTTATCAAATGCCTCTTCAAAATTTGTGTCCCATTTATACGCTACCCCCTTGTCGAGTAGGTAAGAATACGGGTTCTGCTTGTTTGCCAATTGTGCTATGAATCATTGGATGGATTGAAGTCTGCCTTGGAGACCTCTCAGTTGTTTTAATGTCCCTGGTGCTTCCATCTTGAGGATTTCTTTCACTTTTGTTGGATCCACCTTGATACACCTCATGGACACTATGTATCCTAGCAATTTACCTGATTGTATGCCAAAGACACACTTCTTGGGATTTAGTTTGACTTTGTATTCCTCTAGTTTGTCAAAGATAGCACTTAGGGTTGCTATATGATCTTGTCTTTTTCTTGACTTAGCTAGAATGTCATCGACATAGTCTTCGACTATTTTATGAATCATGTCATGGAATATCAATGTCATGGCCCTTTGGTATGTTGCTCTTGCATTATTTAGGCCGAATGGCATCATGTTCTAGTAGTAGGTCCCCCATGGACAAGTGAAGGTCATCTTATGTTGATCTTCTTTTTCTATCATGATCTGGTTGTATCCTGAGAATCTATCCATTAGTGATAGCATCTCATGTCCTGCTATCATGTCTACTATCATGTCGATGTTAGGAAGCAGGAAATCATCCTTGAGACATGCCTTGTTCAAATCTCTAAAGTCCGTACAGATTATGGTGGCTCCATTAGGTTTTGAAATAGGTATCAAATTTGATACCCATTTTGGATAATCTATTGGTCATATGAATACTACATCTAACAACTTTTTGAGCTCCATTTTGACCAATAAGGCGATTTGAGGATGCATTTTTCAAAGCTTTTGTTTGATCGGTTTTTCTTTTGGATACATCGCTAAGTGGTGAACCATAGTCTCTGGATCAAGCCCTAGCATGTCAGCATAACTCCATGCTAAGTTTATTTTCCTTTCCCTTAGGAATGCTTCTAGTAGTTCTTGCTCTTCTGATAGTAGTGATTCTGCATAGAATGTGATATGCAGGGTCTCCTCAGTTCCTAGGTTGATAGGATTGCATTTTTTGACCAAGACTATTGACTTCTCCTGATGAATAGCTCTTAAGGGAAGATTGAATCCTTCATCCTCAGGTGCCCCAGAGAGGTTCTCACCATTGGATACATCCTTTCATTTTACTATTTTCTTGTCAGAGAGTGCCACAATGTGGTTTTCACTCAAGGACTTAGATATGATTCTTAGTTTCTCACTTTTTTGATTGAAGGATTCAATCGTTTCCCCACAATAGGCATGTGTGTTCAAGTCCATTATAAACCCTGCTTTGTGATCCCCTTCTAGAATGTTATCCCACAATCCCATGAATTCTGAGAGTGCCTCATCATTTTCAAATGTATCAAGAACCAGTGGTCCTCGTTGGTCATAGTCAATCAGTTGGGGGTACACTAAATGGATCTCATGATTTTGATGGTCTATTTCAAAGGAGAGGGTGCTAATTATACATAGGGTGGTATCCTCAAATAACCTAGGTAGATTGGTCATGGTATCCTCATCATCACTACTAATATAGGCCTCAGTTATAAAGTTATGTATGTCTCTACCTTTGGATATTTGTGAGCATACTTATGCTAGTATTGGCTGAGAAATATTAACTGTTTTAACTGGAGAACTTTTGCCACATATGGTTATACTCGGAGGGGTACATCCAAGGCCAAGATTTTTTATAGGTCACATCTCTATCATTATAGGTATTATGATCCCATTGTCATTTTGTCCTAGTCTTTGATTTCTGTCATAGCCCATTGCAAGCATCATTTGTAGGCCCTTGCTTGTATCATCCATTGGTAATTCAGGTGTTCATCTTTCATCTTGATATAGAATGTGTGATGGATCTGCTTCAATAACCTCCTTGCCAAGGTCTCCCCACCTTCTAAATTCAGGATAGTCTTCAAGAAATGTTTGTCATGTGGAAGCTTGGTTTTCTTGTGGATGTCCCTGTGATCTAGGATATTGTGGTAACTCTCCTATCACAAAAGTATTTTTAGGGAGTTTGTAGCTTCAAAAACCATCCTCCTGGATGATGATCTTGATTTCAAAGATGGTGGGGATGGTGGGAATGGTGGTGTCTCTATCATAGAAGTGGATGCAAGAGTGGTAGGGTCAATGTATGGTGTGGATGGGCCCTCATCATTTTTTGGCACTTGGGGAATTTTGTAATACTTTGCTTCAATATTTTTGCAATATGAGAAAGGTTTAGGATCTCCATGGATAGTAACCTCTTGTCCATTATGTGTAAATTTCACACATTGGTGGAAGGTTGATGCTACAACTTTCATTGCATGGATCCATGGTGTCCTAGGAGGATATTGTATGGTAAGTCAAGGTCCAAGACCTAACAAGTGGTTTCCATAAGAGTTGGCCCTACTTGAATAGGGAGTTTAATCGTTCCTTGAGACATTCTTTCTTTGTCATCATATGCTCTTATCGTGATGCCCTTTCCTTTGTTGATGGAATCTTTTGATATTTTCAATTGCTTGATGAGGTTGAGAAAACAAATGTTCAAACTTGCACCTCCATCTACCAAGACCCTTTTGATTTTTCTCTTGTGTAGAATTTGGCTTCCAAGTGAAGTGCATAGTTATGAGATGGTTGGGCAGGGAAATCTAGGTCAAAAATTTTAAGGAAGTTAGGCATTATGATATTTCCGACCATAGCTTGGAATTGCTCTACATCAAGATTTGTGTGGACAGTGGATGAGGCTAATGCTTCCTTGAGGATCTTTTCATGTGCAGATGATATTTTTAACAACTCCATGATTGAGATGTGTGCTGGTTTTCTCTTGAGTTGATCTAAGACTTTATAGCCATTAGGAATGGATCTAGATGAAGGGACCCAATTTGGTTCAGATGATCCTATAATGGTGACTTTGCCACTTTTTATGGTGACTCCACAATCTTTGGCATGGGCGCCCTTGATGGTGATGACCATGTAGTCTTCATTTAGGGAGGAAACAACTATTTCATACACATAATTTACATTACCCTTCCCTTTATCATTTTTATTCCCTTTGTTGCCATGATTTAGCATCAAATTCATGTAGATTTTAAGATCCTGATTTCTCGTAGGTTGTTCCACATTTATGATTTTCTTATCAATGAGATCTTGGATGATGTTTTTAAGTCTTATGCATCTGTATTTTGAATGTAGGAGGCTTGATGATTTTTCATCGATCAACTTTTTCATTATGTCTTCAAGGGGTTCCCCCAAAATGGTGTATTTTCATTTGGGGTAAATTTTGCATTGGGGTGGTCCTCTTTGGTCATTGAGATTATTGATGGTTAGATTGTTGTTTGGATGGTATGTCATGTGATGATTGTTTTGGTATTGTGTTTGGATTTAAGGTGTGGGTGTGTTTTGGCAAGGAGCAGTAATGACCACCTTGGCATCGACGACACCATCATTTGTAATTTTTTTATTCCTTTCCCACATGCGAGGTTTATTGTTGTAATTGGATGGTGAGAAATTCTTTTGCTGTTCATGGTATGGTGTTGATTCTGCAGGTTGAGTCACAAGGGCTCTTTCAATGCTAAGTGCCTTGGGGATCAACTGATTGTATGTGGTGATACCCTGAACCTTGAGATGAAATGCCAAGTGTCCTTCAAGGTTGGCTATGATGGTGCAAACTTGTTCTTCTGGCATGGTCCACTTGCTCCGATTGGCCTTGGATCGCCATCATTGTAGGAATGAGGCGAATGACTCACCATTTCCTTTTTTTAGAGCGTAGAGTTCTTCAAGACTAACATCCATTACAATGTTGCATGCATAATTTTTTATGAATGCGTCCCTAATTTCTTGGAATGTTCTAATCCCTGAAGGTAAGCAAGAGAACCATTGTATAGCATGGCCTGCCAAGCTCCTAGGAAATAGTTGCATTAGATAAGTATTGTCATATGCAACCTCCATCCAATGAACCTAGAATTCCCTGATGTGATCTTCAGGGTTTCCCATCCCTCGATATTTATCAAATTTGGGGATTTTAAATCCCTTGGGGAATGGTTTCATTATTAAGCTCCTATCAAATGGATAGGGACACAAGTTGCTTGGTGTTTTTGTTGTTCGCCTTGATTGAATGTCGAGAACTTGTTGCGAGAGCAACCTGAGTTGTGTCATCACATCATTTTGTGGATCAGGGGGTGGGATGAAAGTTTTTTTGGGTGTTTCAATCATTGGTTGGATGGATGGATCTATTGATACGTTGTTCGATGGTATATGTATGTTCTAGCAGGCGAAGTAGGCTTCCACTTGCTTCTGTATGAACAATGCTTGTTGTTGATCTTATTGTTGCGCTTGTTGTTGTGCTTGCTGTTGTTCCAAAAATGCTTGTTGTTGGGCTACTTATTATGTTGCTTCTTACTACTCTTGGTATTGCTTTAATGCTTATTGATATGCTTGCAATTGTGTTGCTTGTCTTTGTGCAAGAAGTTGTGCTTGGTATTGAGCTTGTTGCGCTGATATTGAGTTTGCGCTTGAGATTGTGCTTGAGCTTGCGATTGTGGAGCTTATTGTTGCAATAGAAGTTGTGCTTGAGTGGCCCTTTGTGCTTGTAATGCTTGTGTAGCTTGTGTTGCTTAGGTGGCTTGTTGTTGTTGTTGTTGAAATAATGCTTGCACTTGTTTCACTTGTAAGACAACTTGGGTAGCTTGGGTAGCTTGAGCAGCTTGAGAAGCTTGCTAAGCAGCTAATTGTTTGGCTTTTTGTTTCTGAACTTGTTGGTATCCTCTTTGGAAAGCAGCTTGTAATACTATGTTGTATTGTCTTGATGTGGTGAAAGTTGGTGGTGGTGGAGGTGTTCGTGGATTTGGAATGGTGTTAGTGAAGGTGGTGTTGATGTTTTGCATGTTGGATGGTGCTGTTGATGTGATTGGTCCTTGAGAAACCATGCTTTGTGATGCTAATGGGGTGTTTGATGATGTTTCCATTGCTTGTGTGTTTTCCATTTGTTTTTGTGATATCAATGACAAGTTTTGAGTGTTTGGCATAGTGCTTTGATTGATATTTGGGATAGCGGTTTGATTGATATTTGGTAAAGGGGGAAGCCCTAAACCAAGGAGTGGTGTGGATGATAATGGAAATGGTGGGAGAGGTGGAAATGTAAGGGGTGTGAGTTGTTACAAGAATGTCATGGTGTCAAATACACCCCCTGGTCCAAACATATCTCCCTCTTCTTGTGAATTTGTGAGAAGAGGTGTTTGAGGTGTCACGTGAAAAAAATATGATGATGGATCGTGATGGAATGTGAGAGGAACATATTTGTGTAATGGGTTTTGGGGTATGATTTGTTCCAAGATGCTATTCACTTCCAAATTTTGATTATTAACAAGGGGATGTGCTTGAAGAGCATTGAGAAATGTATTTCCCTTGTTAACATTGGATTGGATTGGAGCCAACGATGTTGTGATTTGTGGAATGTTTTGCATGATATTTTGGGATGGGGGTGTAGATGAAATGGGAATGGTGGATGAGATTGGTGGAAAAGATGCTTCTACTATGGTACTCACATCAAAATCTGAAGGTAACTTGGCCCCTTGCTTTGCTAGCTCAAGCATTTATAGTGAAGGGGTAAGTCTCATCATTGTGTTGATCATTCTATGGTTGTCTAGATTTTGGAGCATTTCAATCATTTCCTCATGAGACATTCCAAAAGTAAGGTCCTCTCCTTGGTTTTCTTCTTGTGGATTTTGCGATAATGAGATAGTCAACAAATTACTTGATTCGACGAGATTCATTTCTATGTTTGTTTGGCTAAGATCGCTTGAAGCGGGTGTTTTTTTGTTGGCTTCCATACTCTTCTTGTATTGAGATCTAGTTAGAACCATAAAATAAGGATCAATCTTCAATAATATGGGAGATGAATCTCTTGATTCTTTGGATCAATCTTTATTTTATGCCCCAAAGTAGAAATTTTTAGGATGCCTTGAGGATCAAAGGTGATGATATGATGATGATGTTAGGGATGGATGATACATATGTCTTTGGATTTTGATAAATTTTGAATGACATACTAGGCTTTTAGGACTTGTAGATTTTTATTTTGATTTCAATTTTAATTTTGATTTTGAACAAAAAGACCCTAAGATGTTGGATGATGATCTACAAGATAGCTTTGTTCAAAGGATGATGATTTGAGTATGTGTGAGGAGAAGGATGCATCTACCCACACCTCTTCAAACAAGATAATCATTTCACTGAGTACATGAAGAAGGATTCATCAACATAGACTAAGCTAGACAAGATGATTTGTATAACTTTGACTAAGCATATGCAAAAGCATGCATCTACGCATAGCTAGCCAAAGGTGTTTTTAATAATGTTGTCAAGGATTTAGTCTCAATGATTTTGATGATTTTTATTTTTCCACAAAGCCTAGTATTAAGGATGATTTCAAAATTTTCCAAAAGGTGATGGTGAGATGATTTTGTTTTGATGTTTTGGGGATGGATGAATTTTTTTTTTATTTGCTTTGATCCTAAGATGAACCTAAAAGGGACACTTTTTTTCCTAGACCTAGGTATTGAAGAGCATGCAAATGCTTAAGAATGATTTCATTTGAACATTCATTTTCGGATTTCCAACCAATGATATTTTTTCTTTTGGGGTTATGAGTCTTCAATACATATGAAAGTTCATTTTGCTTAGCTTTGCTTAATGTCTTTATTTTACCCAAAACACTTACTTCAATTAGGTTTTCAAACTAAGATGTCCAATGTCTTAATTTATTCAATCCCCACAAGATATGTTATGTGGAAATTCAATGAACTTAAGGCAAGGGTTTTCCTATTGTTTACTTAAGGAGACAAATCAAGATATATATCTAATGCTTAGAAACCTCTAAGGACGTGAATCCCAAGGACAAGCAATAACATATGGTTTGAGTCAATTGTATCTGTCCTCAAAAGGGTTTAAAATTTGGATGAGGTTGAAGTGTTTGTTTCCATAATATTTTTGATCAAGCAATGCATTTTGTAACCTAAGCACTAGTACAATCCTATGGATGTGTAAGAAAATATTTGTTGGATTCCCACTTGGACAAGTCTAGCTACACTTATCTCTAGCAAATGGTTAGATTCTTGACCCCACTAGCTCCCCTCCATGACACTCACTTATACGAGGCAGCCAAGCATCAACACCCATGAAACTCCCATGGAATGTTTTCCATTTCTACTAGAAGACCATAAAAGTGTGGGGTAGCTTGAGAACGACCGTTCTTGCACCAAAAAAATAGATGAAAGGATTTTGGAAAATTCTAACACATGGGTTTTAGTAAGGACTTTCCATTCATGGAGAATGACCCATATGGCAAGAGTCCCCTTTTGGATCCATCTTGTCAGAATCAACCGTGTGATATTGGCATTTCTTCCAATATCCACATTTGTATCCCAGTTGGAAATACTCTTGGCCTTAGAGTGTTACTGATTGAGTAATTCCCTTGGGTGAGTACTTTTTCCCCAAGGCAGGCCCTCTAGGATAAACAAAAGTGAATGAAGAACAATATTTGTAACTTGATCAATCCTTGTTTGCAACAAGTAGAGAGAATATACACAATAATTCCCCCACTCACACTCGTACAAGATGTTCAATTTTAAACCCAAATCGAAGTGTGGAGGTGATTTCTTTGTCTCACCCTAAAGTCATGAAAAAGGCCTTTTGATTCTCAAGATTGCTATAAAGCATGAGAGAAGTGCATAAGTCCTTTTTCAATGGCTTTAGTTTAAGTAAGCCCTCACAAAAAACAAAGTTACACTTGTTCTTTTTAAATCCCCAAAGCAAAATGTGAGTTCATTTTAAAGCACCAAACCACAAGTGTAAAAAAAATTGTTCAATTTGTTAATCCAAGAAACAAAATCTAATAAGTTGTGATCCTAAGATTTGTTTTAGCCCTTTTGCAATAAATAAACAAAAAGATTATTTTTATACCCAAAGGAAGATTAGTGTCCTAAGAAAGAAGAGATAACAAATTCGTAAAGAAGTGTTAAGCAAACACTAAAGTGTTTAAAAACACTTTGATTGTATGAAATATCATCATGCTCCTCTTTCCTTTATTTTTGATTTCCAACCTACAAGGGAGAAAAGCCAATCAGATTCTATAAAATACAGAAGTTAAAAACCAAGAAACAGAATATAAATTAATCATAAATCAAAAGCACGTGCTAAAATCAAATTTTCCCTTTTTACTATCTCCCAACGTCACAACTCGCAATGGTGTCACATTTTTTCTTCTCAGTGGTGCCCTCACAACGTCACTTACCAGTCAGCAGCACTTTGTGTTGAGACAAAGAGCTCAACTATGTCGCAATTTTTTTCTAGCATCGTGGTTTCCTTCCAGCATCACTATTTTTAAAAATTTCAAAAAGTCTTGCAAGTCAACAAGTCCAGCGGCAAAGTTTAGAATTCAAATATTTTGCCCGAATGAGTCCAACATCGTAGTTTGTGTTTTAGGCGGTACCATATAGTGACACTGATGAGCCCATGGTGCCAAAACAATGATGTTGAGCTCCTAGCGTTGGAATTTTTTATGTGTGAATGAAAACACAGAATTTTTAAAAAACTCTGATTAAAAGTGAGATGTTGCACTCCTTCTAGTGCCAAATGTGTGAACCCTTTTCCTAGTACTTGCAAAACAACATGAGTAAACAATTTAAATAAGGAATTGCAAGCTAAAACAAGGGTTCCCCATGAAATCCATTTACAAACTCAAAATAGGAAAGAAAACAATGAAGAACCAAATAAAAACAATGAAATAGCTTGAATCCTAATTTAAATATGCAAACTCATGATCCCATGGGGGAATTGGTGCCAATTTGACGTGAAAATTGGCCCTTTCCCAATTCCTATGACAAAATCTTGATATGTTGAAGATGATATTCATCTGCTTTGATGAAAGATGAGAACTCCAAGCCAAAAATTTGAAAAAAGCCTTGCTAAGAATTCAATGATGGATGGAAATGGATAAATATTTTAGAATAATAACTTTGCAATGTTTGTGGATGATGAAATGAAGATATGAGCTCTTTATTTATAGAATTTCAGGATGGATGAATGTCCAAATTTGAGCAATGTGGGACTAACATTCATCCAATGATATCGTGCCAATTGTCAAGCTATGAATGGATGATGGATGTACAATATTTGGGGTTTGTTCCAATAAATGCCAATATTTTGAAATTCAAATTTGTTGAAATGACATGCAAGAGGGAAGGGAAAATGCAATAAATGCCACTTGGCTCAAGGCAAAGGACACGCAAGATAAATTTATTGCCTTGTTGGATGTACATGTTGACTTGAAATTTTTGAATTCAAATTGAGAGAATATTCCAAAAGATGCCTCGTGAGGAAAATAGAGATTTAATAAATGAATTAAATCTATTTTCATGTGCAACTTGCATTATGTAGAGGATGTGACATGAGATGAGATTAAATTAATCAAGGGGTAATTAATTTAATGAGAGAGGTTAGATGATGTGACCTATTTGACTCAAATTTATGGATTTATTTTAAATCAAATAAGAGAGGAATATGAAAAGAGATTTAATTAAATAAGGACTTTGATTTATTTAATTAAAAGATATGGTGTTAGATTAAGTTAAATAATGTTTTAATTTATTTAATTTAATGAACAAACTTTAGAGATTTAATCAAATAAATTGATTATTTAATTAAATAGGGATAATTAGATCAGATGGATTGATTTAATTAATAAAAGAGATTAAATTAATTAGATAAAATGATTTATTTCATTAAGAGATGAATATTAATGAATTTAATCAGACATGGGAATTTGATTAAATGGTTAGACCGAGGAATGATTCAGGAAGAAACGATGTTAGTGAGTTAGGATCAAATGCATGATGTCAATTAGTATATTTTACGTGTCTACAAAACATTATTTAAAATGTAGTTAAGATATTCTAAACATCTCGAACCAAAACATAGAAAGGAAAACCTTCCTATGTGGTCAACAAGATATCTAAAAGACCCTCCCTACATCTAAACAAAGCACAGATGACCAAAGTTATATTACGAGAAAGTCCAACAAGCACAATAGATAACAAGATCATAATTGTTGTCCATTCCTTTCTCTCTAAATCACTTCATTTGGGACTGTAGACATCTAAATTTGACCACTTCCATATGGTCAAAGTCATCTCCTTAATCATCCCTTTGCTCATTTACTTCATCCCTTTTGCCGGTATTAATTAAATCACTCATTTAATTAATATTTCATGTCTTCCATAAGGTTTCCAAAGTATTTAATTTAATAAATAATTTTCCCATCTTTCCTCTCTAAATTAAATAAATGTATCACTTTATTACTTTAGTCATATTATCTTTTAGAATTTTAAATTTATTTTTAAATTTCTCACTTTCTCTCTCATCGCCACATCTTCTAACTTTTGCAAGCTGGTCTCTAATCCCTCTTAACAATCTAACCCTTTTTCTTAATCATAACTAATTTATGATTAAGATGTGCACACCCCTAATCATCATTAGGGTCCCATCCTCCATAATTTCCCACTTGCCTCGAATCTATCATTAATTAGTCTAATCAAGTACTTGCACAACCTTAATCACTTAGTTAGGTCAGCCTAATCCCCATATCATTTATGGAATGTGTCATAAGTCAACTTCATTAAAATATTTCTCCTTTTGGAGAAGGCACTCAATTCCCCATGTGAATTTTTAAATAACATTTAATCCCCCAGTGCATCCCTTGGAATTTAAAATTCTTTTTCTCATCCCCATGTGGATATTTGAGGAATTTTTAATTCCTCACATGTCCTTTCACCCACATGGGGACAAGGACCTCCTTTATGAGATCTTTTCCCAATCCCAAGGTACTATGTACTACCTCCATGTCATGTACTATCCTTCAACCTCATGTACACATCATCATTTTCAAGCCACTTCACATGCCACATGTCAAGATGTGAGGACTTGTGAGTTCTCAACTCACCTTAGCCCTACATCTTGATCTTGTTGGCTCAATCTCAACCATCCATTTCCCTAGAGAATTCCAAAATCTCTATAAATACCCCCTCTTTTCTCTCATTTTGGGGGAGATCATTCATGCTAGCCAAAATCTTGCAAAAATTTTCCTTGAGCCATACTTATCCAAATTTCCATATTTGCATATATTTTCAGTCATCTCTCAATCCTCATCCCATATTTAGCTTGAATCTCTTGCCATCCAAGGAGCATACAACATCGAAGATCGAAGGGCCAACCAAAGGGCAACTCAACAAGGTGAAATCATCCATTTTTCTTTGCTTGGTTAATCTTTAGCCTAATTTTGAGGTGTAGGGTGTTTTTAGTGTTGTTTCGCACTCTTTGGTTTCATGTTCATTTTCTAAGACTAATTTTCTCCCTATCACATTTTTGGCATGCCCAATGGGACCCAAAAAATGGGTCTCTTGCTTTCACGTTTGCTATTTTTTAACTTTTTGTAGGTGCAGGTTATAGAGGGGCGGACCTGACCTACAAAGGGGTGGACCTAACCTGTAGAGGGGTTAACTTGACCTTATTGTGGTGGACCCAACCTAGAGGGGTGGATCTGACCTGACAGACAAGTGGACCTGCCCTCCATAGGTGGAACTGACCTTGCCCAAGGGCGAATTTTCCCTCCGTAGACTCAGAAATAGAGTTTTTGCAAAATTTTCAGAGGGGTAGACTTGACCTGCAAATAGGTAGACCTACCCTCCAGACAGGTGGACCTTCCCTCTAGATAGGCAGACTTGACCTCTAGACAAGTGGATTTTCCCTAGAAACCTTTTTCTGGAAGGTAATTTTAGTTTTTAGCACTCCTTTTGACTATTTTAAGGGTTTTTAACCCCTAACTTAGGCACATAGTTTAACTAGGGGTGTTAATTAACCTTGTTTGTCATTTTTTTTGGTGAGCTATTTGATGTATCCAATCCCCTTGCGCCATTAGATGATCCTGGGTGATGAAAAATCGTAGCTTACCAAGTCCTTTGGGTCATCCTTTTTTATTTTTCTTAGAGGTACTTATTTGGGGATTTCATCACCCCAAGGGATGATTCCAACCACACGTACCGGTGGGGTATATAAAGGAGGGAGAGTGAAATTTGTACCTCAATCCAACCATGTTGTAATTGGCGAAGCGTTGGAATGACATGAAGAGTTGTTCTGAGCCTTTAAGGTTCCTGACTCACGCTTGTAATAGGTTGGTGTTCATGGTATGGCCCTCACATACTAGGTGTATATCAAGGGCTCCCTATTAGCCATGTTCATCCTATATTAGAATACTTTCTTGGCCATACCCTCTCTACTAGACTTAGGTTTGCGTTGTCTAAATTGTCTTCTTTGTGTGAAATGAGTAATTGTCTAATTCATTTCTCTCAACCATATCCTTTTCATTGATGATTGTTGTGTTTTGAGTCCTTTTCCTTAGTCATTTTGTCAAAAGTTAAGTTTAAACCTATCCAGGGGTGAACTTGACCTCTGAATAGGTAAACTTAACCTTAACTAGCCTTTTCTAGCCTTTTTCAACCATTTTTTACTAGCTTTTTCTCCATAGGCAGACCTTCCCTCCCAATAGGTGGACCTTCCCTCTAGGGGTGAACTTGAACCATCCAGGGGTGGACCTGACCTAATAACCAATCCTTTGGAGCCTATTTTAGCCATTTTTGACCAACTTTTGCTCCATAGGTGAACCTGCCCTCCCAATAGGCAGACTTGATGTCTGGGCAGGTGAACTTTCCCTCCACAAGCAGACCTAACCTATCTAGGGGCAGACTTGACCTTCGACCCACCCTTCTCAGGACTATTTTGACAAAATTTGACCATTTTTGTTCCTTGGGTGGACCTTCCCTTTATAGGGGCAGACCTGACCCTTGACCGATCAACTTTTTCATCTATTTCATCATTTGGGACCCTCGTTTCATTGGTGTGATCACTCATCTCCCCGTTCTAAACATTCGTACACCTATTTCAAGAATCCTTTTTCCATCTTGAACATTCATCCCCTCAGTTCATCCATCCATTCACCCATTCACAGTCCTCATTTACCCATTTCAAACCCATGTTTTGTTATCATTTCCCCATTTCGGATCACCAGTATTCCATTGAAACCTAGTTAAAGTAGTCATCCAAATTGACCTAGGTGTTCATCTCTAATTGTCATCCATCAAAAATTGACTTAGGGTAGTCATCATTCCTAATTAGGTCATCCTCGTCGGCCCAATCAATCCACTTCAATCTCAAGTTGGATTCAGTGTCGTTATCACACATCTACCCTTTAGTTGGTTAATCAACACCTAGAGTTACCAAGGATCACTATTGAACTCAGTTTTGGATTCTTGTCATTACCATTCATCCTAATCAATCATCAATCCAAATCAAATCATCATATCATCCAATTTATATTGACCAATTGTCTACCAATCAACCCAATCCGATCTCATCAAACAAAATCCACTTCCGTTGAATCAAATCAATCCTATCGAGCCACATCATCGTTGTCTAATCAATCATCAAATCAAATCAATCCTATTGAGCAACATCAACATCAACTATTCAATCATCAAATCAAATCAATCTTATCAAGCCACATCCTTTTCAGCGAATCAATCATAAAATCAAGTCAATGCTTTCATCACCAAGGTCATCCAAGCATCTTAGTCCATCATATCATCTTGCATGCTTCTTCAGACCTGATCGTAAACAAGGAAAATGGTTGAGCAACAATCCCAACCAAACATCCCTCAAGATCCAAACAACACAACTAATGCCTCAAAAGATCCCCATAATGGTACAAACATCCCTCAGGATCCACACAATGGTACATCATCACAATATAATATTGATGGTCAAAACACATCACCACTCGAGGATGAGAACATGGTCAACCAACTTGAACTTACATTTGATGAACACTTTAGTAACCCTATCAACGTGCAAATGACAGATTGCCTCCTCAAAAAACATGGGGAGGAAATCTTGGCTCACTTGATTGAAAAAGGTATCAAGTTGCCATGAGGTATCGACCTATCCAAGTATAGCAATTCCACATCTAACTTACCCCAAGGCTCACAAAATGCACTAGGGAGTTCATACGCCCCCAATGTTCCTCCAATAGAAGGTTGGCATCAACCTAAATTCTGCAATGCCATCCTGTAGCCCATTAGCAATCCCCCACATCCCACAATCTCAGTCATAAGGGCTCCTCAAACAACTGATCCCAACGATCATTTTTCCTTTGGCATGCCACAAAACATTCTGCAATAAATTCCATTAATGCTAATGGCACCACACCTTTTAAATCAACCTCCCATCAACATTGGGGGCACCCCTTTTACTGCATTGCCTCCACCTCCTGAGGCCATAAACTTACCATCACCTTTGTATGCATCTCCATAGCCTCCCCAATCTAACCTACCACCTCCATCTTTGCCACAAGGTACATCCCAACCGAATTTTCCCTTTGGTACCCAACAACCTCCTTTGCAAAGCACCCTTACATTATCTTAGCTTCCCCAACAACAACAACTGCTATATAACCCACCAATTTCTTCACAACAACCACCATACTAGTCGCAAAGCAATCTATCTCAACCACCCACTCAAACCATATCTTTGTTCCTCACATCCATCCTACGTCTACGAGCTCAAACACAATACAAGATCCCATCTTGGCCCCCACAACATCTCACATCACATCAGCAACCACCACAACATCATTATTACCATAACCAACAACAGTCCCAGCAGCAACCACCTTATGCGACCTACCAACAATTACAACAATACCCTTAGTATTAGCAAGTCAATCTGCAACATCACATCCCAACTCCTTAGTAGCCTATCTCACATTTTTATCAAACTAATCAATACTACACCTCACAATAACAACCCCCATACCAACAAAATCCCTCATCTTACTAGCAAGGGATGTCATCATCCCACTATCAAAATCAATACCTCAACATTTTGACACTCTCTTAGATGGACCCTTTATCATCTTGCCACCCATATCCATCCAACCTGCCACTAGTCAATTCAGATTTGTTAGAAATCAAAGCCACTTTGAAAGATCTTCAAGCTGGGACTAGCAAACAATTGTTCAAGTTTGAAGACATTTTCCCATATCCATTCGATCACTCCATCTCATTGATCCCCTTCCCTAAACATTTTGAAATACCAAAATTTGACAGATATAGTGGGAATAAATATCCTAAGGCCCACTTGTAGGATTTTTACTCCCAGTGTCAAGAGGTTATGCACAACGACAACTATCTCTTGTGTTTGTTCCCATGATGCCTGACAAGCAATGCCCTAGAGTGGTTCATGAGCCTCGAATGAGGGTCCATAAAATATTTTGCAAACTTGTCAGAAAAATTGTTTCCTACTTCTCCTTCAATTTGGAGGACATTGACACCTTAGATCTCCTTTAAGAGAAACAATGTGAGGGGGAAACCTTTTCTAGCTACCTTCAAAGGTGGCATGCGCTAG
This sequence comes from Sequoia sempervirens, assembly GCA_007258455.2. Taxonomy (NCBI): domain Eukaryota; kingdom Viridiplantae; phylum Streptophyta; class Pinopsida; order Cupressales; family Cupressaceae; genus Sequoia; species Sequoia sempervirens. The sequence goes on from VDFB02049217.1 coordinate 39,809,736, forward strand.
CAAGCTGAATGAAAACCCCTCTAAAAGAGGACATGGTCACCCTCTTTGTAGAGAACTCTCATCTTGACATGGTTCATAATTTTAGGTTACATTGTGTCACCACTTTCATGGAGATAGTGGAAAAGGGACCTATCCTTGAACGTTCACTTGTTGCCAAAGGGCACATCAAAATACATAACCATGATAATGAAAGGTCATTTGGTGACAAGCCACATTTTTGGAACAAGAACAAGAACATAGTAAATGATGGCTTCATTGATACTAAACATGTCTAAGTGGCTAATACATCCTAGAGACAACAACCATCCATACCTAATGCCATATCTATACCATAGGGGGCACCTCGTCCTCCTCAATAGCCAAACCAAAATAGTTAGGGGAATGCTAAATACTAGTATACTCAATTAGGAGAACCCCTGAGTTTCGTATTCAATAAGTTGTTATAGATAAACTACCCAATCACCTACCTGTCACCAAACTGCTTGACGAATCCAAACCTAAGCCTACATGGTTTAGGGAAAATAAATATTGTGAGTTCCATAAAATCAAAAGACACACTTTGAATAAGTGTCAAGGTCTCAAAAACTATGTCCAAGATCTTAATGATCGAGGAGATATCAAAGTTGACACTAGTCAAGCTTCATTGTCTAATGGTCAATTACAGATATATAAAAAAACCTTTCCAAACCATAATCAAGGAATGAGCACCTCTAACAGTAATCCCCAAGACAACAACACAAATAACGTAAGCTATAAGAATGTACCCCTTAATTATGAGGGTATTATTCATTACATTGAGCAAGTAGAACCACGTGTATCTATGATACATGTCAAAGCCAAAGACCCTCAATGTCCTGTTACTACACGACAAGCTTGCATCACTATCCCTACGACCTCTACACCCACCCAGCCAAGTCCTATAAACTCTAAGTACAACATTCTAGATCACTTAGGAAAGACCCCTGCTCATATCTCCATCTTGGATTTTCTTAAGTCTTCTCTTGTACATCAATAAATCCTCAACATATCCTTACAAGAAACCCATGTACCTAATGACATCGATCCTACATGATTCCAAGCTTTGGTAAGACACTTGGCTTTATCTTATTAGCTACACTTCAGCCAAAATGACATGCCAAATATTGATGCCAATCATAACCACCCCTTGCATATCAAATTCTTGGTCACCAGTCATAAAACAAAAAGGTTATTGGTAGATAATGGCTCTGCCCTCAATCTATGTACTTTGAATTCATAAAATAGGTGGGGTATACTCAAGCAGATTTAAGTAATCAAATCATCATGATCAAGGCCTATGATAATGCAGAAAGAAATTCTAAAGGAATAATCAGTCTTCCTATCCAAGTTGGACCTATGGTTCAATATACTACCTATCACATCCTTGATCTGGACTTACCATTTAATCTCCTCCTTGGTCACCCATGGCTCCATGCTATGCAAGCCATTCCCTCCACATACCATTAGTGCTTAAAATTATTGATTAATGGATAGAAGGTCACCATTTATGCTAACCCCCAACCATTTGAATACTGCCACACTTTAGAAGTGTCATTTCCCCATTTACATTATTGTCCTGGGGTCAAAATGGGGGCATCTCAGTCATCATCCACTAATCCACCCTCCACCACAACAACCGTTCCATCTTCTACCACCAATCCTATAGTCACAAAAGTCTAGATCATTGACAAGGGGTGTGGTGAATATGAAATGCATACTGCTCTTAATGTAGCAACCATGCCACTATCACCACATGAGTACAGTCAACCTTCACATGCTAATCCAAAGGAAGACAAAACTATCACCTTTAGTACAAAAAAAATTCCTACTACCACTTTTAGGTCCCCTAGTATCAAGATAGATTCACCTGAAGAGGATATAAGTCAATGGGTATACTGAGAAGAACCCCAACCAGATCCTCCTCTAAAGGAATATTTTCAGGAAGCATATCCTTGGTCAGTTAAATTTGTAGAAAAGTATAACTACCAAGGCAAGGGCCTAGGTAAAGAAGAACAGGGGTGGTTACAACCTATTGATACATCAAAGCTGCCAAAGAACATAGGCATCAAATATGAAAAATAGTAGAAAGGCCCTGCAACATCATCTAATACTTCCAATAGTGTTGATGTGGATGATGGCTGATTGGAAGACATACCCAAGGAGAAATCCATCATACATGCATACAATGACGTTGATCACACTGACCTGTCATCCATATTTGAATGCCTATCCATCTGTACCATTAGCCTATCCCTTTGTCTTCTTGAGTTTATTGATTGGGACCTACATGACAACACACCCATCAATATGTTTGCAAATACATATGTCAACCTCATGGGATTGGGGGAGGATGAACACTCCAGTTGCAAAATAAAAATAAGAGAAATAAAAAGAGGTCATCTAGTGAAAACCTCCCTGAGACACTTCCTGACCTCAAAAAAGTAAAAATAAAGGACGCATCTTATGGTGAAAAATTCAAAGAGGTGCTGAGGATAGAGATGTTCATATTCACCTTGTGGGATCTTAATTATCTACACGATTGTCTATCCTAATTGAAGAGACTCGAGAATTTAATCTGGGTACTACCGAAACTCCTAAGATCACATATGTTGCAAAATCACTCTCAGATCCAAAATATGTAGTTATTGTTCAATTACTCCAAAAGGGTATTGTCAACTTTGCTTGGTCATATTCAGACATGTCAAGCTTAGACCCCACTTTAGTGGTTCATCATCTAAACATTCACCTTGATGCCAAGCCTATCAAATAGAAGCTCTGCAAGGTGCATCCATAGGTAGAATTATTATTCAAGAAGGAACTGGAGAAATTACTAGATGCAGGTTTTATCAGACCAATTGACTACTTTGATTGGATCTCCAATATAGTACTAGTTTCCAAACCAAATGGAGATATTCAGATCTGCATAGACTTCAGGAATCTTAACAAGGCCTACCCAAAGGATGACTTCCCTTTGCCTAACATTGACATGTTGGTCAGCCTCACTATAGGACATGAGATTTTATCCCTTATGGATGGTTTCTCTGGTTATAATCAGATCCGAATTGCACCTGAGGACCAACACAAGACTGCTTTCACAACACTATGGGGTACTTTCTATTACAATGATATGCCCTTTGGTCTCAAAAATGTGGGGGCAACATATCAAAGGGAAATGATAGTCAACTTCCATGACCTCATCCATATCATCATGTAGTATTATGTCAACAAATTGTTAGGAAAATCCAAAACCCAAGCAAAACATCGTACCATCCTAAAAAAGATCTTTGAAACATTGGAACATTACAAGTTACAAATAAATCCAAAAAAGTGTGTCTTAGATGTTATGTCAAGAAAGTTGTTTGGTTAGATAGTCTCTCAAAGGGGTATTGAGGTTGATCCCACCAAGGTGAAAGCTATTATGGACATGCCACCCTTGGACAATTTGAAACAATTAAGAAGCCTCCAAGGGAAGATGCAATCCATCCATCGGTTTATTGCCCAGCTCATAGATAAGTGTCAACCATTCACTCATATTCTGAAGAAAGAATCCACCTTTCGATGGAACCAATAGTGTCAGATAGGTTTCAACAAGATCAAAGAATACTTAGCTCATCCACTGATTTTGATGCCACCTATTCTAGGGAAACCCCTCATGCTTTATATCTCCACCACTTCAATCCCACTAGGGACATTTTTGGCACAACATGATGAATCATTGAAAAGTAGGGTGATCTAATACATTAGTAGGACATTGGTCGACTATGAATTAAACTACTCTCCCATGGAAAAAGCATGTCTTGTGGTAGTCTTCAGCACATAAAAATTCTGACATTACATGCTCATCCATCTAGTCAAATTAATAGAAAAAAAGAATCCACTAAAGTATTTGTTATCCATAACCACCCTAACTAGCCGCATGGCCAAGTGGGTCATGCTCCTAAGTGAATTTTACATAGAGTATGTGGAGCGAAAATCCATAAAGGGATAAGTCATAGCTAATCAATTGGCCGAGGCACCACTAGTATATGCTTACCCTTTGGACACTGAATTTCCAGACAAAGAATTTTACACAGTCATAGACGCACCTTCTTGGACACGGTATTTTGATGGCTCATATACTCATAATGGATCAGGTGTAGGAATTTTATTGGTTACCCCTCAAGGTGACTACATTCCAAAATCATCTAGGATAACATTCTTGTGTACCAACAAGATGGTAGAGTACAAAGCCCTCCTCACTGGCCTCTGAATTACAAAGCAGTGGCACATAACTCACTTAAGAGTCTTTGGTGATTCATTGTTAGTCATCAAGCAAGTTAATGATGAATTCCTAACAAAAGATGACAAACTATTACCCTATAAACACATGGTGGATGATTTCAAGAAATATTTCACCTTCATACAATTTGACCAAATTCCTAGGGTACAGAACAAAGCAGCTGATGCAATGGCCATTATTGGCTCCCTGATTGACATTCCCAAAGATCAGATAGAATGTGAGTTCCTTGTGGAAATTTTTTTAATCCTAGCATATGATATTCTTGAGATTGACATGGTGTGCGATATCATTGTTCCCGCTTCCCCGTAGTACCAGGACATATATACCTATCTCCATGATAATATTCTACCCCCATACCTCACACACAATCAATGCAAATCCTTCGTTCATCGCTCTTACCAATACATTATTTTCGGTGATACTCTTTATCATTGCGGGTATTATGGGATCCTCCTTAGATGTTTGAATGAGACCGAAGCCCACATGACACTAACAAAGGTACATAGTGGTGTTTATGGAGCTCATTCAAATGGTATGGCCTTGGACAAAAAGATTCTCCAAGATGGATATTATTGGCCTACATTAGAGCATGATGCTTGTGAATTTGTGAAGAAATTCCTTCCCTATCAAAAACATGTCGATTTGATTCATGCTGCAACATAGGATCTTTAGCCCCTCCTAGCACTGTGGCCCTTCTCTCAATGGGGTTTCAACTTGATTGGTAAGATTTACCCACCATCCTCTGATAGCCATACATTCATAATTACTACCACTAAGTACTTCACTAAGTGGGTGGAAGCAATGCCACTCTCATAGATCACCGGTATTCAGATCTCAAAATTCATCATTTACCATATTCTCTACAGATATGGTATCCCATCCACCATCCTCTCTGATAATGGAAAACCTTTCATAAATCGAGGCATGAAACATATCTACAACACCTTTCATATCTAGCATCATTTGTCAATTCCTTATTACCCCCAGGGTAATGGTCAGGAAGAAGCAACCAACAAGACCCTTATCTGCATCCTCAAAAAGGTTGTTAATAACACTGGTCGAGATTAGCACCTCCATATTCATCCCACCCTCTGGGCATATCGCACCTCCATCCACACCCCTACAGATTTCACTCCCTATTCTTTAGTCTATAGTGCTGAAGCCATCTTGCCAATTGAAGTTGAGATCCCATCACTCAGAATTTCCCTAAAAAATATTATCAGTGAGGAGGATGCTTGTGTTGCACAACTTGCACAATTGGAGTTACTTGAAGAAAGAAGAATCAAATCCTACGATCATCTACAAGCATATCAGAACCACCTCAAGTGTAACTACAACAAGAAGGTTCTTCCTTGATAGTTCTAGGTTGGTGATCTTATTCTTAAAGAGAACCAGCGTACCCAGCAAGATCGAGACAAGAAAGGAAAATTTGAGGCAAACTAGTTGGGGCTTTATATCATAGCCACTAAATAAGGATCTGGGGCATACATACTGACTATTCTTAAAGGAGATCCCCTCAATGAACCCATCAATATCATGCATCTAAAGAGGTTCTACACTTAAGTCTGCTTGGTAACCCCACCTAATAAAAAAATAAAATAAAAAATACAAAAAAATCAAAAACTAAAAATAAAATCAAAAAAATTAGAAAAATAAAAAAAAGGATCCAAGAATAGTAAAGAGAAATAAATTTATCCTATCATGAAAACCACCTTTTGGTGGTACCTTGGATAAGTACGGGTGGCAAAAACCTGGTAATATGTGTCATCTATAGAGGGCTTAATCATTATCTACCTTGCATCTTAGTTATTTTTTGCTTTCATCCACATTATCATCCTCACCCATCCCATCCCTAGCCACTTGGTATATTTTGATTGAGCATTGGAAAATCCATCTTGGCTATCCCTCATCTTGAGCTTTTCAGTATCCCACTCTGAGCTTATTTTGTTTGTTTGATCATCAGTCGGTCTGTGTCTTCATAAGGCCCCCCCGTTGTGTCAGTCTCCATCTAGATCTCATCCTATCATGTCCTTAGTCAAACTACATTGCCCCTGTACTGTCACATAGGCAAGGCTAATCATTTCATCTACCCCCAGGGTATTCTAACCATCCCATGTTGGTTGCTCATCATCTTCCTTCATCATCCTCTTTCTGCTTTATCCATGGTCTTTTCTTGAACTACGAGGGCTTTGCACTTTCAAATAGACAAGGCTAATCTTCGATCGGCCCCTGAACCCCTAGGTCTATAAGGTGTGTCAGTCCGTGTCCTTTTCTAGCTCATACTTCATAAACGAAATCCCCTAGTGTCAAGACATTTGGTTAATGGAAAACATCTTGTGTCAACTGGGTCATTCTAGTTTAGTATCCATCATCGGTCTCAACAGGATGCATCCTTCCTAGTTGACCACTTCAATCCCATCCATTCCCTTAATCCTATGGAAAAGGACATTTTGAAATTGATTGTGATCTTTAGATGCTTTTGGATTTTTTTTTATAATTTGAGCTCCCTATTAGAATTTGTCATGGTTCCTTGATCTATCATATCATGGTGTGCTTTGACTCATCGACATGGGGGTGTATCTTGATATTTTTCTTTGTTGTTGTCTTCTTGGCTATCCCACGTAATATGCACCAAGATACCTAAGGTCTTGTGTTAGATTGGGGCATCCTTGTGTTTTTGTGGTTATCCCAATACCTGGCCCGACCAAGGTCATCGTGACCTTGGGGTGTCAGGATAGCCTTTTTGTTTGTTGTGTGTGTTTTATGCATTGGATGCCAACTCACCTTGGTCTTACATATTGGGGTATTTGATATCTTATGCTATAGAAAAAATCAATTCTCTGAAGATGGAAAATCACATTCTCAATTGTACTACATCTCATTTCACTACATAAACTCTTCATTTAGCCTTCTTCATGACCTAGGGCTTGTGATTTAGGTTGTGCAAGGTCTTGAATCTTTTTCCCTCTTGATCTTCCTCTCAGGATATTAATGGTTTTTTGACAAGTATGGTATCACACACACAATACACTTGTCACCTATCTGCACTCCCATGTAGGTCCATACTGACACTTAGGTTTGCATTATAGGAACTCATCTTTCATTCATACTTCATATTACATTATAGGTTCAATATATTTCATAATTTATAGGCTGATTAGATTAAGCATCATAGTTTCATTTAATCCATACATGCATTGTCACCTACCAAAGCATATTGTTAGTTACATCCTAGTTACATTTCATACCAAATATTCTTATCATTCTACATTATCAACATTAATATATGCATAATCATCCATCGACATAACAATGAAGTATCATAAACATGCGCATACATAAACTAAATCATCCATTCTCATAAACATGTGCATAAATAAATCAAATCATATATCCACATAAGCATGAAGTATCATAAACATGTGCATATATAAACCAAATCATCCATTCTCATAAACATGTGCATAAATAAATCAAATCATACATCCGCATAAGCATGAAGTATCATAAACATGCACATACATAAACCAAATCATCCATTCTCATAAACATGTGCATAAATAAATCAAATCATACATCTGCATAAGCATGAAGTATCATAAAAATGTGCATAAATAAATCAAATCATGCATCTGCATAAGCATGAAGTATCATAAACATGCACATACATAAACCAAATCATCTATTCTCATAAACATGTGCATAAATAAATCAAATCATACATCTGCATAAGCATGAAGTATCATAAACATGTGCATAAATAAATCAAATCATACATCCACATAAGCATGTAGTATCATATACGTGTGCATAAATAAATCAAAACATCCATCCACATAAGCATGAAATATCATATACATATGCATCTATAAAACTAAATCATCCATCACAAAAAAAACATAATGCATAGTGTTAATAGGGATTGTCCAATATCATAATCAAAATAATACAATGTACATCTCATCACAAAGTCTCAAGCATAATCTACCACATATCCATCATATATCATCAAATAAGGTACAAAATATAGAGATGTAGAGCACCTCTAATCTCTACTAATAGGTACTAACACTCCATACGGTGTCTATCAAAAAACTAGTATCCTATCACTGTTCTCTGGCTGCTCTACTATGAGGTACCCATGTCTGATCTCTGAGGTGAGTTAGGTATTGGCCCTCTATACATGGGAGTCCCCTAATACTCATGGGTGGGAGTCCCCTAGTAACCACTGAGATGAGAAGGGGTCCACTGATAGTCACTATACCCTCTAGTATGTGTCCCTAATGACTGGGAGGGTGCTGGCATCAGAGGTACCTATCTAATGTAGCACGTTGTGTGCTATGGAAAATTTGGAATGGCATGCTCATATGCACACCTCCAGTAACTTGACTCCTACATATAATCATCTCACTACACAGCCTAATGCCTAACAACATTCCACTCAAGTCTATACCTGTCTTGATCTCTACTAATAACTCTCTACTCCTGTACCCAGGCCTTCTATGCCACTATCAGCTGTTGTACCTACTTTGTAGCCCTGTCTCTCTCAGCCTTTGTAGCCTGTAACTATGCACGTAACCCCTATACCTCTGCCCCTAGCTCGCCCCCCTCACCATACACTGCCTGCAGCTAAGCCTGTGTTGTGTCTCACTCACTTTGTAGTGTCTACATTCATACTTCTGCAACATCTCTCTCTCTACAACATATGCCTGAGCCTCTGCTGCATCCTTGTCCCTCTGAAGTTTCTAAATTCTCAACTTGATAGAATCTGGCTCTCGCTGAAGACTTGACACCTGTGACACCATTACATCCCTCTCTCTCTGAAGAGACTGAGCCTCTGGCTCTGCCACCTACCTCTCTTGGCCACTTGAGCATGTGCTTGTAGCACATCCCTATCTATCTCTATGACCTGCACCTATGCCTATGCCACATATCTCTCTAACCACAACATATGTATCTCTCTCCTTGTCTCCTCCTCTCTCTACTGCATCAACCCCACATCCCCAACTGTCTACTCTAAACAGTCTACTCTATCTTTTGGTTCAGCTTTTGGTGCTAATCTACTCTCTCTCTCCATAATCTCTCTAGCTATCTTTGCAAACCTTCTCTATCCCTGACAATCCCTACCACAGTCTTTGATGGCTCTTGCCCTACCCCTCCACCAATGACTTGCCATATCGCCACCTCTTCCACCAAATGGTCTCACTCCCATCTCACTACATCTCCATTCTCATGCTCCCTAGCCACCTTTTCTTGCAATCTCTCTATCTTTGCCCATAGGTCAACTGCCTCATCTCATGCCTCATCCCTCTCTCTCATCAATCTCTTCTCCACATCTGACACTAGCATGGCTAAGACTGATTAATCTCTCTCACCCTGGGTGAATCATTCCTGTAGCTCACTCAACGCTACCTCTAATCTAACCCACTTTGCCTCTATCTTATGAAATCACTTCTCACTGAGGCAGAGTCTCTATAGAGTCTCTCTTAACACCACCACAAGATCCTCTCCTCCGAGGGGTGCTATTAATAGTGGTCGAATGTCATACACATCAGTGTTAATGTCCATCTCCCAAGGCTCATACCCCTCACCCTCTATTGACACCTCCATCTTGTCCACATCAATCATCGAAGGGGATCCCCCTCTCCCTATCATCCTCTCCTATGCCCCACTAGCCTCACCTGTCTCTTATCTCTCTCACTGCTACCCTCTTGTGGCCACGTTTTCCTCTTGTCTCTCCCTTACTCCATTAGCATTGGCCTCATCCCCTCTCTCCCACTGCTGTCCTCCTAGGGATGCACATTCCTCCTAGCTCCTCTCTCTCTAGACCTTTGAACCCTATCCTATTGTGCCACAGCCCTAGCCTCATCCTCTCGCTCCTCTGGTCCATCTCCTCCTCAGGCTCTATGTTGTTGTCTCCTCCTTCTGGCTACCCTCATTGGCCCCTCAACTCCTCCACCTGCCTCCTATCCCTCCCCTTGTTGTCCTCTAACCTGGCCTCCTCTCTGTCACCCTCAGGGTACCAGTCCCTCTGCCCTCATCCATCTCTCATTCTCTGATCTGAACCCTAGTGCTCCCTCAATTGACACTACTAGGGTAATCCATGGAGGTGGATGTCTCTTGAACCACTATCGATATCGATCTATCACCCCTGCATCTCTTTGCCCCTCCCGCCTGTCTAGGTATGGCACAAATTGCAATGCCTCAAGCTCTACCCACACTGTATCCAGATCTAACTCAGCTCCCCATGGCCACTCTCATTTCAGTCATTGGAACATCACCTGACCCGCAAGAATATTCTACCTCACTCCAAACTATCGTGTTACCCGATTGGGTCTGTGTAGCTCTACCACAAGCGAACCTCTACTAATAATTTAATAGCTAGTGAAGAAGTAACCATTGTGTGCCTCCTCATCATCCATCTAGCCCCTGAAGCATCATAGCATATAAGGATGCCACAATATCATCTCTGCCTACACATCATCCAATCGCCTCCTCCATACATCTACATCTCTAACATCCCGATACCACAATATTGCTCCCGCCTTTGCCCCCCATCCCTAGGCCACAACCTTTCTATCATCTTGCTCTCTTGCTCTCTGCATGATCGGCCTAGTCACCTTGATGTGCTCCCAAGCCCAGATCTATAGCAGTGTGACATGTGTCACACTCAGTGACCTCCGATAACATACTTGATGCATGTCCTAGTATAGTTGTACCAGCATGCAAGTCCCCCATGCAAACTGACCCTCTCAGCCCTCGATGATATGCTGAATCACCTCGACGAACCTGAGATGTAGGAATCAACCACTCCGGTCTGGCATCAAGATCCCACTAATTGGTCCTGCTAGGTACAAAGACAATGATAGTACCCTGCAAGACAGACACTTGTCCACATCCAGTTGTTGTTGCTCAATCGGTAGATTGTCATTGCCAAATACAACATGCATGGACTCGTCCAGTGCCTTGCCCACTACCCAACACTCGCTAACTGCAAGCTCTGCTATGGGGAGCCTCAGAATCTACCAAACATCCTCCAGAGCCATTGTCATCTCCCTATTCCATAGATGGAACGTCGATGTCATCGAGTCCCAGTGCTCTATCACAGTTGTCAGCATGGCCCTATGCACCTTAATCGTCAGGTATGATAGCATATGAACTAGTGCTGCCTTTCCTAGTCTCTAGTGATCTGCACCTATCATCACTGCCATGTATCTCATTAGCACCTCAGACTGTCTCTCTCGTGTTTGCAAACTCTCAACATTTTGCATCCATAACAACAACACTTTGTCAGTTTCTCCTAGCATTGTTTTACCCCCATTTTCTTATGCTACTTCTTCCTGTCCTAGAATTTCCCTTCTCCATCCCACCATTTCTTTGTCCCACCCTTAACCCCACTCTCCTCATGCCTTTGTTTGTTTTGGCCTCCTGCCCTGGGCCTTGGGTGGACCTGCCCTAGCTCAGGTGGACCCGCCTGGCTCCATGGATGGACCCGCCCTAGTGCTTGGGTGGACTCGCTCGAGCTCGAGTGGACCCGCCTGATCCTAGGCAAACCCATCCAAGCTTGCGGGAGGATCCACCTGAGCCCAAGCGGACCTGCTCGGGCTTAGCTAAGTAGACCTCTGCCCATCTCGGGTGGACCTGCCCAACCCTGGGTGGACTCGCCAGGGCCGGATTGGTCCCCCCAGTATAAAGCCCCCACTGACGTTGGGCATAACACATCCCCCCCCCACCAAACGTTTTTCCCTCTAACCCATTTTTCCTCCCAAGCACCCCAACAAAACCCATATTTTCTTTTTTGAAAAAAATTAGCTAAATTGACCAAAATCACAAGGTGAAGTTTCGAACTAACCTAGTGTGGCATGGCGCACTCGATAAAGAATCACTGTCTCTCATCTGCTTGATGAATGATGTCGGTATCGTACTCTGGCATCATGTCCCTTCCCTCTTGCCCTCTCATTTTCTCCCTCTCCTCCTCACTTGACAACTATCCAAATAAGGAGAGGTAATTCCTAGAATTACCTTTTATATCTTTTTCCCTCCATTTTTTTATCTTTTAAAATAAAAGGATTTTTTTCCTTTTATTTATAATTTTTCCCCTCAACTAATTCACTCACTCCCTATCTTCCTAGGGCCACCATTTTCAAACTGTAAACCTATTTTCCCTTGTTCAAGTGCCAATCTTCTCATTTTTTCTGCTCCTTTCAATGACATATACCACTTCATCCTTTCGAGAAATTTCCTAGGGCCCCTTTTTCCTTCCCCGTTTATGTTCTCGAGGGTGCATAACCTACCAGTCTCTCCCAATCTTCTATTATAAGCCTTCTTTTGTGAGACTGGGGCATCCTGTTTATTTCTCCTCCATTCGGGTAGTTCATGGAAACTCTCCCATACTAGGGCATCTCTTTTCCAGTCACTTTTTCCATAGAGTTGTCTATATTTTATTTTTCTTCAAAACCCTATAATCCTAATAGTATTTCGAAGAGGAGCAAAATGTAGACATCTAAATTTGACCACTTCCATATGGTCAAAGTCGTCTCCTTAATCACCCCTTTGCTCATTTACTTCATCCCTTTTTCCGATATTAATTAAATCACTCTTTTAATTAATATTTCATGTCTTCCATAAGGTTTCCAAAGTATTTAATTTAATAAATACTTTCCCCTCTTTCCTCTCTAAATTAAATAAATGTATCACTTTATTTAATTTAGTCATATTATATTTTGGAATTTTAAATTTATTTTTAAATTCTTTACTTTCTCTCTCATTGTCACATCCTCCAACTTTTGCAAGTTGGTCCCTAATCCCTCTTAATAATCTAACCCTCTTTCTTAATCATAACTAATTTATGATTAAGATGTGCACAATTCTAATCATCATTAGGGTCCCATCCTCCATAATTTCCCACTTGCCTCTAATTTGGCATTAATTAGTCTAATCAAGTACTTGCACAACCTTAATCACTTAGTTAGGTTAGCCTAATCCCTATATCATTTATGGAATGTGTCTTAAGTCAACTTCATTAAAAACTTTCTCCTTTTGGACAAGGCACTCCATTCTCCATGTGAATTTTTAATTCATATTTAATCCCCCAATGCATCCCTTGGAATTTAAAATTCATTTTCTCATCCCCATGTGGATATTTGAGGAATTTTCAATTCCTCACATGTCCTCTCACCAGCATGGGGACAAGGACCTCCTTTATGATGAGATCTTGTCCCAATCCCAAAGTACTATGAACTACCTCCATGTCATGTACTATCCTTCCACCTCATGTACACATCATCATTTTCAAGCCACTTGGCATGCCACATGTCAAGATGTGAGGGCTTGTGATTTTTCAACTCACCTTAGCCCTACATCTTGATCTTGGTGGCTCAATCTCAACTATCCATTTCCCTAGAGAATTCCAAAATCTCTATAAATACCCCCTCTTTTCTCTCATTTTGGGGGAGATCATTCATACTAGCCAAACTCTTGTAATTTTTTTCCTTGAGCCATACTTAGCAAAATTTCCATATTTGCATCTATTTTCACTCATCTCTCCATCCTCATCCAATCTTTATCTTGAATCTTTTGCCATCCAAGGAGCATACAACATCGAAGATTGAAGGGTCAACCAAAGGGCAACTCAACAAGGTGAAGTATTCCATTTTTCTTTGCTTATTTAATATTTAGGCTAATCTTGAGGTGTAGGGTGTTTTAAGTGTTGTTTCACACTCTTTGGTTTTCCATTTATTTTCTAACACTCATTTTCACCCTATCACAAGGACATCATCGAGAGGTCATCAAAATGAGCACAATAAGATAAGTCAAAGGACAAAGATAAAGTAAACAAACAAGCTAATGTTCTTTTATATTGCTAGCCAAGACTAAACTACAGTGATGCCGGATGTTGATGTCCATTATAGGAAGGAATCCTAGGACTTAATGATATCAAATGATTGATTTGGGTCTGAATGGATGATATGCTATTGATACCAAGAGTTGACTAACTTGTTCACATACTGACCTAGACTTGAGACCTTGATGCTTGAGTTTTCAGTTTTGAATTGCCAGACTTGTTTCTGATTGTTTCACCAAAGGTTGAGGGTGATGATTGATTTATTGTGAGTGATGTTCATTGTGGGTGAAAGTGAAATGAGACAAATGGATTTTTTTCAAATATTTGGATATTTTTGAACTTTTTTTGAAATGTTATGAGGTCATTTTTGATATTTTTCAATATTTTTAAAATGTTTTGGGGTTTTATGAGATTTTGACCAAGAGACTCACCTAAAGACCTATCTTAGGGGCCTCAGGGGCTGATCAATATATTCGCCTTGACTACATTATACACACAGAGACCACATAGTTTGACTGACATATACTTGATTATTGATGACATATAAATAAATGGACTACCAGTTTATTATGACAGACTCCTAAGGGATTGACCTAAGTGTTTCGAGGGATGATCAAAGATCAGCCTTGCCTATGTTCAAAGCTCAGAGATGACATAGTTTGACAAGATGACTTTTTTTTAGATTTTTTGATTGAATTTCTGACCTGTTTTTTTATTTTGATATGTTTTGAATGTTTTTGGATTTTCCAATTTTTTGATATTGTTCTTGATTTTTTGATTTTGGGATTTCAAGAACATACACGAATCCAACCTAATGAGAACATGCCCCCAACATGATGTAATATACTACTTCAATATAAGTAGGAAAAACTAACCTTGAGAATTGGTTGAGTAGTACTAGGAATGATTGTGACACAAACACAAGACCAAGCTATGATGTGAATGCATATGGGTGATGGATGGGGATATGGAATGTGATGAATGATGAAAGTGAAGTGGATGGATGATGGAGAAAATTCATGAAGATCCTGGTGGATGGAAAGTGCTTATTTACACTAGGCTCGTATTTTCTAGTTTGTCACCAAGGTATTTTCCCAAAGTGCCATCGAAGTAGTTTTCACTAGAGGAAGATTCTTTTCTTCACTATTTTTTGATCCATTTTTCAAAAAAAAAATTGATTTTTACTTCTTCCTTTTTTTCACCAAGATGCCTATTTTCTAGGTTTCCACTAGGGTGGCCATTTTTTTGGGAAATTTGTTGATTTTTTTGTATTTTTTGGTTCTATACCCTGAAATATTTAGGCATAAAACTTTTTAAGATGGGAGATATTCATGGGCTCCTATAGAGGCTCACCTTTTGGTGTTGATAATTGATATTCCCTTGACTTATAACTTGTTGTGATAACAAATGGTCCCAACCAGTCGGATTCAAATTTAGCTTTGCCATTTGGGTTTGGGATGTTCTTCTAGTTCTCTTTTAGCACAAGTTCTCAAACTTGGAAGGTCCTTCTCCTGATTTTCTTGTTATAGTTTCACTTGAGTTGGTTCTGATACACCTGTAGATGGTTCAATGCCTCCATTCACCATTCATCTAGCAGGTCTAGCTTGTTCAGTCTTGATACTTGATATTCCTCATGTGTGATTAGATTCTGTAGTGATATTCTTAGTGATGGGAGCTTTGATCTGTAGACTAGGGAGAAGGGGGTGGCACCTATTGGTGTGTGGATGTTGGTTTGATAGGCCTAGATGACAAGATTCAGTTAGATATGCCAATCATGACCAAATTAATTGATTGTTTTCTTCATAATTTTTAGAATGGTCTTGTTTGTAGCCTCAACTTGGCCATTTCCATGGGAATAATACAGGGTGGAAAAGTGACGTTGGATTTTGAATTTGTCAAATAAGTTAGGGGCATCCTGATTTTTGAATGGTGTCCCATTACTTGAGATAATGGTTTGTGGGACACTATAGTGACATATTAAATAGTTCAAGATGAACTTAGATATCTTTTTTGTTGTTATGTAGGTCATTGGTATGGCTTCCACCCACTTTGTGAACTACTTAATGGAAGTAATGATAAACTTGTGGCCACTGGATGAGGTGGGGGTGATTTTTCCAATGAGATCAATCCCCCACTACGAAAAGGGTCAGGGTGTGATAATAGGGTGTAGCTCTTGAGCTGGTATATGGATGAGGTCCCCATGTTGTTGACATTGTAGACACCTTCTGACATAGTCATGTGCTTCTCCTTCTATAGTAGCCCAATAATGCCTCATCCTCAGCAATTTCTTGGCCAAGGTCATACCACTTATGTGTGAATGACATATGCCGCTATGCACCTTGATTAAGGTAGTTAATGCCTCCTTAGTAATTAAACATAGTATCAGGTTTCCTTCTATGCTCCTATGGTAAAGAGTTCCTTTGAGGATGACAAAATGAGAGGACTTTTTGACAAAGGCTTGAGGGTAAGTCAGTAGGTAGGACCCTTATTCGTAAGTAGGTGTATACATCATGACACCAAGGATCACCAGGATGAATGATTTCACACACAAATTAGGACTCTAGTACCTTTTAGGCCAAACAACATCATGTTCTAGCAATATGTCCCCCATGGACAAATAAAAGCTATTTTGTGTTGATCTTCTTTGGCTATCATTATTTGGTTATACCTAGAGAATACATCCATCAGTGAAAGCATCTCATGTCCTGCAGTCATATCTACAATCATATCATTCTTGGGAAGTGGGAAGTCATCTTTGGGACATGCCTTTTTTAAAATCTATGCATTTATGGATTCCCACATCAGGATTTGAAATAGGAACCAAATATTATACACACTCTGGATAGTAAATTGGTCGTATGAATCCTACATCAAGTAGCTTCTTCAATTCCATTTTGACTAACAAGGCTATCTGGGGATGCATTTTTTTGAGTTTTTGTCTCACAGGCTTTATTTCAAGGTAAACTGCTAGATGGTGGACTAAAATCTCCAAATAAAGATTGGGCATGTCAACATAGCTCCATGCAAAGTTAACCTTTCTAACCCTTAAGAAAGAAGCTAAGAGTTCTTGTTCCTTTGACATCAATGATTCAACACAAAATGTGATATATGGAGTTTCCTTTGTTCCCAAGTTGAATGGGTTACACTTCCCAGCTAGAACCATTGACCTTTCCTAATGTAGGGCACTGAGAGGAAGATTGAATCCTTCATCCTTGGGTGCCTTAAAGATTTTTTCACCATTGGATATGTCCTTTGTTTTTACTATTTTTGGGTTAGAGAGTGCCATAGTGTGGTTTTCACTCAATGACCCTGAGATTATTCTCAAATTTTTGCTTTTGCGACAAAAGGATTCAATTGTCTTCCTATTGTAGTCTTGTGTGTCCAAAATGATATCAAACATAGCCTTGTGATCTCCATAGGGTACTGTATTTTGTAATCCCATGTATTTTGAGAGAACTTCATCATTTTTTAAAGTGTCCAAAATTGGCAGTCCTTGTTGGTTGTAATCGATGAGTTGAGGGTGGACTAGGCTGATTTCATGGACCTCACTAGTTGACTCAAATGACATAGTGTAGGAGTTGATGGTGACTCCCCAACACCCCCAAGATCAGTTGCGACCAAAACCACTTCCACAAGAGAGAGAATGGCAAGAATGCTTGCTTCACAATGCAAGATTGATTGTTTGATTGAAGCTTGAATACAAATGTGCATGAGATGCCTTGCTTATATGGGCAAGGTTGAGAGATAGGTATGAATATGATGTTGACAAATGTCATGATCCTATGACATGAGACAACCAACAACCTAATCACCTAGGAAATGATGCATCCTAGCTAGATAAGATAAGTTCTAGATAAGCCAACTAAGCCTTCTGGAAAGAATCTTTTACCTAAGTAAACTTAACCATGTGAATATGTCCCCTAATTTACCTAGTGGATGAATTAGCTAGGTACAAGAAAATTATTCACACCAACACATAGTACTAATCATGAGGAGAGAGTAATTCTTGAAAAGCATGGGTAAGTTAGTTATGTCATCTTCCTCATTATTACTACTACTGTAGACCTCAGTTATGTTAGAGGTGAAATTGTCTAAAGGTAGACCAGTTGATATGGGTAATTGAAGGGCAACTTTCATTTACTGAGGAGTTTTGACCTTCTTAACTAGAGGATTTCATCCATGCATGGTTATACTCGGAGGGGTACATCTGAGGCCAATAATTTTCATTTGTATCTTAGGAATGATGGTTACTAGGAGCCTGTTATCATTTTTTCCAAGCTTTTTGTTTATGTCATAGCCCATGGAGAGCATCATTTGTAAGCCTTTACTGCTATCATCTATAGGTAGATCAACTACTGGCCCATTTTCTTGGTAGAGGAGATGGGAGGGGTCCTCTTCTAATACTTCTCAACCAAGATATCCCCAACTTTTAAAGCTAGAGGATCCTTATATGAAGGTTTGGGATGAGTAAGCATCATTTGATTGTGGTCGTCCTCGTGACCTAGGAGATTATGGTAACTCTCCTACTAGAAAATAAATTTTTAGAATTGTATAGTTTCCACACCCATTGTCCTGGATAATGACCTTAATATTTGAGATGGTGACAATGGTAGGTGTCTCTATCATAGAACTGGAGGTGAGAGTAGCTAGATCAATGTATGGAGTTGAGGGGCCTTCATCTCATCATTCTTAGGCACTTGGGGGATTTTGTAATATTTTGCTTCTAAACTCTTGCAGTAAGAAAAGGTTTTGGGACCCCCATGGATAGTGATCTCTTGGCCTTGGTATGTGAACTTGGGACATTGGTGGAAGGTTGATGCTATTGGTTGCATCCCAAGGATCCACAGATGCCCTAGGAGAATGTTGCAAGGAAAATCAAGGTCAAGGACCTGACAAGTGGTTTCCATAATTTTTGGCCCTACTTGAATATGGAGTTGGATAGTTCCCTAAGACACTCTTTCTTGATCATCGTTAGCCCTAATTTTGATTCATTTTCCTTTTTCAATGGTATCCTCTAAGATTCCCATATTCTTTATGAGCTTGAGGGAATAGATTTTTAAACCCGCACGTCCATCCACTAAGATTATCTCAACTTTATTCTTATGCACTAGGATCTCCAGATGGAGTACGCAATTGTGAGATGGTTGGGTGCAAAAGTCTTGGTCAAAGAATTTAAGAATATTTGGGGAAATGATGTTTTTAACCACAACTTGGAATTGTTTAGCATCAAGATCCACAAAGATGGTGGATGAAGCCAATGCTTCTTCAAGGAACTTTTTGTGGATTGATGATAACTTCAATAAATCCATGATGGAGATATGAGTTGGGGTTCTTTTCAACTAATCAAGGACATTATAGCCACTAGGAACAGATCTTGAATTGGAAACAGGCACCCTAGGAGGCTGAGATGACCTTGCGATGGTGATTTTCCACCTCTTGTGGTGACTTCACAATCAACTTGCCATCGTTTGATGATGATAACAGTGCAATACTCATCTAGGGATGTGACAACATGGTCATATACATGATTCACAATTTTGAATGCATCCTTTCCCTTATCATTGTTATTGTTCCCTTTATTGTTATGATTGGGCATCAGATTCATGTAGATCTTAAGATTTGATTTCCCATTGGTTGTTCCACATTTTTTATTTTATCATCAATGGCATATTGAATTAAGTTTTTTGACCTCATACAACTGGTAGTTGTGTGTCACTTGATTTTGTGGAAATCACAAAGGTGATTTTCATTGTACCACAATAGTTTCACCAAGGTCTCTTGATAGTTGTCATAGGTGGGGATTATGATGAGTTTTTCCTCTACCAGCCTCTTCATGATGGATTTAGTTGATTCCTCAAGGGCTATGTACTTCCGCTTGGGGGAGGTTTTGTTTCACTAGGGTGGCCCACTTTGATCATGCACATTGTTGACTATTTGATTGTTTGGTTGTTGAGTCATAATGTTAGCTTGTCGATTGTTCAGATTGTTGTTTTGGGGTTGTTGCTAGGTTTTTGGTGTGTTTTGTTGAGGAGCAATGATGACAAATTTGGTGTCGACAACACCATCATTGGTAATGTTTCTATTTTTCACCAATGTGTGAGGTTTGTTATTATAGTTGGTGGACAGTCGATTGCTTTGTTCTTTAGGATATATGATTGTCCCTCCTATGATAAGTGATTGTTCAATGTTAAGCACTTTGGAGATTAATTGGTCATATGTGGTGATTCCTTGCACCTTGAGATGGAATGCCAAGGTTCCTTCAAGATTGAAAATGATGATGCAAACTTCTTGTTCTTCTAGCATGTCCCATTTGCTCCTATTGGCCTTGGATCACCATCATTGTAGGAAAGAAGCAAATGATTCATTTTTTCATTATTTTAGAGTTGATAGTTCCTCTATATTGACATCCATACTAATATTAAATGCATAATTTTTTATGAGTGTTTCTATTATCTCTTGGAACTTTTTTATTCCAAGAGGAAGGTAGGAGGACCACTCCATGGCATGGCTAGCCAAAATTCTAGGAAATAGCCACATAAAATATGTATCATCATATGCAACTTCCATGTAATGTACTTAGAATTCCCTAATGTGATCTTTAGGGTTTCCCATCCCATGATATTTATCAAATTTGAGGATTTCAAATCCCTTTGGGAACGGTTTCATTGCAAGTCTTCTGTCAAATGGATAGGGACACAAGTTTTTGGGTGTCTTTGTGGTTTTCCCTGATAGAAGATCAAGTACTTGTTGTGCAAGAAGTTTGATTTGTGTTGATACATCATCTTGTGGATTAAGGGGTGGGATGAAGATGTTCTGTGGTTTTTCAATTATTATAGAGATGGGTGGATTGGTTGGTGTGTTGGTGGATGGTTCTTGCACATTTTGTTGTGCCAAGTATGCTTGTACTTGTTGTATCAACAACACTTGTTGTTGGTCCTGTTTTTTTTGCACTAATAATGCCTGTTGTTAAGCTACTTGTTGTTGTTGTACCAACAATGCTTGTGGCTGGGCTACTAGTTGGGTCACTTCTTGCTGCTCTTGGTATTTCTTTAGTGCTTGTTGGTATGCTTGTTGTTGGGCTGATTTTTTTTGTGCGAGGTATTATGCTTGCACCTATGCTTATGCTTGTGCCTATGCTTGTTGAGCTTGGTATTAGGCTTGAGCTAGTGCTTGTTCCTAAGTATGGGCTTCTACTTTTTGGGTAGCTTATGCAATCTATGCAGCTTGTGTGGCTTGAGCAGCTTAAGTGGATTGAGTGGCTTACATTGCTTGAGTGACCTAAGCATCTTGCACTAATTGAGCCACTTGTGCAGCAAATTATGTTTGTACTTGTTGAGCAACTAGTTGTGCAACTTGTCACTTTTGGATTTGCTAGAGTACCTTTTAATAAGCAGCTTGTGTAGTGGCTTGTAATGCGATGCTATATTGGTTTGACATATTTTTCTTGGTGGTGGAGGTGGTGATGGATTCTGAATGGTGTTTGTTGTTCTGATGAGAGGCATTGTTGTATTGATGATTGGGATTTATGTAGTGGATGGTGTGATCGATATGCTTGGTCCTTGAGAGACCATGTTTTGAGGTATTTAGGGAATGGTTGATGATGTAGTGGTTTCCTGTGTTATTTTGATGGTTTCCATCTGTTGTTGTGATATCGATGGTGAGATGGGAGGAATCAGTATGATGCTTTGATTAATGATTGGGGGATTGTTTTGAATGAGTAGCAGCAACAGAGGTAACCCCCAACCAAGAGGTGATGTTGATGTTGGTGGAAAGGGTGGAAGTGGTGGAAAATTGAGTGGCATACTTCCTTGGGGAAATCATCAAGATGACGGGTCAAAGATGCCCCCTAGTCCAAATAAGTCACCTTCTCCTTGCGAGGCCATAGAGAGAGAGGTTTGAGGTGTTATGTGAAATGATGATAATGGGTCATTGGGATCATGAAAGGTGAGGGGGAAATATGGATGTATAGCATTTTGGGGTATGGGTTGCCCCAAGATAGTGTTTGTGTCAAAATCTTGATTATTCACAAGGGAGTGTGTTTGTAGTGCATTGAGAAATACGCTGCATTTGTTCACAATGGGTTGAGTTAGAGCAATGGATGATGTAATTTGGGGGATGCATTGAGTGATGCTTTGGAATGTAGGTGTGGATGAATTTGGGGGCATGGATAAAATTAGGGGCATGATCCCAAGAGGTTGTTCCACAATGGTGCTCACATCCTAATAAGAAGGAAGTTTAGCACCTTGTTTTTCTAATTCAAGCATATATTGTGAGGGATGGAGCTTCATCATGATGTTGACAATCCTATGATTTTCAAGATTTTGGACCATTTCGATGATCTCATCTTGTGTCATCCCAAAGGAATTATTGGTGATATCCTCTACTTGAACTTCCTCTTGTGGATTTTGTGATGATGAAGGAAGATTAGTTAGGGGATTGCTTGATCCAATTAGATTCATTTTGGAATTGGTTTGGCTTAAGTCACTTGAGGTTAATGTTTTTTGTTGGTATCCGTGTTCTTATTGTGTTATGATCTTGTTTAAACCTTAAAATGAGGCTCAAAAGAGAAGATCTAGGATGAATAAGGTCAAAGGTGTGATGGTAAAATGTGTGAAAGGTGGATGGTATGGATGATTAAACTCTTAGAATATATTGAGGGGGATGCTAGACTCTTGGGACTTCTTGGAATCTTGGATTTTTATTTTGACCTTGAATTGGTTTTGGATTGCTTTGATTTTGGATAATGAAGAAATAGATCCCAAGATGTTGGATGTTATCTATGGGATAAACCTATTCACAAGATGATAATTTGACTAAGTGTAGGAAGAAGGATGCATCTACCTACACCTAACCAAACAAGATGATTTGATGATAATTTGACTAAGCATATGGAGAAGGATACATCTACACATACTTAGCCAAAAAAATGTTTTGATTCAAGGATTTTAATTCATGGATTTTTTCCAAAATATTTAGCATAAAGGATGGTTTTAAAATTTTTAAGAGTTGTTTGGTGAGATGATTTTTATTTGATGTTTGAAAGATGGATGAAGGTTGACTTTGATCCTATGTGTACCTAAAAAGGACTCTTGTTTACAAGACCTTGGTTTTAAAGAATAGGCTTTACTCTAAACAAGATGCTCAAATTGTTGAAAGTGTCTCAGATTTTGACATAATAAAGTGAGTACAAATTGGGATTGTTTCTTGAAGCTCTTCTATAAAAGTATAAAATAAATCTTTTTCCTAAATTCCTAGAGCATTGAGAAACGCTTTTGATCATCTTTTGGAATAAGATCTTTTGAATTTGATTTCTAGATTTTGATTTTGCGTGAAATAATTTGAGACACATGTATGGGGTTCAATAGTTCTTATCTTTGCTTAATGACTTCCTTTTACCACAAAAAATTCTTGATTAGGTTTTGAACTAGATGTCTAATGTCTTAAATTCTTCTCATCCCAAAAAGTACATTATGTGGATCTTCAATGAAATCAAGGAAAAATTTACCTATTATTGACTTTAGCAAGCAAATTGAGATATAAATTCAAATGTTTAGAAACCTCTAGGGATAGAATCCCTAGGGCAAGCAATAAAACTTGAATTTCATCAAAGATATATGCTTCCTAAGGGGTTTGAAATTTTAGGACAATGTTGAATGTTTTCTTCCCAATGTTTATGATCAAGAAAAGTATTTTGTTTCCGAGAACATGCACAACCCTATTTATATGAAAAATTGTATTTGTTGAATCTCCACCTGGACAAGTCTAGCTATGCCTAATTTTTGTGAATGGTTAGATGCTTTACCACACAAGCTCCCCCTTATAGTACACTCCCTTCTCGAGTTAGCCAAGCACCAGTGCCCTTGAATCTCCCATGGAATACTTTCCATTTCTACTAAAAGTCATAAAATTGTGGGGTGGCTTCAAAATGACTGTTCTTGCATCAACAAATAGATCAAGGATTTTGGCCTTTCTAAACAAGGGTTTTAATGTGGGAATTTTGTTCATGGGGTACCATCCATATGGCAAGAGACTATTGCTTCCCTTCTCATCAGAATAATCCTCATGATACTTTCCTTTCCTCAAGTACCCACTCTTATATACCGGTTGGAAGTCACTTAGTTTTAGCGTGTTACCAGTTGGGTCATTCCATTGGGTGATTACTTTTTCCCACAAGGTAGGCCCTCTGAGATAACACAAAAAGTGACCAAACACATCCATAGTTTGATTCGATCTTTTTTGAGAGAAAAAGAGAGAACACACGTGATATGTTCCACTCACACACAAGATTTGTGTTTTTTCAAATCCCAAATGAAATGTGGAGACAATCACTTACACAACTTAATGTCACCAAAATCCTTTTGATTCTCAAGATCATCATGAGGCGTGAGAGAAGCACATACATCTTTTGATGATATTATTTTGAGTAAGTGATTACAAAACAAAGAAGCACATGTTCATTTTAATATCCTCAAAGCAATGATTTGATTCATTTTAAAGCACCAAAACAAAAGATGAAAGTTGTTTGTTCAATTGTTAACCCTAAACCAAATCTAGTAAATTTTTCTAAAGTTCCTTTTAACCTTTTTCCTTGTTCATTTTAATCCCAGATTGAAAAAAAGTGAGTCCTAGAAGCTTGAAGAGGTAAAATTCTTAGGTTTGGAATTACTTCCAAAAGTTTCTAAAGACACTTGATACAATGGAAAAATAATGTTATACTTAAAATTTCCTCTTTGCTCCTCCCTTGCTCAAACCTAAAAATTGATTAATTAATTCAAGAAAATAGAGGTAGAAAATTAGTTAGTAACTACAAATGATCAAAAGCAAAAAAGCACATGTAAAAAAAAATTGAAATTTGACTTTTTACTCCACCATACTGACACAACCCACATATGCATAGTTATTTGAGAAAGTCAACGATGCTATATATTGTTGCTATGTCTAAAAGTGGCTCTCTATAGCAGGACAAAGAGCATAATAGTGATGTAGTTTTGATCAGCATCGCTATTCGAAATTTCAAAAATCTCGCAGTTGAGAATTGAACCAGCATCATAGTTTAGAATTTTGAATTTCTGGGTAGCAAGGTTGCAATTGCAGAGTTTGGAGTTTGAAGCATTGCTATATGGAACCAATGGACTGATAGTGGCATTGTATGGTGCCACTAGACTAATTGTGGCACAGTTTCCTATAGACAAAAAAAAATAGAAGGAAGCACATAATTTTGTTAGAAAACATGATTAGAACTTGAGATCTTCCCTCCTTCTAGTGCTAAATGTAGAACCCCAATCCTAGACCTACACAAACACAAGAAACAAACACAATATTAGTTCAAATGCAAGTGAGAATCAAGATTCCCCATGAAATTCATCTACAATGCTTAAAAGGAAAGAAATTGAAGAACAAAGCAAAGAAAGTGATTGAAATCCTATTTTGACAAGCAAACCCTCAATCCCATGTGGGAATTTGTGCCAATTTGATGTGAAAATTGGCCCTTTACCAACTCCTATGCAAGCTTGATGAAGATTTGTTGATGGTTAATCCAATTGATGATGAAGAACAATGTGATTCCCTGATAAAATCTTTAATAACCTATCTAAAATGATGAAAAATGCTATGAAATGGATAAAATTAGCTCTCAATGTGAAGAGAGTAACTTTTCTCTAAGTTGTGGATCCAAAATACAAAGTAAATTCTTCTATTTATAGAAAGACAAGATGGAGGAAGGAGCAAAATGGAGCAATGTGGGATCATTCAACATCCAATAGGAAAGTGTCACTTGTCAAGATGTGAATGGAGGAAGCTTGAGCACATTTTGATGAATGTGCACAATAAATTTTATTAGGTGAAATTTAAAATGTGTGAAATGAATTGTTGGAGGGAGAAAATAATGACTTAAATGACACTTGGCTCAATGCACAAGGACATGTAAGAGGGAATGAATGTCTTGTTGGAAGGACAAATACAATTTGAGGGATTTTCAAACTTGGAGGAATATTTACCTAAAGATGTCATGTTGAGAGAAAATAGGGATTTAATAAATAAATTAAATTTATTTTCATGTGCATGTGGCAATATCTAGAGGATTTAGATGATTAGGATTAAATTAATCAAGATTTAATTAATTTAGTGAGGGATTAGTTAATGTGATAATTTTATTTATATTTTTGGGTTGATTTAAATCAAAGTTGAGGAGAATATGATTTAGATCTAATTAAATAAAAGTATTTTTCAAGATTTATTTAATTAAAGAGGATGATGATGATGTTAGATTAAATTAAACAAGGTTTAATTTATTTAATTTAATAAGATGAATTTAGATATTTAATCAAATAAAATGAATTATTTAATTAAATAGAGACTAGAGGGTTAATTAAATAACATTGATTTATTAATCAACAAGAGAGAATGACTTAATCAGATAGATGATGATGTATTTAAGGGATGAAGAGTGATAATTAGCTAAGAAGATGACTTGGGAGGAAAAGATGTTAGTAACTAGGATCAAGTGTGTCGGTATATTTTCCATGTCTATAGGGAGAATGTCTTTTTTCAGTTTGAAGAGATAAGGGACTTGGTGAATGAAAAATTGTCATTTGTCTCCAATTCCCTTTTGATTGCTAGTAAAGCTACAAAGATGAATCCTGCACATAGCACTCCAGAAGAAGGAGAAGAGTGTTGAACACATGGTATATTGAGAGGGGGGGTGAATCCATATACTATTAAAGCAATTGATCACAAACCATCCATTCAGTAGTGCCCAACCAATTGAAATAATAAATGAAATAATGAAGGAATCAACACATAAACACTGGGATTTTTATGTGGAAAACCCAAAATGGGGAAAACAACGGTGAGGATTAACTCAAAATATATATTATAATTGGTTATAAGATATTGTAGGGGATCATTTTCAAGATACATTATCCTTATAAAACTAACAACGTGAAATAATTACAAAATAGAAAGTGGCTCATTGCCAAGATGTGAACTAATACATAATGAACCTTCCTTGTATTGAATTCAGTTCCTTTGAAGCTCTAATTTAAATAATACAACTCTACTCTATAATGACTCTACAATTATTTGGATTGCACACATACATCTCTTATATCATGTTGCTCATCATACCCTTTCACTCTCAAAAAGGTAATGTGGGTATGTGCATGATCATGATGGGCCAAAAAGTGGCGATATGATGAGTATGTGTATGGTATGTGGTTGACAGATTTTTTTTAACCCAAAATTGATGAAACCAAAATGATTTTTAAAGGAGATTCTCAGCTTTCCACCAATATAAATTATTCTTTATTTTGAATTTAATAAATAATTATTACTCATTTTCTATTTGAATTATGACTAAAGTCTTGATTGATAGGTTGATCGAAAAACATCTATATCTTTCAAACAATATCACATTTTTTGAATCCAAAACATGTGTCACATTCTATGCTTTGCATACTATAAGATTAAAAATAATAATTGAATTTCATGAAGTTCTAACTAAGTTAAGGTGGTTAGACATACAATTTTTAATATTTTTTAAAATTTGTAATAAAAATTTCATAATTAATTACTTGGAAAAAAATTGCAAAAAAATATGCATCACATCGGGACATGAGTCCTCTACTTATATCAAAAATATTATAAAAGAATATTATCATTTTACAGTGGTTAGTGTGGTTAGATAGATTCCTACTTTTTTTTTTTCCCTGAAATTTAAATACTACTATATTGAAATTTCAAATTTTCACCAAATAGATTTAAAAACAAAAAAACCTAGTAGTTTAGAAACTACAGTCAATTTTCTATAGATTCTATTCTTACATATTTTTCAAATAAAATAGATAAATTATTCAAATTTTTATGTCGAGGTGCCTAACTCTGATTTTTCTAAAAATTTTGCCACATAAGGGCCTATCATTTCCATGATGTCCTACACATACCCATGCATTTATACCTAATACAGCTGCATAGAGTAATTAGGTTGGCCTAATTAAGTGTAGCCCTATTTTAATTGAAAAAAGTCTTTGTCTGTTTCATATTTGAATCAAGATCCATACTCGTGCTCACCCAAACATGCAACACTCTATCTAAGTCAGCACGAACCAAAATTGGATCACTATAACCTCCATAGATCATTATTAATAAAAGAAATGGATTAGGTTAGCCCAAAAATAGACTTAATCACAAAATAACCCAACTGAGAAATTATCGATAAACCATATGAACACAAAATCGTGCACCATCTAGAATATAGAATGTACTAACACTTATAAATAATATCAATAAATTGTAAAGATTGATTCGAAGCATCAGAGAAATGTGGATCAAATTACACATAACATTTCACTAAATAATAAAAGTGCCAAACTTATGCCATTTACAACTCTCAACTTGTACATCTAAAACATTTGGAAACTTAATCATAGATGAACATAATAGCTAGGAACAACATGTTAAAACCATGCAAGCTGATCTTACCAAATGTGAAATTGTGGACCAAAATACAGGATTAGAGTAACTTCAATTTGATGACCAAAGGAGATAGACTATTAACCAGAGAATCTTGGCATCAATGACAATACATAAAATGAGATCCTTCTATATTCTTCCAACAATCTCCCCCTTTTTCATTGATGACAACATGTGCCAAAAAACTTAAGACATCATTTGCACAAACAATCATCATCTTCCCCTTAACCTTAGCTATCTACCCCTTTTAGATCAAGGAAAAAGGGTGTGCAACCTAAAGCTTGATACATATATAAATAAAAACAATTGAAGTGATCTAACTCCCCCTAAGAGAGTAATCTATAGAAATGATACACCCTTATGTATAGTGGAGTAGGCATTTTCAAGCTCCTTGAGAATTGCTTCCCAAGTAGGCTTTCCTTAATCCCAAGTCTTCTTGGCTATTGTAAGTAGTTTTTACATTGAGTCCAACTCAAAAAAAAATTCCTCTACTTTTGGAGTGGAAGGATGTAGATTTATCTTTAAAAATTTCTTAGCATCTACTAGAGCACCTGATATTGAAATGTGCTTGGCTTTCACCAAGTCCCCAAGCTAACCAAAACTTCTTATTGTTTCTTCCTTCTACTTTTGCAATGTCAAAATTTATTTTGTAAGTCTATGATGGCATTCCATGAGGTATAATCTATTATCATGTGTTGGTTCATAGGCTTTGATGGCTTTGCTTATTTTTGATTCAATAGAATCCATTGAATCCTTATTTCCTTAGGTAGCATCCAACCATCTCATACAATAAAAAAACAAAGTTTTAGCTCCCTCTTCACATTCTTGCACATTATTTATACACTTTCCCACTTTTTCATACACAAATGTGCATTTATCCTATAGATCACGTAACCTCTTTTTTGCAATTCTTCATTTTGTCTCCTTCTTAGTCAACATTTTAATATTGGAGGTGTATTCTTTGAGAGAATCAACTAGAATTTTCCAATTTTCAATAGGATAAAGAGAGTCATCAATAAATGTATTAGGGGTAGCTTCCTGTAGGGTTTTCACTGCATCATTGATCAATTACATTCCCTTTGGGTGTGTCTCTAGAGTCAGTTTCCTTCTAGAGGCAAGGAAGGCATATCTTGCCTCCAATATTTGAACTGGTGGAATCTTCTTTGATATTCACACTACCTTGGCATATTGGGAGTTTTAGCAACTAGGAAGAATAGGACGGTGGGATTCTTATCTATTTTGTCAAAAGACCCTTGAGTGGTATGTTGAAGAATTCCTTAGAGGACTTTAGTTGTTCCATGGTCTATTGAGACACTTCTTGATTCTTTCCAACTTCAAACTCATCTTTTATCTCTTCTTTCTCTTCTTCACCAGAGGGTTCTTTCTTTTTCTCATCTTTGTTTTCATCCTCCTTTTTCTCTTGATCATCTTTCTTATCATTTCAACATCTTTCTCTCCTTTCTCTTATTTCATGTTTATTCATCCTATTTTTTAGAGTGATATCCATCATCAACATCATTCTTCTCTTCTTTCTCTTACTTTTTATTCTAGGTTTCATTTGCATTGATGGCCATTTCAGTGTCTTCCAAGGGAGAAGAAGTCTTCAAAGAGGCATGTGTATCATCACCTAGTTTTCCTAAGAAATCAAAATATGGAGTCTCTTCTACTAAATAAACATTTACTTCTTCAATAGCTTCTTTGAAAATAGGTAAGTTGGTAGAAATACATTTTTCTTTGCCAAGCTCTGTAACTTGAGTTGTATCTGTATACACCTAAAAAATGGCCTAGATAATATAATTAATTAAATACAATTATTTGATTAATTAACCTTTAATTCATCTACTTATAAATAAATAGAAATATATATATCTATATATATATATATATATTTCATATTCTATTTTCTTCTATCTTAATTAAATAAAAAAATTCAATAGCTTGTTTTATTCAATTATCACATTCTTCCATCTTAATTAAATAAACAAATTTCAATTATTGTTTTATTTAATTAATATTCCTCCAAAATTGAATAATTCCTAATTTTCAATTGAGCACATGTCTATAGCTTTTTTCACAACCAAAATTGAAAGTTTAAATTTAATTCAATTATGCTTCATCTTTCCAACAAATTTTGGAACATTCTTGAGAGACTTAGCCCACTTCTTCCACTTTCTCTTCTTGGTCACCTAGAGGAATGCTTTATCCTTTCCTTGAGACTCTCCAATTTCTTCATCCTCTACCATTGATTTATCCAAATCAAATTTGAACTACTGATTGTTGCCACATCACAATTTTCCTTTGAAAATCTATAAAAATGAAATGGATCCGAATTTTGAGCAAACTTACTCTATAGGAATTACATTTGAGCAATTGAGTATAAGAGCATTCTAGAAATCAATATTTTAGAATCATATTATCAATCATTTTAGATTATACTCATGGCTTTGATATTAGTTGCATCTTAGTTTACAATAGTTTATCATATCATTTTATATCAGTATCACAGTATCATAGCTTTTGTTATCATTATCATATAGCTCATTTATCAATTAGTATCATAGTATATCATTTAGCAATTGTCATATAGGATTAGATTCCTACATTTACATCATCTTGTTCTTTAGGTTGCCATTTTAACAATCATAGTGCATGCACAATCTAAGAGCTACTGTGATTTAATAAATCTTTGAAGATAGAGAGCAATGAGATGACTTTAGAGATTTTATTGTGTTTCAATTTTATTATTTTTCATTTGAATTATCTAATACAATGTTTCATTTAGTGTGGGCATATATTCGCTATCACTAGAAAATCGGTGTCTAGAGCAATGGAATGGTTTTAGGAAAATATGTGTATTTCAATTAGATTAATCTATCATTTGAAATCACTAATAATGTTTCATTGAAGTCTATTTTTGTTATTCATTTACACATATTTTCCACACACATTAAATTGGTGCCCACCGTGGGGCCAAAAAACCCCATTTTTAACATTTTATAGAAAATTGGCTTATAGATCTTGAAGTGAATTTTTTTTAGTGCAATCAAGAGTTCTTTTGGCCATCCAATTACTATTATGACACATCTGATACATCTTTTATCACATACAATTACTATTACATCACATCTAAAACATCTTTTAGTGCATTGAATTATTGTTACGATGTATCAGAGCCTTCTTTTGGTGCATCTAAAATTTATTTTAACACATACATTGATTTCTATAGCGCATCTAACTTTTAGTGCATCCATTGACTATTTTAGTGCATATGCTCTTTTTTTAGTGCTTTTATAGTCAATCTTAAAAGGACCATATCTTGGTCATACAAAGGTCTTTTTTGAAGCTTTCTTTTTGAAATGGGGTAGTATTTCATAAGTTATGCAATGATGTAAGTATTTATCAATTTTTCTAGAGTTAAAATTTTTAATTTCACATGTAAAGTAAAATCACATTATAACTTGGTTTAAGTTTTAGGGTTTTTATGCTTAATCATTCATCTAACTCTTATATTTTCTTATTTCTTGATCTTATATAACATTTTGAGCATTTATTGTAGGTTTTAAGAGGAACATGGAGCATTGAATTGAAAGGAAAAGCATTTGATATCCATTGTAATAGTCTTTTCAAACACTCATGGGAAAATAACCCATCATATGTTATTTTTTCATTCATCCTTTAGGACCAACTAGCATTACTTTGGGCTTAAAATTAACCATCTACAAAAGATTTGTCAAAATTGGTTAAAAATAACATTAGAAACTCACTAATTTTTGGATTTGGACTAAAATTGAACAAACAACTTCACACTTCAATTTGGACTTAAAATTTGAATAAATCTTGCGAGTGTGAGAAAAGGCATCATGTGTGTTCTCTCTCTCTTCACGTAAAAAAAAGATTGATTGTACTACGGATGTACTTACTTGCTATTATTCATCTTTAGAGGGCATGCCTTATGGGAAAAAGTACTCACCCAAGGGAATGACCCAGACCAGGAACAGGCTACAAGCC
The DNA here is from genome assembly GCA_007258455.2 of Sequoia sempervirens. Classification (NCBI taxonomy): domain Eukaryota; kingdom Viridiplantae; phylum Streptophyta; class Pinopsida; order Cupressales; family Cupressaceae; genus Sequoia; species Sequoia sempervirens. The sequence continues at coordinate 39,842,354 of VDFB02049217.1, forward strand.
ACTTCCACCCAGTATCTAAATATAGATACTTGAGGAAAGTTCAAGTATCACGATTGGTTATACCGAAAAGATGGGAAACAATGGTCACTTTTCATATGTATAATCTCTTTGAACATATTCCCATTTTAAAATCTTCTTGTAATAGCAAGCCAAAATCCCATTCTATTTGCTAGCATAAGAGGTTTATCCTCTAAATCCATCCCATATTTTTTGGATTTTAGTAGAGATGAAAAGTATGCAATGGGAGTTTCATGGGTACTAAAGCTTGGTTGACTTGAGAAGTGTGTGTTGTGGAGGGGATCCAGTGTGGTCGAGCCTCTATTCATCTACTAAAAGTAGGCATAGGTAGAGTAAAATCCAAGTAGGAATCCAATGAATATTATCATGGCCAACCTTAGGAATTGTACTTGTTTGATGTGTCTTACATGCATGTTTTAAATTAAATTTCAAAAAAAACATCACATAGAAATTTGCAAACCTTGGTTCAAACAAACATCCACTAAAGCAATCAATTCCCTGACTGAAGGACAAAAAAGTATCAAACAAAATTTCAAACCACCATGGCTAAAATAGATGAGGATCAATTGAATGCTTTAACTCAATAGATAGAAAACCTTCAACAATAACTCCAAGACATACAAAGAGAAACCATCGAAAGATATCTATTGCTAGACATCTACCCATATCCTCTTGACCAAACAATGAAAATGAGACCTTCTTCACCCAAAACTACATCATTCAAGTTCAATGTCTTGGAATTTTGGAAAAATTTCAATAAGCCCAAATCTAAGTCCTCAAACAAAAATGATATTGAGAAATCCTATCATGTCATGCATTTATCTCAAGAGACAAGTATTCTTCCAAGTCATCCTTCCACCCCATCTAATGAATCCATACCATCTCATGATTTTGTTGCATCCCAATAGCGAGATAGTTCTTCCATCCTATCTAATGATGTCTTACCAACTGATGATCAAAACATGCTTTCTACAAAATCTCATGATTCCCTTCCTCATCAAGATCAAGATATGCTTCCATTCAAGGATACCATTTCATTCCATGAAGATGTTCATTATTCTCATGATCAAAATATTCCTTTCATACCACTTCATAATGATTCCATACTTAATAAAGAGCAAGCTACTTCCTCTCCTACACCTCGTGATCCTTTTCCAAGTCAATATCAAAGTACCCCATCATCCTCATGTCAAGAGCCTATCACACCTATTCAAGCTATCCATGAACCCCACACTTATAAATTGGGATCCTCTACCTTTATCCACTCTGATTTACTTCCAACACCTATCCTCTCATCCATATTGTATCCTCACCAAAATGCACTCGCGTCTTGTTCCACAAATAATACATATCCCATTGGTAAATGAATGTGTCCAAGTACGAATTATAAAGGAAAGGGATTAGGCCTTCATGAACAAGGTATCCTAGAACCACTTTTTGTTCAAAAACACCCATATTACCATGGTGTTGGTTATATACCTATGTCCTAGTCCATCAAACCTGCCATCTATCCTAGGTCCTTATCCTAGTTCATCAAACCTTCCATCTATCCTAGGTCCTTATCCTAGTCCATCAAACCTTCCCTCTATCCTAGGTCCATATCATATTCCTCAAGAACAACAAAGGCACACATCCTTGATGCCCTTTCAAAATTCTACCCACATTAACTCATCCATAATACCTCAATACCGTTCATCTCAATCTACCCTCCCATTGCTCTTGGAAGTAATTTGGATGCCAAATATCAAAAGCTTCTATATCAAAATCCACATGTATCAAAGGATCAACATGTCTCCTCAAAGAGACATGCAAAAATAAAAGAAAATTTGATCCAAAATCAAAAGAAAAATATAAAAGGCCACAAAGGCCCATCAAAGAAAAAATCTCAAAGACCAAAAAATGCTCATAAATCAAAAGAAAATTTCAAAAAGCCACAAAGGCCCATCAAATCAAAAAGGGAAATTTCAAAGACCACAAAGGTCCATAAATCAAAAAGAAAAAAGTCAAAGGCCTCAAAGGCCAACAAAGAAAAAATCAAAGTCAAAAGATATGTGGATTCCTAAAAGTCTCATAGAAGTAATAAAATCTAAATTGGCATCCAAATTTTCTTATCCCAAAGATTCCTCCAATCTTCCATATGAAAACCTATCACCTTCGAAATCCATTTTTCCTCCATCACTCCACCACCCTTCAAGATGTGTGCCATTGTTGAGCTTTTCATCCTTTCCATCTATCCATAAAAAGGCCTTCTGGCCTCATATCAATTATCCAACATTCACCCCCCATCATTCTCCTTTAATCCAAACATTTGTATAATTCCTTAGTTTCTTCCATCATATCATTAATTTTCCAACATTTAGGAGTCTAATTCCCATTGCGATGGTTTATTAGAGGGATATTTGGTTGTGAAACTTGATGCTTAAGTCCTTCCTCCATCTCCCTATCATCCATATCTTATCTTCCATATTCCTCTTGCACTCTACACTTAGGGACAAGTTTCATCCATCTTATCATGCATGATCATTATCCTTTCTATGCTCATTCCTTACATTTCCACATTTGATCTTGACAAGGTTAAGGATCTTCTTGAACATCATATATCTTATCCTATACACTTTATCCATATGTTTTGTATCATATCCTTTTCCTTATCCATATTCAATCATTCTTTCTAAATACAACCTTTCTTCCTGTCCTTGGTCTTGATGAGGAATAGGGGAAAAGTACTTGGTCCTTATGTCTATATCTTATCTAGTTGATCTTTATCATCCCATTAATTGTTGTTATCCTTGCTTTCTTCAATTCCATATCTCCTAGCTTATCAAAATCCATCATAGTTCACATCCTTATCATTTATTCATGATTATACTACCCCATTGTGGATCATCATGTCCCTTTGCAACCTTGAATCTTATCATGAAAATCATATTTGAGTCTATCTGTAAAAATTTATCCAATCCTCATATATTTTGTTAACCAATCATCAACAATCATCAATATTATTTTACTTAGAGGAATTAGTGATCCTAAGTACTTATCATCATCACACCTTACAAAATCAATCATTCCTGGCATCTTACTCAATCAACCATTATCATATTTTGACAAGAGATTTGTTGCTTGTGTGACATGTTTTGCAATGAATCGTTCATTTTGATCTATCATTTATCCATGGTTGCATTACCTCTATCGTGGGGCATCTTTTTCCTTCAATTAGTCGTATCATATCTTTCCATCTTAGATATCTTGAGAAAATCCTAAAAAAAGGTTAGAAAATACAAAAAAATAAAAATTAGAAAATGCAAAAAAATCAAAAATTAGAATATACAAAAAAATCAAAAAAAAGAAGAGAAAAATACAAAAACAAGTGAAAATTAGAAAAATAAAATCAAAATCCAAAAATCCAAAAAAACAAAAAAAGCTGAAAAAAAATACTTAAAAAAATCTAAAAAATCTAAAAAAGTGCAATAAAACCTCATGTACATATCCAGGCATCGCAGTCATGTCTCACTCTAGCTTGGGGGAAAAATCTTGAACTCACTAGGGGAAAATAAACTTTGAGCTTAAACCAATAGAGAAATAGTAGTCAGACAAACATATCAAACACATCAATGATAGCAACTCAACATTGAACATACATCAAACCATACAAATCAAACGATTAAAATCAATCAATCAAGTAACAAATCTACATGGATGATATTCTTCTCAATCATAATTTTATCGCTTTAGCATGAATGTTGAAATGTTGTACTCTGATTTTTGTTATCATATCTTTGGAGCAACTCAATGATGTATTGAAATAAAGAAGCAAGGACTAAGTATGATTTTTTTCTTTGTCTACCATTTGTGAGCTAATCATTATTACTGTGTGAATTGTCATGAGATGTGCTCTACCAAGTATAACCGATGAAATTTAGAATTTGCATAGGAAAAAAATTAAGTTTTGTCTGTTTTATGCAAGAAATGCTTAGGTTATCTTGGTTTAATTATACCTAGATGCTTGTGTTAACTTGCAAAATCAAAAATCATGGAAGTAGTACTCAAGTCATCATGGTCTAAATTATACCATCGATGCTTGTCCTCACTTTCAACATTTCAAAGGATCAATGATGATAAAATCATGAAAAATTATCTGGAAGGATGACAACCTTTGCATCTTTAGATTTGCATGGTTAAATTAGACTGCATCCATATTAGTTTGCATCTATATTTAAGATTTTTCATGGCTGGAAAAATAATATGACAGAATAATTATAAAATATTTGACTAAATAAGTGTATACATCAAGTATCAATACATCATCAAGTCTCAGTACATTAATCAATCTTATATTGGGGCATATCAATCACAGAAGTCAAACCACATCACCCAATCAAATCTGAATTTGCTTGCACCAAATGCAGAAATCCTCCTATAATCATAACATATAACAAATCAACAATCTTATCAATTAATCAATCAAATATAATTAGCTCTAATGAGATTTTGATCAAATCTTGTTGAGCATCTATAATTGATCCTCGCCTATCATGAGGTCAATCATCAATCAATCATTGATCCTTTCCTATTATGAGTGTAAGGAAATCTAAGGTACAAAACTAACTCTCCTAATTTCAAATCCTTAGGGAAGAATGCAGAGGTGACTTTGAATTTTCAATTACAATCCAATTAAGATACACTTGAAAGCAATAATAGAAACAAGAAATTAACATGCACAGATGAACACTAGATTTTTGTGGGAAAACCCTTACTGGAGAAAAACCCACCACACCAAGAAAAACCTCTTTGTATAACAGTAATGGAATTACGTATAGAGATCAGACTTATCTTTTTGATGTCAATTTATAGTAGTAGATTCAATGATCAACCCTGTAAAAAACATCTCATTTATAATGCAATCTCAAATGAATTCTCACACACTAATCACCCACCAAACTATTCATCTGACTATTCACCGAACTGATCAAAATATTCAATCTTTGAGTATATCTATGTCATCCATGGTCTGTTGATCTTCCTCACAAGAACGGCCACAATAGTCCAACTGCTAGTGGTTCCCATTCTGCTCCTTTGATTGGTCAAAGACACACCATGTAGGACAGTCTTCCAATCAGTCAAAAACATTCAAACAATATTTGCATGTTGATGAGACACTAACTGTGTCTCCCCGATGCCACAAAGCCTAACTGTCGATATCAGCAAGAGTTGTCACCTTTGGCAAGACATTATACTGAGTGCAAAACCATATTGTGAATCTCTATCAGAAAGAGTTCTCCTATCACCAAGAGTCTCATAAATCTTTATGTCATACTGATATTCATCAAGAAAAGCTATTGGTGAGAAAAGCCATATCACTGAGATGTCATACTGATGATCAACACATATAGCACTATTAGCAAGACCATCGCTATTGACGAGGCATCATACTGATATTCATATCCATCGGTGAGACTATTCGCTATTCGGTGAGAGTCATAACGAGCCCTCAAGTCATACTGATATGAACATTTGTCAACAAGACTTAGGCTATCACTAAGAGTCACTCTACAAGTTCCAAGTCACCTTGATGACTCTGAGTGAATATCCATCAGCGAGACAACCATCCATCACCAAGAGTTCTTACTGAGTCTTCATGCTTCTCCTGAAAATCACTTGTCGCCCAGAGTCTCCCTGACATCTAATAAGAATAACCTGTCAGCTAGACCAACCTAGTCGATAGAGGGTTATAGTGAACACAACAAGTCACAGTGATAGCTCCAATTGGAAAGACATTAACAAGGTCTCAGTGACCTGAACATTTCACAAGGTTCCACAACTACTAGTTAACCAAACAATAAGGATTTCACACTGAATTTTCTCTTTCAGAGGTTTCAGCCTGTGAGATTGAGGCACACAATTTTAACAATCTCCCACTTGATGAAGATCACACAACACCTATAGAGCACAAAAAACTAATGAAATTCATGGGCACTGACACCCATTGAACTGGTACACCACCCAAACTTGTATGTGCTCACTAGCTTCATCAATGCATCTACAACATTTTCCAGAGTATCCACTTTTTCTAAAAAGACCTTTCCATACTCCACCATATCCCATACAAAATGATATTGAACATCTATATGTTTTTTCCTAGCATGGAAAGTAGGATTCTTTTCCAAACAAATGGCACTCTAACTATCACAGTAAATTTTTATTTTCCCTACATCAAAACCAATGTTAGAACACAAGTTTCTTAACTAGATTACTTCTTTACATGCATGTGTTGCTGCCATGTATCCTGCCTCTGTAGTGGAAAAAGCGACTATAGCCTACCACTTACTCATCCAACTAACTGCACCACCATTCAACATGAAAATATACCTACTGGTGGATCTTCTGCTGTCAATGTCCCTTGCCCAATTAGAATCCACATAGCCTTGAATGCTAAGAGTCCTCTGTGATTCAACCGAATTGCCATGGTAACAAAATGCATATTCTAAAGTGCCCTTCAAATATTTGAATACTCTTTCCACAACATCCCAATGTGACCTTCCAGTATTAGCCATGAATTGACTAAGTACTCCCACAACTTGGGAAATGTCTGGCCTTATACAGACCATTGCATACATTAAACTTCCAACTGTACTAGCATAAGGCACACTAGTCATTTCCTCCATCTCAGTAGGAGATTTTGGATAGTCTTCAATAGATAGCTTCGTTCCCTGCAAAACTAGAACAACTACCTACTTGCAATTAGTCATACAAAATCTCTTTAGAATAGTCTTAATATACTTACTCTAACTAAGCCAAAGTTTTCTACCCTTTCTATCCCTGGTTATTTCCATTCCCATAATATACCTTGCTGCACCAAGATCTTTCATTTTGAACATTGCAAATAATTGAGACTTAAGATCAGAAATCACTAAATTACTATCGCCTATGAACAACATATCATCAACATAGAGAGCAATAATAAGAACTCGATCACCTTCAACTTTGTAATACACACAATGATCATATTTTTATCTTACAAATCCCAATGACAAAACAAAAGTGTCAAACTTCTGGTACCACATTCTAGGAGACTCCTTTAATCCATACAGAGATTTTTTCAACTTGTAAACCAGTTTTTCTTTACCTTTCTCCACAAAGTGCTCAGGCTGGGACATATAAATTTCTTCTTCAAGATCACCATGAAGAAATGTTGTCTTCACATCCATTTGTTCAACCTCTAAGTCATATGTTGCTGCAAGTGACAAGAGAAATCTGATAGATGTCAGATTATCTAAAGGAGAAAAAAATTCTCCATAATCAATTCCCTCTACTTGGGAATAACCCTTTGCAACCAACCTTGCCTTATACGTTTCCACATTGCCATCTAGACCTATTTTATTTTTAAATACCCATTGGCAGCCCACAGCTTTTCTGCCTTCAGGCAAGGGAACCAAACTCCAAGTATCATTATTTTCTAATGATGGCCATTTCTTCATTCATGGCTTCCAATCAAGAGTTTGAATCAGACATTCTAAAAGCCTCTTTCATAGTCCTAGGCTCATCAATGCTAGAAATTAAAGCATAGGCACAAGTAGAATTTATCAAAGAAAACCCATACCTATCAGGTTGCTTTCTTTCATGAGTTGACCTCCTCACTTGTTGAGGCTGATTCTATTCTTCTTCTTTAGAACTCTCAAAACTACTTGAGCTCTCTTCAATTTCAGGTACATTTTGAATTTTCAATTCCTCTTTATCTGGTGTTGGAGGAATTTCAACTACATACTTTTTGTTTTCTAGTTTTATCTCCGACTATAGATCCAAGGTAGAAGGATTCAACTCACAAAAGATAACACTTCTGTTGTATAGACCCTTCTTCGTATTAGGATTCCAAAGCTTGTATCCTTTTATGCCAGCACTATAGCCAATAAAAATATATTTTCTCATTTTTCACATATGCATATACCTCACAACCAAAAACACGAATGTGTCTCAAAGAGGGCTTCTTACTAGACATGCTTCCAAAGGTGTTTTCTCAACAAGAGTAGAATTAGGAGAATGGTTTATCAAGTAACATGTTGTAGCAACTGCCTTAGCCTAGAACTTCTCCTCCAAGCCAGCACCGCTCAGCATACTTCGTGCTCTTTCCATCACTATCTTGTTGAACCTTTCTGCAACTCCATTTTGTTGCAGAGTGTAAGGTGTAGTTTTATGTCTTTTAATCCCATGATCTTTATAGTTCCTCTCAAAATCATCAAATCAAAACTCACCACCATTGTTAGTCCTTAAACATTTTATTTTTCTTCTAGTCTGATTTTCTACAAGGTTCTTAAATTCCTTAAACTGACTGAACACTTCTAATTTACCTTTCAAAAAATAAACAAATGCTCTTCTTGAATAATCATCAATGAACGATACATAATACCTTGAATTAGAGAAAGAAGTAACATTCACAGGACCACAAACATCAAATTGAATGTAATCAAGTAAACTAAAAGACTTGTGAGGACTAGATTAAAATGAAACATGGTGTTGTTTACGATATATACAGTGTTCACAAAACTCAAATTCGAGGTTATAATCTACAAGCCCCTCAACCAGGATTTTATTCTTCAAGTTATTTAAACCTTTCTCTCTAATGTGGCCTAGCCTATGATGCCAAAGCATAGTCTTTTCTGCTAGAAGTTTAACTTCCATAGAGTTTACACTATCATGAACTTTTTTCTCTTTTCCTGCATGAGTAGCTTTTAGTGACTTGGTAGAGACATTATTGCATTGCACAACATGTGCATCAAGATTATACAAGGAACCAATACAAGCACCTATTGCTAGCACCATAGAGCCTCTAGTCATCTTGTAGCCATTTCCAAAGAACATGACTTGCACTCCAATATCATTCAACATACTAACATAAAGTAGATTTCAAGCCAGACTTGGTATATGCATTACATCATTGATTCCCTTCACTCTTCCATTAGGGAATTGAATTTTGACTCTTCCACGACCAACTATTTCCAAAGATGAATCACTTGCCAAATACACCTTTCCACCATCATATTTTTCATACTTCATGAACCAGTCTCTATGAAATGTCATGTGGAAAGATGCTCTAGAATCAATCAGCCAGACATCATCTGATGCCTACATAGCCAAGGCTGCAATGAAAGTGCCTGCATCACTCTGAGAAGAATCATTGTGAGAAGAATACTTCTTCTTCTTCTTTTTCTCCTCTTTACAATCCTTTCAGACATGACCAAGTTGCCCACAATTCCAGCACTTCACCTTGGACTTCTTGCTAGGAGACTTTGATCTCCCCTCTAATTTGGATTTGGACTTCTTGTCCTTATTCTTTCCTTTTTCTTTTGATCTGCCTCTAACACTAAGAGCCTCCTTCACCATCTCAGAAGATTTCCTTCTCATCTCTTCTAATAAGAAAGAAGCAGCAACATCTTCCATCTTAAAAGTGGATGTTGTACTCTTAATAGCCATCACCAGGTGATCCCAGGAATCTGGCAAAGAACATAATAATAGCATCCAGTGATCTTCTTCATCAATCTTCACACCCAAAAATGTTAACTATGCAATTAGCATGTTGAAAGCATTCAAATGATCAGCAACGGACCCTTCTTCTTGCATTCTCAAAGAGTACAACTTCTTCCTCAAGAATAATTTATTCACCAAGGACTTGCCTTGATAAATAGCTACTAGTCTTTTCCACAAGGAAGATGTAGTTTTTTCTTCATGAACATTCAGAAGAACAGAGTTTTCTAAACAGAGCCTTATCAGCCCCTTTGATTTTCTATCTACAAGGTCCCAATCCTCTTGCTTCATTCCTGTAGGCTTCGTTCTAGACACAACAATCCAAAGATCATGATCAACCAATAGATATTCCATTTTAAGTTTCCACAACTCAAAATTGTTGCCATTGAATTTCTCAATTTCAATCTTTCCTAATGTGCTTGCCATCTTAACCTATAATTCAAATTACAAAATTTCTACAAGACTCCCACTGAATAGAAATTGACACAAAAAACCCAATGTACCCACAAGGATAACACAACTGGCTAGGCTCTGATACCACTTGTAAGGAAAGCTAAGGTGTAGAACTAACTCTCCTAACATCAAAACCTCAGGGAAGAATGCAGAGGTGACTTTAAATTTTCAATTATAGTCCATTTAAGATACACTTGAAAGAAATAATAGAAATAGAGAAATTAACATGAACAGATGAACACTAGATTTATGTGGGAATACCCTTATGGGAGAAAAACCCACCACACCAAGAAAAGCCTCTTTGTATTATAGTAATGGAATTACATATAGAGATCAAACTTATATTTTTGATGTCAATTTATAGTAGCAAATTCAATGATCAACCTTGTATAAAAAATCTCATTTATAATGCACTCTTAATTGAATTAACACACACTAATCACCCACTGAACTATTCATCCAATTGTTCACCAAACTGATCACAATCTTCAATCTCTGATTATATCCATGTCATCCATGGTCTGTTGATCTTCCTCATAGGAATGGCCTCAACAATCCAACTGCTAGTAGTTCCCATTTTTCTCCTATGATTGGTCGAAGACACACCACATAGGATAGTCTTCCAACCAGTCAAAAACATTCAAACAATATTCACATGTCGGTGAGACACTAACCATGTCTCCCTGATGCCACAAAGCCCAACTGTCGATATTGGCAAGAGTCGTCACATTCAACAAGATGTTATACCGAATGCAAAACCATCTTGTGAATCTCTATTGGCAAGATTTCTCCTATCGCCAAGACTCTCATAGATCTTTATGTCATACCGATATTCATCGAGCAAAGCTATCGATGAGACAAGCCATAATGCTGAGATGTCATACCGATGATCAACACATATAGCACTATCAGCAAGAACATCACTATCGGTGAGAGGTCATACCGATATTCATATCCATTGGCTAGACTATTTGCTATTTGGTGAGTCATAACGAGCCCTCAAGTTGTACCAATATGAACATTTGTTAGCAAGACTTAGGCTACCACTAAGAGTCACATCACAGGTTCCAAGTCACCTTGATGACTCCAAGTTAATATCCATCTACAAGACAACCATCCATCGCTAAGAGTTCTTATTGAGTCTTCATGCTTCTCCCCAAAATCACTTATCACCCAGAGTCTCCCTGACATCCAATAAGAAAAACTTGTTGGCTAGACCAACCCACTTGGTAGAGGGTTACAGTGAACACAACAAGTCACAGAAATAGCTCCAATTGGTAAGACATCAACAAGGTCTCAGCAACTTGAACATTTCACAAGGTTCCACAATTGCTAGTCAGCTAGACAGTAAGTATGTCACACCAACTTTTCTCTTTCAGAGGTTTCAACCTGTGATATTGAGGCACACAATTCCAAAAATGAGGTCAGTCATCAATCAATCATTGATCCTCACCTATCATGAGGTCAATCATCAATCAATCATTAATATTCTCCTATCATGAGGTCAATCATCATATATCTATCTTTTATCCTCACCTATCATGAGGTCAATCATCATCAAATAAAACAATTGGCTTAAGCGATTATCAAATATCAAACACAAGGAGGCAAATTAGTGCAACATTTAATCAACTAGTGGAGTCAATATTTCTATATTGGGAGATAAATCATCGAATCATCCTACAACCATTACAAAATCATAAAAAATACAAAAAATCCAAAAAAAAAATCATCAATTTATCTCTCAAGTGGGCATATATTTGATATCACTCAAAAATCAGTGTCTGGGGCATATCAAAAGTTTTTTTGCAATACCAATAGAAAAAAAATTCTTTGAAGCAATGTATAAACACATCACTTCAAAGAGGGGAAAAATGTATACACCTAAAAAATGGTCTAGATAATATAATTAATTAAATACAATTATTTGATTAATTAACCTTTAATTCATCTACTTATAAATAAATAGAAATATTTATTTATATAGTTCATATTCTATTTTCTTCTATATTAGTCACATTATTCTATCTTAATTAAATAAACAAATTCCAATTTTTTTTTATTTAATTAATATTCCACCAAAATCGAATAATTCCTAGTTTTCAATTGAGCACATGTCTACAACTTTTGTCTCAACCAAAATTGAAAGTTTCAATTTAATTCAATTATGCTTTATCTTTCCAACAAATTTTGGAACATTCTTGAGAGACTTGGCTCTCTTATTCCACTTTTTCTTCCTGGTCACTTGGAAGAATGCTTTATCCTTTCCTTGAGACTCTCCAACTTCTTCATCCTCTACCATTGATTTATCTAGATCGAACCTGAACTATTGCTTGATGCCACATCACAATTTTCCTTTGAAAATCTATAAAAGCAACCTCTTGCTACAAGAAATGAATCCCAATTTTGAGAAAACTTACTCTATAGGAATTACATTTGAGCAATTGAGTATAAGAGCATTCTAGCAATTAGTATTTTAGAATCATATTAGCAATCATTTTAGTCTAGAATCATGGCTTTCATATCAGTTGCATCTTAGTTTACAATAGTTTTTCATATCATTTCATATTAGTATCACAATATCATAGATTCCATTATCATTATCATATAGTTCATTTATCAATCAGTATCATAGTATATCATTTAGCAATTATCATATAGGATTAGATTCTTACATTTACATTATCACATTCTCTAGGTTGTCATTTTAATAATCATAGTGCATGCATTCTAAGAGCCACTTTAATTTAATAAATATTTGGAGATAGAGAGCAATGGAATGGTTTTAGGGAAATCTATGTGTTTCAATTAGATTAATCTATCATTTGAATTGTCTAATAATTTTTCATTGAAGTGTTTTGTTGTTATTCATTTACACATATTTTTGACACACAGTATTGAATGATGAACTGATAGTCATCCCAATTTTATGTGCCATATCTTTCACTCTTTCAAGGGTTTCCAATTTCAACTTTTTTATGTTATCCTTTTCTTTGGTCATAAGAATGGTAATTATTTTCTTGACCCTAAACTACTTGGTGTATTCTTCCAACATTGTAGCCTTATCATCATCAGACTAGGAGGATCAAATCTCATTCAAGGCATCAAATTTTATCTTGTCTTCTATATTAACAATGTCATGCCTTCTTTTTACCAAGGCTTTCCTTACTACTTTAGACACCTTCTTCTTCATGTTATCCATAATTTCTTCAAAAAATATCATATATGAAATAAAGGAATTTATTATAGTTTCCTCATCTTCTTTATTAGCTTCATCATACAATTTTGAGGTTGCTAATAAATCATCAAATTATATCATGTTGTTCACCAAAGGTTCCATTTTAATGGTGAGTTGGCTCTTACGAGAGGAGACTCTGACATTTTCTTTTCTAGTATTGATTGGCTTCCATTTGTTGTATTTTCCTTTTTTGGTTAGATTTCTTGTGCACATGTATTGTGTAGGCTTATTTCTCATTTTCTATCTTATCTTGTTTAGAGGTATCCACAATATTTTCCTTAGCTTTCTTGAGTTTATTACTAGCCTCTTGTTAGGAAACTTCATCACTTCCATTTTTTTCTTGACAATTATTATTCTTCTTCCAAACCAAGTTCAATTTCCTCTTCCACAATATTGATTATGTTCTTTTCTCTTTCTCTTACATTTTTTTCTTTTTCTCATGGAGGTGTTAGGAGGAGCTACCAGAGGTACATCTTTCCTCTTTGAGGTTTGGAGGGTGCAGCCACATTAACTGATGCTAAAGCACGGGGATCCACTTTCTTCTCTGATTTACAAGGTTCTGAGGGTTCACCAATAACTTTGGCCCTCTTCTCTACTACAACTTCCCTCAACCTATCAACATCATCTTTTGAATGTTCATGCAACCCAAAGAATTGTTCAACCTACTTGTTTACTTTTTTATCTCTTTAAGGTGTTGATGTTTCCATAAGTACTTTAGTTGATTTTTCTTCATATGTTCCTTGTCTAGGTAGGGAAGGGTCCTTAAGATTTTTTCAACCTAAAATTATACTCTGAAGGCCTTTGAAAACATGATTTACTAGAACATAGAAAAAACTAAAAAAATAAATAAATTTGTATTTTCAATTTTTCTTAGTTCTAGTTATTGTAAAAGTGTTTTGACACTTATGGGATAATTATAACCCATCATATGATACTTTTCTTTATGTTTTAGGTCAACTAGATTTCATTTGGGTATAAAATTAACCTTTTCCTTTAAAACTTTTCAAGCTAGCTCAAAATTGAACATACAAACTTACTAGTCATTTGTATTTGGTTAATATTGAACAAGACAACTTAACCTCTAGTTTGGTGCTTAAAAAGAATTCATCTTTTCTTTGAAGGGTTAAAACAAACAACTGTCTTATTTGTGTGATCTTTCTTGTGTAGAATTTTTAGTGTATCCACTCCCCTTACTCTTTGTGTGATCTTGCGTGAAGAGAAACAATTAAAAGGATAGAAATCTTTCATTCTTTGTGTAACATTTAATATAATACTTTTATGAAACATATCCTACAAATGAAAACTCATAAAAGATTCTTCAAGCACATTTTGACAAGCTATATAAAAAACTATCCTAAGGTGTCAACAAATTGCACCTAATCCCAAGCCTTAAGTTGAAAGGTAATGATTGAAGAGCCTCAAGGGGCCAAAAACCAGTTCTGAAATGATAGGTGTACCAAGATGTCATTAAAAATCTTGTTTAAATAGTAACCAACTAGTCCATGCAATGAGTGTATCAAAGTTGTGCATTGGAACTTAGTTTCCAAGAAGTTTCATGTCATTCTCAATCTTGGTTAGGAGAGCCAATTGAATCATCTACAAAAAGAATCATCTCGAAAAGCACAAACCTCAGAAGACAAAAAACATGAATACACTCCTTTGGGAGAGCCAATTGAATTCTCATTAAACATGTTAGTCTGTGCTAAACTTATCAATTTTCTAGAATCATTAAATGGGGGTGAACCTAGAGTCAATTTCTCATCGTATGATGATAATACTTATTGAAAATACCATAGCAGAAAAGGTCACGACACGCAAGATTGTATCAAACTCAAGAACCTCATGCAAGATCTCATCGATCAAGGAACAATAATTGCCGGTGATAATGATCAAGATTCAATATTAGATGATCATATTCATAATTTTTCTACCTCATCCAATGAGAAAATCAACATATGGTCTCAAGATTTTCTTCATAATCATGATTAAAATCCCTCACCAATATCTAACAATTATCCATTTCAATAATTTTCAACATCATATGATCCTATGGTTGAAAACATTGACGATATTGCCACTACAAATTTTGAGGACAAAATCAAGGATTCATCCACCAATAATCATGTTGAAAATTCCTCCACATCATCCAAAGAGTTTGATGACATAACCCAAGAGTTTATTTCAAAGCATGATCAACATCTTTCACCAAATTCTAGCAATGGTCTTTTCTAAGACATATTGACATCATTTGACCTCATGGTTGCAGATATTGAAGGAATCCTCAACTCGGAACTTGATCCAAATCCAATTGAAAATCAAGAGAATATTTAGCCACTTCCCATGCCTAATGGAAATATCCAAGAATCCTTTGTAAGTAATCCATCCCTTGAAATTGACCCATGTCAAGAACTTGATCCAAAGCATGTTGAAAACAATTCCAAAATCAATCAAGGTCAAGAATTTGTATGCCTAAGATAGTACAATGATTTAATGGGAATTATCCAATCCATATAAGATGCCACAAATAATGATCATATTCATATATTGCATACTCCATTTATCCATTAGATACTTACTCCTAAAGGACATGTAGATGATCTTAATTCAAAAAAAGAGTCGCATATGTTTGACGTCATTACCAATGAACAAGAGTCTCCTACTCTCAAAATCTTTGCACATGATCAAGACATAGCAGAATAAAAAAACATATTAGCATTGGATCATGAAGAAGACTTCTACATAAATTATAAATTAGAAACATCTTGTGAAGGCATATCAAAAATGAATCATGGGGAATAATTTTGCGTGGACTATAAATCATCAAAACCTCTTGAAGAAGCATTAAAATTTGATATTTCACAAGATCAAGCTAAATATATCAATCAAGAAGTTATCCCACATATGGAAGATCCTATCACTTATAAACTTGGATCATATACCTTTTTCAGAGCAAGCTATCCTACCAATGAAGAAGATATCACCTTTGAAGATCCACAATAGAGAAGAGAGGGATTAGCGCCTTGTTTCCAAAACAAATTATATCCAATTGTAGATAAAAAATTTCAACAAATACATTATCAAGGTAGAGGATTAAGTCTACATTAATAGGGTATCCTAGAACCAATCTAGATTATTGTCAATCCTAAGCATCAAGTTCTGTGTTATCCAGAAGGAGGGAAATCCAAATATATTAGTGATACCTCTATAATAATGGGGGAAACTTTATCTAATGAAAACATTAACATAGAGAGAACGAAGAATCCTTATGATGAAACCAATGCTAATACTAACACCAACCACATCCCAAATCTTCATCCACCCATCATTCCATCCAAAAATTGGGACCAACGTCAAAAGAATGATTTTAATCGAAGCATGAAGAATGTCATAAAAGAAAAAGAACATTCAAAGCATAATGGAAAAATAAAATATGCATGGATGCCAAAAAATACAAAGACAAATCATCCCTATCAAACTCCATCAGTTAAAGAAACTATGGGGAAAAATAAGAAAGGGAAATGTATCCATCAAAAATGTCCACAAACACAAAAGTGGGCTTCTCAAGCAACATACCAAGTATATCAAGTAGTTGTTCCTAATTCGACACACACTTTCATATCCACCCACCATTTTTCATCTTCCCAAGTTTCGAGAGTCAAAGGTTCCAAACTATCAACCAATCCACCTTTGATTCCTAAACAAACTCCACCTTACATTCCTCCATGCATGCTATCCAATTCTCACATTCACCATGTATTGTCAGCCACCCTTCATCATAAGGATTTAGAAGGCACTCTATCACAATGGACACACAAAGACAGAGTTAACCTCAGTACTTGCAAAGAAGATTAGGAATCTCAAAAGTAGGATATTGGTGGCACATTATGATATAAGTGTCTACATTAGCACCACTAGGTGGTTCAACATGATCTTAAAATCTTTCACAAAAAAAATTAAAACTTAAAAAAAAAAAAAAATAGTAAAAATAAAAATCATCCTCTAGTGAAAGCCACTTTGGTGGCACTTTGGACAAGTACCATGATAAAAACCTGGAAAGAAGACATCATGTGTAGAATCAAGCATCTATATGTTCCTATTCAGGTGGGAGCATCTTATCCCTTCCATAATAAGTCTAGCATTCCATCCATCCCATTCATAAGAAATCTAGGATTCCATCCATCCATGAACCATTTATCTAATCCATTTTTATCCATCTACATTCATCTTCCAAATTATCTTAATCTTGATAAAATTTTGGAGTACACTTTACAATTGCTTATGGTAAACATCTTAACATGGGTCATTCTCATTGATCCTATCCTACCAAACATTATCTAAGCCATGAAGCACTATCAAAATGTTCATCCTTTATCTAAACTTATTATCTTACCACAAGATAATCCTTGAAATCCTTTGAATGCTTATGATAACCATCCATCCATGCATCTATCCAAGCATACAATGATAGCATTCCATACATTGCTACACGCTTGGGGTAAATTTTTACATCTTGCTTCAAGAATAAATCTTGATCTATATCTTCCAACTTATGTGGTGATCCAAACATTGGCAAACGTGAAATCAAATTGGTCAAAGCATTTTTTAGCAAAAATCCAAATCACTACCCCATGGCACATTTTGACGAGAAGATGTTCCTTATCAAGATTTATCTTTTATCAAACATAAATCCATAAAATCCATATCATTTGTGCATCTAGCTTACACTTCAATGCCACATCAAATCATTCAAACAAATCTTGTTCCAAGTCGAGCTTCAAAATTTTGATCAAACAAATTTAATCAATCCATCATCATCTTAGGATATCCTTCCCAATCCTTGTGTTGCTTAACACTATTCTTGAATTTTTTGTGTATCTTCAATAATATTACCATCATCAATCCATGAATCAAATCAATCAATATTATATTGGTTCACAAAAAATCTAAACAAATCATTGATATCATCACACACATCCATATCCATATCGTCAAAATCGTGCAAAAAATCCAAAAATAGGTCAAAAAATTATAAAGTAAAAAACATGGAAGATGAACTGCATTGTCTCTGAGCTTGAACCTAGGAAAGGCCATCATTGATGAGCCCATAAGACACAATAACATAACAATAATCATAAATTTTAGGAAAAACCCAAAAACATTACAAAAACATCAAAAACATCTAAATATGTGAAAAAACCCATTCTTCTCATTTCACTTAACCCACAATAATCAATCATCCATAATAAATCAATTGTCACCTTCATCATTTGGCAAAACAAATAGAAACAACCACAACAATCAGCAAAAGAAAAATTCAAATGCAGAATCAAAATCAAAAGAACAAACTTTTAAATGGAAAATCAAACTCTTGATATTTTTAGCAAACATGTCAATCAACTTTATATCAATGGCCTTTCAAACAACCTATCAATGCACCACCATCCATAGTATGTCCTAGGATGTATTCTTCCTACAATGGGCATTATCTATTGGCATAACACTTTGGATTATTATCCTCACACACATCCCCTTGGCTAGAGGTATGAAGAACATTAGCTTGTTTTCTCGCTTGATCTTTTCTTATGATTTGTCTTGTTGTGATCATTCCAATGACCTCTTGATGATGTTTATCAAAAATATTTAGAGATAAAGGGATGGGGCATTGATCATTATCTTTCATTTGCTATTCTTGTTGGATGTTCTTGTAATATAACCTTGGCGAATACTTATTTTGTTGGGTATGTAGGGAGAGTGTTTTGAACATCTTGTTGACTATTATGTGGATAGGTTATTGGTTTCTATGTTTTGGCTTGACATGTTTGAAATTTCTAAGGTACATCGTAGCAAGCTTTCCACATGTCAACTATGAACAAGAACACTCATATCTGCTTGTTGAGTCAATCAATCATGTCCCAATCCCTAGATAAGCAAATCATCATCACTCATCATCATATCTAATAATGTCTTGAAGGATCATACACTTGTTGGACTTTTGAATCTTTTTGAAATCAATGGTTAAACCATCTCATTCTCATTCTTCTATTCTTACTAACATTTATATCTAGATCTCAAATATATGCAATATATCAAAATATACATGAGGCTACCCATGCTTGATGAATGTCTATACATCATAGAAAATTTCTATAACAAATATTTGACCTTTCTAAAAGAATCATCTCTTTTACTCTAATTAGTGGAACCACTACTCCCACATCTTTATCGCGAGCTCGACCCAACAAATGAAATTTTCACTTGATCTGTTGAGGGGACAGTATAGTAACATAATTTCATCCACTGGGTCAATAGTGAGGGATTCAAAAAATTGAGACAATTTTGAATTTTTGATCTGGGTAGGAGCATTGATCCAAAAAAGCATCAATCTTTGAACCAAGGTAACTAGTACCTTGCTTCAAAGAGGGGACAAATGAGACACTTCCAAAATCCTAATCGGTATTATCCATCAAATCCTAATTAATTAACATTACTTCCTCCTAAATCACCTCTGCACTAACCATTTAATTAAATAATCTTCATTATTTAATCAAATTCATGAATTTCTACTATTAATAAAATAATTCAATTTATTAGATTAATTTACCACCTTCTTACTAGATTTTATCCCATTCAATTAAATAAATCAAATTATTTAATAAAATCTTTATGTCCTCTCATTTGATTAAATAAACCTATTTATTTATTTAAATGTCATAATTTCTTCAATTTTCTTAAGTTAATTAATCCTAAATTAATTAACCTAATCACGCCTTAATCTCCATTACCCATTTTTCTAGGATTTATCCCCACCCTTGGTTAATTCAACCCTTTGTCAACTAACCAAGTTGCACAAGAAAATCAATTCTTCTAATTAACTAATTACCTTATTTATCCTCACAAAGGCATATTCGAGGGAATATTCCCTTAAAGCCCCTTTTGTTGAATTTCCCTCCCAAAAGGCATGTAAACTTCTTACAAGGTTTTCAATGCTTCTCTGGGCATTTAATCCTCTTACAAAGCCTTCAAATCCCCTTACAAGGGAACTAATTCCTCTTCCATTCTCAACGACATGCCATCAATTTTCTTACATCCCCCTCACCTCTTCACCTACATGCCTTAAATTTTCACATTCTTCAAAATGTACTCCACAAAAATCACCATGGCTATCATTAGCCTTTTGACAAGTTTCACAAGGCTATTGAATCTCATTTTAATCTCACATTTCTTGAATCTCCTCATTCTTCAAACCTTCATCCCTATAAATAGAGGAATTCTCTACTAAATGAAAGGGAACCTCTTCATGCAAGGCCATTATACTAATTTTCATCCATCAATCATCCAATTGCTATCACTATCTTTGAGGGAAATGGGCATTAATCACATCAATTTGGTCCACAACTTGATGCATTATTACTCTACTCACTTTTTTCCATCAACTAGATGCTTTTGATATCATTTTAGCTTGAATCTACAATCATTTGGCATTAAAATAATCATTGTTCATCAAAGATATGTGAGATTATCAACTTGGGATTGGGAAAGGACCACTTTCCACATCAAAGTGACACCAATCCCCCTATGGAATGGAGGTTTGATCTACTTAGATAAGTTTGTATGATTTCATTTGCTTGTCTTCTATGCTTTTGTTTCATGTTTTCATCTCTTACTATGATCAAGAATTTCATAGGGAATAATTGTTTTTGCTTGCTAATGTGACTAACCTTTTTTGTTTTCTCTATTTTCAGCTAGGTGCAGATTATTATTCACATTGTGTTCCAGGTTTTAAGGCCCAAGACCTATTCACCCAAGGGTGAATGGGTCCTCCATAAGCCTTGAAACCCATTTTTAAATATGTTTTTGGATGGATTTTAATGATTCTAACTTCAAATTTTGAATGTTGGCTTGTAATGTTTTAATTTTGGGAAATGAAGGATAAGTACCTATAGATACAAGGTTATTTTATCATTTTAACACCTAGAAATTCAAGAGAAGCAACCTAGCAATTTTATGTGAACAAGAGTATAAAAAAGTTGATGATCAAGAGCATTCAAGAGCATATTCAAGAAGGATTTATTGTAGCAATCAATATTTCATCATCATGTCAAAGTATTCTTGGATCATGCATATTATTTGAGCTAGCATTGTGATGTAGATTTCATGATCAAATGAAGCACTTCAAAGCATTATTTCAAGCACATTCAAGTATTAAGATCCACATCCATTGAATCCATTTCATACAAGTTGTGGACCTTCATTGTCAAATTTCATCAAGGTTTTGTTGAGTGGTAACATAGAATTTTTCATTGTTCATTCCCTTTTTCATGCTATTTAATTTCATTTCAAGGTTTAATTACCAAAATAGGGTTTGACCAAGGAAAACCCCCATTACAAAAAAATAAAGAAATTCTCTTGTATGCTTACATTTGCATATTTTAGGAAGTATTGAAGAAGTTTTGGAGAGCAAGATTAGAAATGTTGCAAAGTTGCTAAAAGTTGATAAGGTTGTTGTCATCTCATTAAAACTGAGATCCCAAAGTTGTTTCAGACTTTTTGACACTAAAACCAAGGAAAATTGGAAGCTACAAATCTGCATCAAAGGCTCCCAAAAGTTACAAAAGAATTTTTCATTTGGACCCATTTTCCCTGTTAGTGCCATTTCTGGTTTTCTCATTGTCTAGTTGTGTACTGTGGTTTTTCATGACTAAACTTTAGCTATGGGGTGTCTTTCAATTTAGCACGTGGGTTAAATGGGCTCCCATAAGGGTTGAGCCCAACGTGCTAGTTTTGATCTACAAGGGGCAGCCTGTGTTAGGGTTTCCTGGTTTTTCTCTTTTCCTTTTTTTTGGGTTTTTATTCCGGTTCCTGTTTCTCTTTTGCTTGCTTTGGTTTTTCTTTCAGAATCAAGGGTGGAATGGATGCTTGAAGGGAACTAGAACTTCTTCAACTCTGAAGTTCTAGTTCATGTTCATGCATCCATCCTAGTCCTGTTTCTGTGTGTTTGGTGTTCCTTTTTCTTTCTGCCTTGCGGCGGTTGCTGGTTCTTTTCCTCTGTCTCTTCGCTTATCTTTTGTTTTGTTTTCTTTGGTGGGGGTGGGATCGGGATGGGAATCATTTTTGGAACCTTCTTCATGTTTTCTGTCTCAGGTTTTGTCTCGATCTGGCCCCGTGGCTTATTTGTCTCATGTCGGTTCTGGCTTAGCCTCCATGGTCTTTTCTTTGGCGGGAGTGAGATAGTTTTTGGCCCCAGTCCATTTTGTTCCTTTTGTTCCCCATCTCTTTCCTGGTCTCAGCTCTGGCCCTGTTTGGTTCCCATCCCGTTTGCCTTTTTGTTTCATTGACCTATCCGCCCAGTTTATTCTAACTTAAGTGATTCCCCTGAGCCCCATTTTCCATTCATTACCGGCCCATAGCTACCATTTTTACTTGCCCCACTTCTTCTTTGCTGTGACTTTCAACTTTTGGTGTAACCTCTCGGTGACTCTTATCTATCCCCCGGAGGTTCTCTTTCTTTTTGACCTGGGTTGGTTGTGTCAAGGAGATGTCTCCCTAACTCCTTTGTATCTCACTGATGGGCTTTCCTTTTGGCATGATAGTTCCCGTTCGGGTTGAAGTTCTCCTGACTCCCCTTGGTTTCCCTGAGTTCCTTTTTTCTGCCCTCTGTTGTGCCTTTAGCATGATTCTTTCAGTTTGGGGTGACATCTTGGTGACTCTATGTTCTCTCCCTGAAGTCTCCGTTGTCCTATGTTCTTTGTGTCAGGGAGATGTCTCCCCGACCCCTGCTTGTCTTCCCGACTATGGTGGCCCCCTTTTCTCTTCGGTGTGACTTCCCTTCGGTAGGACTTGGAACTCTCAATATATCTCTTGGTGAATCTATTATGTCTTGCCGACAGTGTCTTGTGGTTTTCTTTCGGTGTGGGTGGCACCTTTCATTGAGATGTCTCGGTGATATCATCTTGCTACGCCGACTGGTGATGGAAGACTTGATGCTTCGGGGAGACTTGTGTTTCGGTGTATGTCATAGCGATGGGGTCGTATCTTGCCTACGGTGATTCAATGTGTGGCTTTCAGTGAAGGTCTTATCTTCTCTCAGCGAACAAGTTTCTAAGGGTCTTCTCGGTATAACAGTGAAGTATCTACATGACTTCTCACCGATGATTGTGTGCTACAGCAACATACATTTGGCAGGTGATTTCATTAGTGAAAGAAGTTATAGGACATAGCGACTTTAGTGGTGTATAAAGATCTCTTTGGTATGAGCTTGGGTCTTCGGCGAGAGGTCTCGGCGAGTGACCTTCGGTCTCACCGATGGAACATAAAGTGGTCTTTGTCAGCATGATTTTTGAATTATCTTGGTGACACTACATGAAGGAAATATCTTTTGGTAACACACTGTGACTTCGCTGTGATGTCTGGCCGAATTGGCCATCTCTCCCTGACTCTATGGTGTTTTCAGTGTCACATGTTGATTTCACTGTATGGTCTCGCCGATATTGTGATCTCCTGCTAACTTTGACGGGTGTTTGGTGCAGCATGTTTCCTTTGGCCAGACATTTCCTTGAGTTCCTTCTATCTAGCTGATATGCTTAGCTCTTTGTTGTAGTTGTTTCTCTTCACCTTGAGGTCTTCTCAACACTGCTATCTCTCACTGATATGAGCCTCTCCACATGGTGCATTAAAGCCCAAGCTACTAATGGAACATCAATGCACACATGCATATGATGAACGATGATGTTTTAATTTGAGCGATAAAGGTGGTCGATGTTTGTTTGAAGACCAGTATGCAGTGCGATCTAGTGGAGGACTCGTCTCAGAGGTCCGATGAAGATTTAAAGGCAACCGCCTGATCTCTGATGATCAATGGTCGAGTTTCATACTAGACCACTGTTAGGGTTTCTGTGTTCGCATTCATGGTGATGCGGCTCTAGTACAAGGATGGCATGGCTTGAGTATGGACATGTGGATTTGGTGACTGATTTGACATCGATTGCCTGGCTTCTTTTGTGCGGGAGTGTCTTTCCTGTAGCAACCCGACCAATGACATTTATGAGGCCAGAGAAGTAGTTGAAGAACATGGCAATTAGGGTTTGACATGGTGCTGATGTGGCTCTGAGCTGGATGGCATTTTTGGAGCTGTTTAAAAGGAACTTTTGAATCATTTGTAAGGGTTTGGGGCTAGAAGTTAGAACAAAAATCTGAAGAGAAGAGCACTAAGTCACAGAGTTAGGTTTTTACTAGATTTTGAGGTTTAGGGTTACAGTCTATAAATTGTGAGGTCTTG
The DNA here is from genome assembly GCA_007258455.2 of Sequoia sempervirens. Taxonomy (NCBI): domain Eukaryota; kingdom Viridiplantae; phylum Streptophyta; class Pinopsida; order Cupressales; family Cupressaceae; genus Sequoia; species Sequoia sempervirens. Next base: position 39,866,854 of record VDFB02049217.1, read on the forward strand.
GACACATGTATGAATCTGAATGTATAGATTGAGATCTTTAAGTCTCTCCTTTGTATTGTGCATATGGATTGTTAATGAAAGTTGATCAAGGATCATTTATTTAATCATTTTAATGTAACGTTTTACTGTCTATTCTAGTTGTTTATCTTATTCAAGGAATAAGTTAAATGCTTTAATCATATCAGAGATTCATGTGTATGATGGGAGGATTTGATAAGTAATCTTATAGATCTGATCACTAGTTGTGAGACTAATAAGGTTAATCTTGCAAATACTTTAATGTCCAGAGTAATGGTTCCTTCTATTTGTAGATTATTGTGACTCCTAGCCCAATGGATATGGCACTAATCTGATATATGCTATTTTTCTTTAGGTTTCTAGTCTTCTTGGTCAAGATCAATCATTTTATTTAATCAATCTTATTTGATGTCTTGTCGTACCTCCTGGTTGTTGCAAGTATTGTGTTACTGGAAATCTAGCCATATTTGAGGTTCTCAATACTTGGCATTAGGAGTCATATGCTATAAAAAGCAATGTCTAGTCTTATTTGAGGCATTGTATGGGTATACCCACCTTGGTTCTGTAGAGCCTAAAGTTCAGAAGATCTCAGTCTTTGACTGAATCTTGTCAGTTGGTCCAGGTCCTCCGAGCTGCCCTTGATTGGAGATGGCTACTCCATAGGTAGAATAGAAGACCAACCTAGTTGCTCATTAAAAACAACCAACAAGATGGCGACTCCACTGGGGATTGACTGGAATCTTGCCTTATCAAAGAGTCATATCAATTTCCATGTTGGTTAGGTTCAAAGTTTGAAGAATCTCAGGCTTGGAGAAAAGCTTTGTTGCAGTGAACCTAAAAGCTACAAGATCTATGGTGCTCTGTCGGATGGAACTCAAAGAAATATTTACATGTAAGTGAGCTTCATATCATTTGAAGTTCTATCCTCTACAAAGAGGTGGTAACTCTGTCAAGGTAAACCCATTGAAGATTCAAAGAATAGTTCCATGACTGCAATGTTTCCAAGTATTCTTCATGTTTTTTGAAATTAAAAAAAAAATTATTCCCCTTTATTTGGTGAGATCAAGCACTAGCATCAAGGGAGGTTTGATTATTGCAACTAGATAGTTGTAGAGAGATAGGTTTCATTTGCAAAATGCATTGTTGTCTTGTTTCTCCCTCTACAAGCTTTGATACCATGCTTAAGGCGCAGTCTTGTCCTCATAAGAGAGAGTATGATAAGGAAAGATACAACCCTTTGGATTTTGATAAAATCCAAGGTTACCCACATGCTGCCCCTAGGGGAATCAATAAATATTTACCCAAGTTTAAAGGTGGTGTTGAGGAATCAGCATCAAGACATATTCAACTTTTTATTGATTTCATTGGACACTGTCAAGTTGAAAAAGAGGATGTGGTCATGAAGCTATTTGTCATATCTTTAGAAGGTGTGGCTGATGATTGGTTCACTTGCTTACCAGTGCACTCCATTGTTTCATGGTATCAGCTCAAAACTTTGTTCCTTGATACCTTTGGTGATGTATCTAGTCTTGGTAGAGGTTAAGAGGAGGAAGAAGTGGTTGAGAGGGTAGGACAGAGCACTGACCTACTTAGTTGTAAACAAATATCAGATTTGCTAACCACAGAATATCAAAGATGTGCACACAACAACTCTAGGTTGTTGTGGGCAACTCATATCGGTCTTAACGATGAGGACCTGTAGGATGCAAGGTATGATGCAAGTGATTCCAATGCCCCTTCTAATGGTGATCTTGCAGATCATGATGACACTAATTTCAATTTGAAATCAGATTGTGCTTCTGAACTAGAGTTGCTCAATGGTGAGCAAGATTGGGATGATGATGACAGTTGGACAGCCCATGAAGATGAGTTAGAATCCTTTGGTGACTCTCATTTCCAGCATGATGAAGAATAGAGCCAAGTGAAAAGAGGAAGTGGGGTAGTAGTTTAATCCATCATTGCATTAATGATGTGCCTCCTCCTACTGAAAATGATACAGAGTAGTTGCAAGATGTGTTGAATGGTGAGTGTATCCCTTTGTATACACTTGATGAAGTTTTCACAGAATGTGACAATATGCAGAGCACTGGAGCTAGTTATTTTCAGCTTCAAGGTAATGTAAATAGTGAATATGATAGCTTGTTGTCACATAACAGTCAGCATTTTGGAAGTATGCCTGACTTTCAAATGCATAAGGATCATGTACATGTTTATAATGATGAATATGATAGCCTGTTGAGAGGTATTAACATATTTTGTTAGGTAGCTAATTGTGATCAGACTGTGTTTTTATGCAGTCCTGATCAGTATTCACATGTATTGCCACAAGATACAAAATCAAAGAATCAAGAGTGTGGCAATAATAAACTTTATTGGATCTGGTTTCTAGTTGAAGATAAAACTAAACAAAGAGCAAGTTTTCACTTGCACAGAGGCAACTTGACACTTATGTTTGCAGAGGTACATTCATTCATACTACTGTAGATTGGCAGAGGCAAGCACAAGTTAGGGAATGTCAGCTCATTTAGCAGAATTGTGTTTGACAGAGGTAAAATTTGGCTCTCATTTGGTGGCCTAGTGTCATCAAATGAAACAAAGGAATCAACACTGTAACTCTTGAATTTCCTATTCATGGACAATTCTCGAAATGGTGCTTCATCTGAAGCATTTCTTTTTCCATGAACATTAGGTTAGGTTTTTTTCTTTTCTGGTCGGTTTTATTTTGCTGTGTCTGCTAACCTTGTCTGGTTAGCTCCTCATTGTTTTTGGTTTTTTTTTGTTCTGGTCTACTCTCCCAGTGATCTAAATTTTTGCTATGCCCACCAGGGGCATACATCCCCCAACTAGAGCCTATGTTAGTGCCATTTCTGGTTTTCTCATTGTCTAGTTGTGTACTGTGGTTTTTCATGACTAAACTTTAGCTATGGGGTGTCTTTCATTTTAGCACATGGGTTAAATGGGCTCCCACAAGGGTTGAGCCCAGTGTGCTAGTTTTGATCTACAAGGGGCGGCCTGTGTTAGGGTTTCCTAATTTTTCTCTTTTCCTTTTTTTTGGGTTTTTATTCTAGTTCCCATTTCTCTTTTGCTTGCTTTGGTTTTTCTTTTGGAATCGAGGGTAGAACGGATGCTTGAAGGGAACTAGAACTTCTCCAATTCTAAGGTTCTAGTTCCTATTCATGCATCCATCCCAGTCCTGATTCCATGTGTTTGGTGTTCCTTTTTCTTTTTTCCTTGTGGCGGTTGCTAGCTCTTTTCCTCTATCTCTTTGCTTGTCTTTTGTTTTGTTTTCTTTGGCAGGGGTGGGATCAGGATGGGAATCATTTTTGGAACCTTCTTCATGTTTCCTCTCTCAGGTTTTGTCTCGATCCAGCCCCGCGGCTTATTTTTATCGTGTCGGTTCTAGCTCTGCCTCTATGGTCTTTTCTTTGGCAGGAGCAGGATAGTTTTTGGCCCCAGTCCCTTTTGTTCCTTTTGTTCCCCATCTCTTTCCTGGTCCCGGCTCTGGCCCTGTTTGGTTCCTGTCTTGTTTTCCTTTTTCTTTCATTGACCTATCTACCTAGTTTATTCTAACTTAAGTGGTTCCCTTGAGCCCCATTTTCCATTCGTTATCGGCCCATAGCTACCGGTTTTACCAGCCCCGCTTCTTCTTCATTGTGACTTTCAGCTTTCAGTGTAACGTCTCAGCGACTCTTATCTATCCCCCCGAGGTTCTCTTTCTTTTCGGCCTGGGTTGGTTGTGTCAGGGAGATGTCTCCCCGACTCCTTTGTGTCTCACCGATGGGATTTCCTTTCGGTGTGACAGCTCCTGTTTGGGGTGAGGCCCTCCCAATTCCCCTTGGTTTCCCCCAGTTCCTTTTGCTGCCCTCTGTTGTGCCTTTGGCATGACTCTTTCGGTTCATGGTGACATCTTGGCGACTCTGTGTTCTCTCCCTGAAGTCATAGTCAGCCTATGTTCTTTGTTTCGGGGAGATGTCTCCTCGACCCCTGCTTGTCTTCCCGACTGTGGTGGCCCCCTTTGCTCTTCGGTGTGACTTCCCTTCGACAGCACTTGGAACTCTCGATATATCTCTTGGAAAATCTGTTATGTCATACCGATGGTGTCTTGTGGTTTGCTTTCGGCATGGGTGGCACCTTTCGTTGAGATCTCTCGGCAATGTCATCTTGCTACGTCGATCGATGATGGAAGACTTGATGCTTCAGGGAGACTTGTGTTTCAGTGTATGTCATAGCGATGGGGTCATGTCTTGCCGATAGTGATTCAATGTGTGGCTTTCAGTGAAGGTCTTATCTTCTCTCAGCAAACAAGTTTCTAAGGGTCTTCTCAGTATAACAGTGAAGTGTCCACATGACTTCTCATCGATGATTGTGTGCTACAGCGACATACATTTGGCAGGTGATTTCATCGGTGAAAGAAGTTATAGGACACAGTGACTTAAGTGGTGTATAAAGATCTCTTCAGTATGAGCTTGGGTCTTTGGCGAGAGGTCTCGGAGAGTGACCTTCAGTCTAGCTGATGGAACATAAAGTGGTTTTTGTCAGTGTGAGTTTTGAATCGTCTTAGCGACACTGCATGAAGGAAATATCTTTTGGTAACACACTGTGACTTTGCTGTGATGTCTGGCCGAATTGGCCATCTCTCCCTGACTCTATGGTGTTTTTAGTGTCACATGTGGATTTTGCTGTATGGTCTCGCCGACATTGTGATCTCCTGCTAACTTTGATGGGTGTTTGGTGCAGCATGTTTCCTTTGGCCAGACGTTTCCCTGAGTTCCTTATGTCTGGCCGATATGCTTGGCTCTTTGTTGTAGCTATTTCTCTTCACCTTGAGGTCTTCCCGACACTGCTATCTCTTGCTGATATGAGCCTCTCCACGTGGTGTGTTAAAGCCCGAGCTACTAATGGAACATCAATGCGCACATGCAGATGATGAACGGTGATGTTTTAATTTGAGTGATAAAGGTGGCTAATGTTTTTCTGAAGACCAGTATGCAGTGCGATCTAGTGGAGGACTTGTCTCAGCGGTCTGATGAAGATTTAAAGGCGACCACTCAATCTCTAATGATCAACAGTTGAGTTTCATACTAGACTACTATTAGGGTTTTTGTGTTCGCATTCATGGTGACGCAGCTTTGGTACAAGGATGGCATGGCTTGAGTATGGACACATGGATTTGGCAGCAGATTTGACATCGATTGCCTAGCTTCTTTCATGCGGGAGTGTCTTTCCTGCAGCAACCCGACCAATGACATTTATGAGGCCAGAGAAGTAGTTGAAGAACATGGTGATTAGGGTTTGACATGGCATTGATGTGGCTCTGAGCTGGATGGCATTTCCAAAGCTATTTAAAAGGAACTTCTGAATCATTTGTAATGGTCTAGGGCCAAAAGTTAGAACAAAAATCTGAAGAGAAGAGCACTAAGTCACAAAGTCAGGTTTTTACCAGATTTTGAGGTTTAGGGTTACAGTCTATAAATTGTGAGGTCTTGGACACATGTATGAATCTAAATGTATAGATTGAGATCTTTAAGTCTCTCCTTTATATTGTGCATATGGATTGTTAATGAAAGTTGATCAAGGATAACTTATTTAATCATTTTAATGTAACATTTTACTGTTTGTTCTGGTTGTTGCTCTTATTCAAGGAATAAGTTAAATGCTTTAATCATATCAGAGATTCATATGTATGATGGGAGGATTTGATAAGTATTCTTATACATCTAATCACTAGTTGTGAGACTAACAAGGTTAATCTTGCAAAGACTTTAATTTCCAGAGTAATGGTTCTTTCTATTTTTTAGATTATTGTGACTCCTAGCCCAATGGATATGGCACTAATATGATATATGCTATTTTTCTTTAGGTTTCTAGTCTTCTTGGTCAAGATCAATCATTTTATTTAATCAATCTTGTTTGATGTCTTGCCCTACCTCTTGGTTGCTGCAAGTATTGTGTTACTGGGAATCTAGCCATATTTGAGGTTCTCAATACCTAGCATCAGGAGTCATCTGCTATAAAAATCAATGTCTAGTCTTATTTGAGGCATTATGTGGGTATACCCACCCTGGTTCTATAGAGCCTAAAGTGCAGAAGATCTCAGTCTTTGACTAAATTTTGTTAGTTGGTCCGGGTCCTCTGAGCTACCCTTGACTGGAGATGGCTACTCCATAGGTAGAATAGGAGACCAACCTGGTTGCTCATTAAAAACAACCAACATTCCCTACATTGAATTAGTCCCTATCTAATACAGTGACAAGAAAGGTAATCCAATAACAAACACAATTTATTCCAACTCAAACCAACATTTTCCCCTTGCGACTCTTTTTCATCGTCTCTTCACTATGTCAACCTAGTTTCCTTGTAGGTCCCCAACCTGATGTCTTCACCAATATCTTTTAGAGAATTTTGTCTCTTCACAAGACCTTCCCCTTTTCAAACCCCCATTATGCTCTCGCAAAACTTATCTCAAAATCTTATTAGGTGTCTTTCGACAATCATTACAAAATTAAGCTTCCTATTCTATTTAGCATGACCAATTAGGTCACATTTCCAAAGGAACTTGTCTCCAAAATTTCCTCCAACTTATAAAATTAGTTGAAAGACCTCAAAATTCCTTAATAACTTCAAATTCTCCAAACTTTGAGTCAAAAATCACCCTCTATGGCTCACTTTCATGAAACCCTCATTTTTTACTATATAAGCATGGGTTTATTGGAAAACACATCTCCAGAATTCTTGCAACTTTGAATCCACCTCAAACACTCTTATTATAGCTTGCATAAGCTTAAATAACCCACATAATATGCTGCCCCCAAACTTTACTCACTTTTCCAACCCAAAACCTAATTTTTCCACTAAAAAATGCTCTTTCCTCAATTAGGGCTTCATGCCCAACCATCCAATTAACCTATCCCACCCTCAAAAAAATTCCAACATATCAAAATACACCTGATCCCACTAGAAACATCTCAACCTAGACATCTTCAATCCAAGTTCTTTCATTTGATACTTCAAACCATGCCTTTTACACCTAAACACATGCATTTTCGATAGGGGCAGTGTTGAGAACTCCACCAAATGACCTTGAAAAAATTAAATACTTATTACTACACCTAAATCTACTCCAACAAGGCCCATTCCACTAAAATACATGTACAATAGGTGGAATAGCCTTTTTAGTACATTCTAGCCCTCAAAACCCTTAAACAAGGTATGCAAACCTGATTTCAGAAATATCGCCACAAAAGCTTTAAACTTGATGAGATCCCCTAAAATTAGAACCAAATCAAAGCTAGTTCAACCCTCCAATGTATTCTACAAAAAATTGTATCAATATTTTGCTAGATGGGTCGTACACAGGCTGCAAACAATGAAAAATATAGAAAATATAATAAAATAGGGATAATCGTTTTATTTCTCCTTCCAAGTTCTTCAAGAGAGAATTACAACAAATTTACTTCATATTTAAAATTTTTTCCACCAAAATCTAATTATTTCAAATTCCTCCAGTGACCTTTTGAATCCAATTACTATTGGCATTCTAACAATTACAATTCTTGCAACTTTTTAGTTTTGCAACATGACAACAATTTAGCAATTTTGCAACATTTACCTAGTGACCTCACCTTAACCCTAAAATTTAAATAAAATTACAAAAATGGTCTAACATGGCCTTATTTAAAAATATCATGACTAAATCAAACCAACTAGACTCAATTTATGAAATGGAAGAGAAATGTGCTCTACACCATTCATCTAGCCATGAAATCTTTCCAAGTCCCTTGAAAGTCTTAAACTCTTTAACCTACAATAATCATTTTGTATTCAACTCTTTGATTCCCATCCTTGTTCTTTAAATAACTCCATTTATCTTCATCTTCACCTTTTACTTGAAATTTTCTATGAAAGTAGTCCTCTACTTGCTTTATCATCTTGACTTTGCACCTTCATGTTCTTATTTGTCACCAATTGCTTCATCCATCTGCTTCCACTCTGTTCTTCAGTTTCATTCACTACAAAATAGCCCACACTTTTTCTTTTCTCTTTCATCTTGACCCTTGGTTTGACTCCCATTAAAATCATTATCAAAACAAGGAAGTAATAAAGGAATTCATTTACTTTGCCTCTTACTCTTTCTCTTCATTAGCATATTTAGGGTTCTCCATTCTTAGAACCTCCATCATGGAAGCATATGAATACCTACCAATCACTTTTGGACACCCTACATCTCTATCATTACTATTTACTCTGCACTTCTGTCATGCCTAACCCTGAGCCTGTTCCTTTGTCTACTGCATTCCTTTTCTTTTACCTTTTACCTCTACCTTCATTGTCTCTACCTCTAAGACTCTTTTTCCATTAGGTCTACAATCTTATTTTCTATCAAGCTTCTATTGCTTTCCATTTTCTTCTCCATTTAGTGGAGAAAATAAATCTTCCATAGTGATCTTTCTAGGCCAATATTTCCATTCTTTAGGAAACTAACTTTCACTCACCTTATCTCTTCCTCTTTCTCTACCATTAGGGTCTTTTCCCCTTCTTTATTTGTCCTATCAAACTTTCTCTTCACTATTTTGACAGTATTTGACTGTCCTACAACCTCTTTTGTTTCCAATTGACAAAACTCAAACTCTCTCTTTTCTTCATCATACTTTTCAAGCTTTTCTTGAATATTCAAGGTCATTTCACTGTTGGTCTTCACTATCTTAGTATTCATCACCAAATCTTCATCCTCTTTACTCATCAAATTTGCATCCTTGTCTACTCTTGCTATCTCAACACTTTCTTTTCTATTACTAGCTATGCCTTCACTATTTTTTTCTTCCTCATGCCTTAGAAACTCTTTTTTGTCCTGCATAATTAGTCTTGATTTCTTGCTCTATCCTTGATCCTTTTCCACCAATGGAATTAAAGTAAAAGAAACTTCATTTCCTTCTCAATCTTATAACTATTATGCCTTCTATCATACAAAGAAAATCTTTCCAATTCCCATGGTCTCCCTAGTAACAAATGGCATATACTCAAAGGTACCACATCACACAAGATTCTATCCTTATGACCTCCTATATATTGAACTCAACCCAATATTGTTCCTTGACCAAAAGAGAATGTTCATTATTCAACCAAGAAACATAATAGGGGCTTTCATGAGGTATCCTTGCCAAATGCAATTTATCAATGATTTCTTGTGATACCATGTTGTCTAAGCTACTAGAATCTACCAACATAGTACGTACCTTGCCATTACACTTGCAAGTGGTTTAGAAAAGTTCTTTTCTTTGTAGCATCTCCTTCTCTTCAGTCAATTCTCTAACCAGGGCATTCATTTTTTCCTTTTTCCAATACAAATCTTCCTTCCTCAGATTAGTATTGTGCTTTGATTCCAACTGATGTAGTGATAGTAAATGTAATCCAATCTCAAAAACAATTTATTCCAACTCAAACCAATATGTTTCCCTTGGAACTCTTTTCCATCATCTCTTCACTATTTCAACCTAGTTTCCTTGTAGGTCTCCAACCTGATGTCTTCACCAATATCTTGTAGAGAATGTTGTATCTTCATGAGACCTTCCACTTTTTAGACCCCCATTATGCTCTCACAAAACATATCTCAAAATCTTATTAGGTCTCTTTGGACCATCATCACAAAATTAGGGTTCCTATGCTATTTAGCTTGACCAATTAGGTCACTTTTCCAAAGGAACTTGTCTCCAAAATTGCTTTAACTTAAAAGCTCACTTGGAAAACCTCAAGTTTCCTTCGAAACCTCATATTCTCCAACTTTTGAGTCAAAACTTACCCTATATGGCTCTCTTTCATGAAACACTCATTTTTCACTAAATAAGCAAGGGTTTGTTGAAAAACCAATCTCTAGACTTCATGCAACTTTGAATCCACCTAAAACACTCTCATTATAGCCCACACAAGCTTAATTCATGCACATAATATGCTGTGCCAAAACTTTACTCACTTTCCCAAGCCAAAACCTAGTTTTTCAATTCAAAAATGTTCTTTCCTTAATTAGGGATTCATTCCCAAGCATCCAATTGACCTATCCTACCCTTGAAAACATTAAAACACATAAAAAATATACCCTATCCCACCAAAACCATCCCAACCTATCCATCTTCTCGTGTAAATATGGCCACAAAAAGATTTCAAATTGATCACTCCCCCTAAAATTTAAACCAAATAAAAAGCTAGTCTCAACCTCCATTGGATTTCATTATACACAATTTGTGTCAATATTTTCCTCGCATCTAAATCATACACAAGTTGCAAACAATGAAAAATACATAAAATACAAGTAAAATGTGATAATTGAGCTTTATTTCTCCTTCCAAATTCCTCTTTCAAGAGAGCATTAAACTAATTTCCTTCATATTTAAACTTAGATTCAATTAAAATATAACTATTCTTAACTTCCTCCAATGACTGTTGGCATTCAAAGAATTACATAATTTTTTGCAACTTTTTAGTTTTGCAACATGACAACAATTTAGCAATTTTGCAACATTTACCTAATGACCTCACCTTAACTCTAAAACTTAAACAACATTAAAAAAGGACTAACATGGCCTTATTTGACAATATGATTACTAAATCAAACTAACTAGACTCAATTCATAAAATGGAACAACAATGTGCTATGTACCACTGTTAGCAAGCTGAAATTGTCTTTTGGTGAAAGTGCATGATATTTATCCCTTCTCAAATCTACAAATTATTTACTATTTATATCTATCATATGGTTTTTTCATCATATTTAAAGTTTTTATTGGAATTAGTAGGTTGATTTTTCACATTTTATTTATCTCCCAAAAGTGTTGTTAAGCCTTGTACCCCCCTCCTTAGTCTTAAGGAAATCGGTAGATTCCCACTTTGAGTTGATTCACCTAAGCATCAAGTTAGTCAATTCATTGTGTGGATCTCATTCCCTAATGAATGTTGGAGATTAGGTACATGTTACACCCTAGTTTACTACCATTCCATTTTAGCTCACCTAGTTTCCATCATTTCACTTAGGAATGTTTGATGGAAGATCATATGAAGGAATATTCCTTAGATATTCTACAAAGATAAAGGAAAACAAATGCTACAATAAGAGGTAAAAGAAGATATTTGAAAGTGAAAGTGTTAAAGTGGATGAAGAACCAAATTAGAGCTCAGTGGTAATAGAAGGATATGAATCAGATTAATCCTTTTGTAGTGAAGAAGAAGAAAAAGAGGAAGAAAAAGAAAAGGAGATGCAAATGGAAGAGGAATAAGCTCCAAAAAAGACACATAAGGCTCCTAAGTATGTGGAAAAAATCATAGAAAGGATCAAATCATTGGAGACAAGAGTAAAGGTGTGTTGATAAGGAGAAAATTTTCTATGACAAAGAAATAGCTAAATATGTGTTTACTATCTAAATTAGAACCTGAAATAGTGATTGAAGCATGGAAGGATGAAAATTTGATCAAAGTAATGGAAGAAGAGTTGAGGTAGATTCAGAAGAATCAAATATGGGAACTAATTGCAAGACTAGCAAACAAAAATATGATAGGATCCAAATGGGTTTTCCAAAATAAGTTGAATGAAGATGGAGAAGTTCTCAAAAAAAGGCTAGGCTTGTGTGTAAGGGATACTCACAAGTGGAAGGAATATATTTTGAGACATTTGCTTGACTAGCAAGAATGGAAGCGATTAGGATATTTTTTGCCTTTGCTACATATAAAGACTTTAAGGAAAATTAGATGGATGTTAAGTCAGCATTCATGAATGGTGATGTAGAAGAAGAAGTTTACATGGAACAACCAGAAGTTTTTTACCTATGAGAAGATCCTAATATGGTTTTCAGATTAAAGAAGGAATTATATGGGCTCAAGCAGGCTTCTAGAGATTGGTATGCAGGATACAAATCAGTCATTCAGAAAAAAGTATATTGGTTTCTCAATCAAAACATTTCAAGGAAATGTTGAAGAAGTTTTGAATGGAGAAATCTAAAATGGTATGTAATTCCATAGTTTTTAGTTGTAAATTGAGAAAAAATGATGAATCTCCTAAGAAACATTAGAGAAGTACAGATTAAAGATTGGTGGATTGTTATATCTAACTACAACTAGATTGGATAGCATGCATGAAGTTTGTATTGTAAGAAGATTTTAGGATCCCAAAGACTCATATGTGATGGGTATGTGTAGGATCATGATGGGCCAAAACGTAGCAATATGATGGATATGTGGCTGACGACTATATTTTTACCCAAAATTGATGAAATGAAAAAGGTTTTTAAAGGAGATTCTTAACTTTCCACTAATATAAATTATGCCTTACTTTGAATTTAATAAATAATTATTATAGATTTTCTATTCAAATTATGACTAAAGTCCTGATCAATGGAATGATTGAAAAACATCTATAGCTTTCAAATGGTATCAAAAATTTTGAATCCAAAACATGTGTAACATTCTATGCTTCACATACTATAGGATTAAAAAAAGAAAAATTAATTTCATGAAGTTTTGACCAAGTTAAGGTGGTCAAACATACAAGTTTTTTATAATGTTTTAAAAGTTTTAATAAAAAATTCATAATTAATTATTTACTTGGAAAAAAATTACAAAAAAATATGCATCACATTGGGACATGAGTCTTCTACTTATATCTAAAATATTATAAAAAAATATTATCATTTTATTGTATATGGTTGTTGATGTGTTGTTGTTTCACAAATTTTATATTGATAAGGATTTAAAGATTAATACAGGTTTTAATATTAATGAGGTTTTGAAGGTTTCAATGTATGATTGATCACCCCCCCACTCTCTTAGTTTTCTTGTGTGTCTAACAATCTTAGATTTTATTCATGTGCATGACTTGTACATCTTCAATAAATATCACTTAATATTCTTACCTTCCTTGTTGGGATTGTGCTTGAATTTTGACTTGCACTTATGAAACATAGAAAAATAGGTTGGAAGGGAAAGAAAAAATGATTACCTAAAATGGTGCACCTATTTCTCTATTTTCATTCAAAATATGTAATATAAGAAGATTGATTTGAAACCTAATATAACTAACTATCAAAATACAGATGAAGAAAGGTGAGAATATTGTGTACCTGTCATCAAATCTACTTTTTTTGGGCTCATTGAGGACTCATTTTCCCTATGGAAAATGGGTCATGGCTAGGGATCTTATAGAGTGATTTCTGGGTACTGATTTTTTGTGTTTGCACTCCTAGATTGCAAAGGTGCGGGTTTGGAAAGCCAAACATAAGTCTTGTATATCATTTTTTTTAATTGATAAATTTTCTTGCACCTTTGACAACTTTTCAACTTTCTTATATTTTTCTCTTCAATAGATCTTCAACCTAAAACCTACAAACACACATCAAAGACAGAAAAATGTTATTTGTTAGGGAATATGGGTTTACCTTGGTAAAACCAAGTTTTGGTAATTAAACCTTGTAATAAAATGAAATAGCATGAAACATGAAATAGAAAGAATGACAAAGGAACAATGTTATATCACACCTCACCACACTTTTGTTTGAACCTTGGAATGTAAATATAAAACTTAGCATGTAATGGCCTCCATGAATGTGGCTCTTGATCATGAAGATTGAGATGAAATGATGTCCTCAAATGCTTGAAGTGATCTTCAACTCTACATCAACATGTTAGCTCAACAACATCCATTCCTTTGACATGATAATGGATCCTTGGTTATTGCAATAAAACCTTGATAATCTACTCTTCAATGCCTTGATAATGCTCTTCAAGTTCTCACTTTACTATAAGGATGCTCTAATCAAAATTGCTAGGATAAAATTGTTAGGAGAAACTTATTGAAATGAGCTCTTATTTAGACTTATCTTAACATGTATTCCTAAAATTCAAATATCACAAGCCAACATTGAATTATGAATTTTAAATCATTGAAATCTTGCCATAAACATATTTTAAAGGGGGGACCTAGGTCTAAGTGGCGACCCATTTTCCATAGGGTGAATGGGTCCTAGGCTAATTACCTAGGAAACACTTTGTTTAACATTGATCTTTGTGCAAAAATAGGGTCCTAAAACCAAGTGAGGACCCACCCTATGGAAAATGGGTCCTAGGTCACTTTCCTAGGACTCATACCCATTAATGTTGAGTGTCATTATTAGGGATTTATGAATGTTGGATTTCCTCTTTGGAAATTGCAATTAATTAGGCTTGGATTTGAATTGAAGGGGCCAATTAATGCACAATTAAGTCCATTTTAATTAAAAGGGCCCAAAAATTAGTGTGAATATGTAAAACATGTTATAACACTAAATTAAGGAATCATTAAGCTCATTTTATTAATTTTTCCCAAACCAAGTGAGGAAAAAGGATACTTTTTCTATCACTACAACTTGAAACTTAAGAACTAAAGGAGCTACTTGGTGTATTTATAGCATTGAAATTGAAGTATTAGTGAGAAGATCATAATCAATATCATCAATATATCACCATTTGAGATAAATTTTGACTTCTCAACATGGCCTTTTTATGACCATAAACTCCTACTTTATCAAAAATCAAATCTTTGGACATGAAATTCTATTAGTGTAAGTATCAATGTTAAGGAATAATTCTATCATTCACATATGATCCTTATTAAAAATGAAAAATTATAGAAAATTTGCTAAGAAAAAGGCTAAAGAAAAATCTCATAAGTTTTGAAGATAATTGATGTGCCATATTTTCTTCAAATGTGCTCCATCGATAATCAAATGTTTCAATGCGATATTTTATATTTTTTCTTTTAGATTACTTTAATTTCTTCCAAAATTATTTTAAATTGGGAAACTATTTTTTTATCCAACATTTATTTGAAATATATTAGCTAAAAGGGTTGAGAATCATTGTTTGAAATTAATGAAATTTAGTATCTAATTATGGTTAGTTATGAGGATCTTTTCATGAGGTCCCTTGTGTGTAATGTTGGTGTAAGTTAGGGGGACCAACCACGTTCAAGGCCATAGGTCACAAAGCGCCAAGAGCAGAAGGATGCCCTAACTTACCTCAACTAAAAGAGATGTTAGGAAATGCGAGACGAGAATAATGAGGACTATGAGACCCTTCGATCACCCTACAGACTTGAGACTCAGAATGGGGCTAGGCAAGCTAGTTTTCATGTTCAATGCTATGCCTGAGGAAGCTCTTTCCTTGAGGATGAAAATGCAGTCCCAGAAAGATAGTGCGATGCACTGTAATCTCTTAAGTGTGCTAGTGTTAATACTACCAAAGGACTAAAGAGACAAGGTCAAACTCTAGAAAATAGAATACACCTAGCTAACTACTCTCAAAGGGTGAAAACAAAATTATGAAGTAGAGAAAGTATGCTCTAATGTGACCAAGTAAATAAAAAAGAGTTAGGGTGGCAAGAATAATCTCACAAAGGAATTCATTCACCAGCTAGCTCCCACTAAGACATACAGCTACACAGAAGCAAGAGGGAAATTTGGTTGGCACTGTTAAGGGCTCTGCCACAGTTAGACCCCTACTTTGGTGTTCCCACCTCTATGGACAACCAAGTTTGGAATGATGAATAAATAGTATGGTAAAGAAAGTAAGTGAAGCAAAGAACACTAAACACTACACAACAGTAATAGTGCTACTCAACCAAGTGATAGAGGAGAGGAGTAGAAAGATTACCATCTCCACCAAAAGCACTCAAGGCTAATGTGGGAGAAAATGAGAGTACTTGAGTCTCTGCTACAATGGTGTTGTTCCACATTTTCTCTACTAAAGTGATGGAGTGTTGTTGTTGATGCTATGGACTGCAAAAGAGCTACTTGAAGTGCTTGAAAATTCTGGATTGAATTTTTAGAGGATGCAAAAGGATGTGAAGAAGATTGCTTGAGCTTGTAGAAGATGTGAAGAAATGAAATGCTTGTAGAAGTAGTGAATTTGAAGGAGAAAATGAAGAAAACAACCATATTCAAGTCAGATGACCGAAGAGGGCATTACAATTCGATTGGTAATGAGAAGTGTAGTGCCTCTACAACTCTATCCCCAAGAATCTACTAGGGACATAAGTACGCCACGCAGGAATCCTCAATAGAAATTCCTTTTTCGATGCTCAAAATAGGCACCAAGTGGAACTAAAGCAACAGGCTTAGGTGAAATTTAGCCTCTGAACTTAGTTTTTTAAAGTGGAGAAGGGAAAAATGGGAATTTTCACATGGTGTGAAAATTTACAACTATACATTTTTCCCCTACTTTAGTGAGCACAAATACTGATAAGTGCTTGGTAATGCAGATCAAGAAAGTAGTAGGGTTAGAAATGTATACTTGAACTATTGAGGAAGCAGACCATGATCTAACGAACCTGAAGGTGCAAGGTATGCAAATGACTTCATAGCTTCTAAGAAATATGAAGTTGAAGAATGAAAGTATCTTATAGGCCCATAGAATTGCAAGGAAACAACCCCCAAGATCTCTCACATGCAAGAAGCAATAGGAATCAAGTGCCTCATAGGGTCACGAATCTGCAAGTAAGGTACCCTCAAAGATCTCTTACATGACGAAAACCTAAAAAAGTGCCTTACAGACTTGAAAAACCTATAAGGAGGCATCCCCCAATATATTTCACATGAAGGAAGGCAAGGAAGTACCTTATAGACCCAAAAACCTACAAGAAGGATATTCTCCAAGATCTCTCACATGAAAAATATGCGAGAAGGAAAAATAAAAATGTAGTATAATAATAGTATATAAATGAAGTATCATCAACTCCCTACTATATGAAACCATGTGAAGAATGAACGAGAATGAAAAATAAAAATAAAACATTGGGTCAACATGGAATGGAAGCCTAAATTCCCCCAACACTTTGCATCATCCCCAATTTACCGAAAGTCAATCACAAACATGGAAGAAAGATGATAAAAATAGAGGAAGGTTTACGACACAAAAACCATGCTTGTATCCAAGCACCAAAAGGGGTGACAAGAGTCATCTAGGAACACATAGCATGTTCATGGAGGAAACACATCATAACAAACACACACCCACATCTAATCTAAAGATCAAGAAGAGAGGCCTCCCCTAACACTGATCGATCAAGAGGTCATCTACTTCCCACTCTAGATCATTGTAGGGGGAAGGAGGATCAGCCTGAAATGAAGGAATGTTAAGGGGAGGAGCTTTTGACCTTCCCATAACAAGGGCCAAGGAAGATGGCCTTGCAAGGTCCTCTCCACCAAGCTCTTGTGGATCTAAGGTCAGTGATTTCACAAAGATTGTTCACAAGGAAAAAACTTCATCCATAGAGTTAAAAATGCATCTTACATGAGTTCCATGTTTAACTTCAATAAATAGGGAAGGCTATGCTTGATATTCACTGCTAGACTCACCGAATGACTCAGGAGCAGTGACGAACTTAGGGGAAGCTGGGACAGGTTTTGTCACTAGGAAAAAACAAGTCAACATAGGATCACCTTTTGGAGAAGGTGGGTTCTTCTTACATTCGCCATTGTAGGAGGAGCTACTCTCCACCTTTTTCTTTTTTGGGGGAGGCGATCTGCCTACAAACAAGGCAAGAGGAGCAGAGGAAGAGGAGGAGGAGAAGACCATAGTAGACACCACCGAAGTTTTCATCATATCTACGGGTCTCACGAAATGTGTTACATCCGAAATGAACATCAACAAAGGTGGCTCCACCAAAGGGGTGATAAACACCTGCACCCCCTTGGGGTTAGGCACATTCACACTCGCAGCAGAAGTTGGAAGCGATGTAGAGCTAGACTAAATGGTAGAAAAGGTAAGGAGAGAGGAAACATTATAGGAGGCCTTGAAGCAGGGGTAGTTGTCTCTTCTTCCTTCCTCTATGAGATGGCCTGCTCAGCAAGAAGAGCCTTTTGTTAGTGTTTGCACTCACATGCAAGGCAGTTTCTACAACTCTTTGTACTAGAAGCCAAAGGTTGCAAAGGAATGGAAGGCTATTGCTCAACCATGGGAATTTCCACTACAACCATCTTCGACAGAGGAACAAACTCTTGAATGGGAGTAGGAGTAGGTTGAGAGGCAATAGGAAGAATCACATCAAGATCCTCCGTAGCAGGCATCTTCCTACTGCTTGGTTTGGGAGCAAGAGCAGTAGGAGGTTGCATATCGAATTCCCTTTAGGAACCTTTCTTTCTACTATATAAGTAGTACCACAATATGGGGTATTCATTAGGGAGATCCGTGATCCTGAGCTTGGGCCTGTGCCAAAGAGGTATCTTTGGACTCAATAGATAGCCACCAGGCTAACTCATCCAATACTCTTCCCATGAAATGGGAGAGGACAAGGCAATCCAAGAGAAGGCAACCTTATCTTTTCCTTTATGGGAAGGAGAGGGAGTCAGTGTGGTCTTCTCCTTCTCCTCTCAAGAAGATGAGGTGACTGATTGTTGTATCATAGGAAGGGTCAATTTTGACTGTCCCTTGCCATTAATTTTATACTTTACATAATTCTTGTAAATTAGGTATGTTCTCAAAGGAAGCAAACTGATTAGGGTAGGACAAAAGTGATCCAATGGATATTCACCATGGGACACCAAGGACTAGTATCCAGTCTCATGCACTACATGCATGACATCTTCATGGGAGAATTTTAAACATTTGTGAATAATGGAGGCAACTACATTCATGGAAGGTAGCCAAGGTATGCCTAGCTTCATCCTAAAGAGATATGACTCTAGGATAACATCAAAAACCATGTCAATAGCCCTAGGTCCAACTAGGACAGACAAAGTTATTGAGCCATAGGGTTTGAGAGACACTATTATTGTTACAGATGGTAAATTTTATTTCTTTAGATTATTCCCTCTATAATGAATTCAATACTAATGTTTCTTCCATAATGACATTCACATGGCTTATGGGGTCTACCAAGACCCCTGTCATAATGTTAGCATTGAGGCGAGTAGGAATGTAGAGGAGAGAGGGCTTATTGTTTAAGGGAAAGTCTTGTGACATGAATGTTATGTCCATTAAATCAAGTACAAGTAGAGTGGTAGAAGTCATCATGACCATGTTAACATAGGCTTCAAGTTAAGTAAAAAAATAAATGGGATTGATAATCATGTTAGCAGAATGTGACAGAAATGGGCTTGTGTATATTTGTAATTCACTATTTGTTTTCACCACTGATTTGTTAACATTTTGTTTACTACCATTGAGATGAATGGTATCATCCTCAATGTGATCCTGTATCTCATGACACAGCCACATAATGCAGCCACATACAACATTTGGTATCATGTCCATTAACTCAATGGTACTGAAAATAGGTTCTTCCATCATACTAATTAGGGTAAGGCTCCTTAAGAGGCTTAGGACTTGGCAAGGTTACGATCTTATCCTTCAACAACTTCTGTAAGATAGAAGAATAAGATTTAGATAAATTTGTGAACCTTTGGTTATGTCTGAGGCCATTTCCATTAGTAGTGGCTTTCTACATTTGTAATAGTCTTACCTTTCCTAGACATTGATACGATGGACTTTCCCTCAGAACGACAGAGTGAGGAGGATCACCCAAACTGAACAACTTTCTGTTGGTATTCTCATAGGGCTTCACACAAATGCACAAAAGAAGGGAATTTCATAAGCATGATTTTTTCTTTCCAAGGCCTTTGTAAGTTCCCTATGAATACCTTCTACACATCAAAATCAAGTAGCTTATATGAGATTTGTGAAAGGATCACTTGATAGTACACTATAAAATTAGTGATCTTTTCATTGTCACCGTGTTTACATCAGCTGAGATCTGAAAAGGTCATCTTTGGCTTGATATTAGCTTGAAATTTTCTAAGGAATTGATTCACAAGTTGATCAAATGAGAAAGTGGAATTTTTAGGCAAGGAATAGTACCACTCAAGTGTTGTGTCCTTGAGAGATTGGGGAAATAGTTTAGCCATCAACACATCATGATGAAAGAAGTTTGTGCATAAGGTGTTAAAGGTGGACATATATGTTTGTGGGTCCCCTTTACTACCATAATTTTCTAATTTAGGGATGTCCATTCATCAGGGGAAGGGAGTATTCATAATTGCAACTAAAAATGGGCTATGCCAGAAGAAGGGCTAGAAGATAGGCTAGGTAGAGGCTTGGGAAAGACTCACCAACCGGCTCTGCATCTTACCCATATTCTAAAGAGAGGAGTTCAAAATAGGGTCATTAGAAGATATGGGGCCAGAGGAACCTCCTCTAGAACCATTGCCAAAGCAACCTCCAGAGCTGCCACCAGTGTGACCTATGCCAGAACCACCACCAGAGCCACCACCACTAGTAGGGCCTACACTAGAGCCACCTCCACTTCTAGAGCCACCACCATGGCCTCCACTAGCACCACCTCCACTGCCAAATCTACCACCACTACCAAAGCCTCCACCACTCATCCTGCCAAAACCTCCACCATTAGAGGTGATAGGTTTGTGAAGCTAAATCTCAAGGGGACATTGTTTACTTTGATAGTTTTGGGTTGTTCAGAGATAGAAGGGTTGTTGATAGAAGGGACCACATCATCCATGTAGATAGATATGGGATTCATTGATACTCTGAACTATCCTTCATTCTCTTTTAAATTAACACCTTTAATAATGCTAAGATTGTTTGAAGGAGCACATGCTTCAGCTAGACTGATGAGGCTAGTTAGAGGTTCTATTAATGTTCCATCTTTACCCATCATATGTTTTAACTCACTAATGACCTGAGCAGCCCTGGCCATCTTTAGGTTTCTTTCCAAGTGATTTTCTAAGTTTCCTAGTCCTTTGGCAAGGGCAGAGATGTATTCTAAAGGAATCTAAATGACATCATGCTCTTCTTCTGATGATGGTGTAGGAGATATAGGAGGAATGTGAATGTGATCAGTCTCCTTGAAGAATCCCATCTCATCCCTTAAAAACTATTCCTATGTAGCCAGACTAATGACAGGACTAAAGAAAAGGCCTATAGAGAGACAGTAGAGACCTTCATCCTTTCCATGGGTAGGTGTCGTATACTTCTCCTAACAATATTCCTAGAAGTTCTAGACTAGGTTGTGATGCTCATAAACCTTCACAACACTTGGGAATACAACGATTACATAGCACAAAGGGAATATCCTCAACACCAATAGATGAACAAACGTTGGTTCACATTGAGTTCACCAAAATTTAAGGTAGGGGGACTGACCACATTTAAGGCCCTAGGTCATGGAGGGCCAAGAGCGGAAGGCTGCCCTAACTTACTCAACTAAAATGGATGTTAGGAAACGTGGGATGAGAATGATCAGGACTATGAGGCCCTTCGATCACCCTAAAGACTTGAGACTCATAATGGTGCTATCCAAGCTAGTTTTTAGGCTCAATGCTACACCTCAAGAAGCTCTTTGCCCGAGGATGAAAGTGCAATCTTGGGACAACAACATGACACAATAGTGTCTATACAACTAGAGGACTAAAGAGACAAGGTCAAACTCTAGAAAATATACTAACATACTAGCTAACTACTTTTAAAGGGCCAAAACAATGGCATGAAGTAGAAAAAGTTTTCTCTAATGTGATAAAGTAAATAAAAAATAGTTAGGGTGGAAAGAATAATCTCACAAAGGAATTCTTTCACTAGTTAGCCCCCAATAACATGTACACCTACACACAAGAAAGAGGAAAATTTGGTTGGGGCTGTTAAGGGGTCTGCCTCAGTCAAACCCCCACTTTGGTGTTCCCACCTCCACAAAAAACCAAGTTTGCAATGATGGAGAAATAGTATGGTAAAGAAAGGAAATGAAGCAAAGAACACTAAACACTACAAAATAGTAATAGTGCTACTCAACCTAGTGATAGAGGATAGGATTGGAAAGCTTACCGCCTCCACCAAAAGAACTCAAGGCTAATGGAGGAGAAAATGAGAGTACTTGAGCCTCTGTTGCAATGGTGTTGTCCCAAACTTGCTCTACCAAAGTGATGGAGTGTTGTTGTTACTGCTATGGAGTGCAAAAGTGCTACTTGAAGTACTTGAGAATGCTGGAATAAGTGCTTAGAGGATGCAAAATGATGTTAAGAACATAGCTTGAGCTTGTAGAAGATGTGAAGAGATGAAATGCTTGTAGAAGGAGTGAATTTGAAGGAGAGAATGAAGAAAACGACCATATTTAGGTTGGTCTACCGAAGAGGCCATTACAAGTCGACTTCCAATCAGAAGTGTAATGCCTCTACAACTCCAACTGCAAGAATCTCCTAGGGATTTAAGTGCACCATGTGGGCATCCCCGACATAAATTCCTCTACCAACACGCAAAATAGGCAACAAGTGGAACTAAAGCAATGAGCTTAGGTGAAATTTAGCCTTCAAACTTGGTTTTCTAAAGTGGAGAATGGAAAAGGGGGAATTTTCACATGGGGTGCAAATTTACTCCTACAAAGTTGGTTCCCAAATCTATAGATTGCTAAACTCTAAAAGTATGCCAAGCTTTATATTCAAGTTTAACAATGATTTGGCCCATGAATAGAATCAACCAAGATGATTTGAATTCCTTGCACTCTAGGCTATTTACACCTAGGAGGGTATTACCTTGATCACCAATGAATATATGTTGTCCATAATTTCTTGGTGATGATTAAGTAAATTATCTCTTTGTACAAGTTTAGAGGGTTTGTTTGATCCTATTCTTATTTAAATTATGCACTCTTTAATCTATTTCATACTGGCATGACGGTGTGAAATATACTACCTCTAAAGTACAATTGTGTGTGTTCTCCCTTTCTGGTTACAAGTCAAATTACTTGGAACTATTTTGTTTATGCCTTGCGTAAATTTGTAGAATCGTGGCTACCAAGCTCTTATTATTTATCCAAATGATTTTCCAAAGTTACTATGATTTACTTAATATAATCTAATCCTACCTTGAAGGAACCAATAAAATCTATCACACAAAATAATTTTTTTTTTTTTGATAAACCAAGCATACCCTTGATATATTGGTTTAAACAACAAAGAAAAACCAAATTGGAGACAAGAAGATAACCTTCATCAATGCCATCCAACAAGTAATTGACAACCAAAAATTTAACACCAAAGAAAGCAACTTCTTTATTAATGTTCTCAATTATAGGCATTCACAATGTCATTATCCCAAAAAAAACTCTAGAACCTAACACATGCTCTTGGTTTCCTTCTTATAGGAATGAAGCAAGAACATGCTTTAGACCATTCACATTATCCAAACTAATTTTCAAATTCCCAACCATTGGTAAGACATTTTGTAATATTCATTCATCATGAATTCAACCAATAAAACACCCACCACTTGTAAAATATTAAATTTCATCTCTCACTCATGGAAAATGAAATATTCCTTTTACATTATCAAATTTTTGAAAAATATGTTATGCAAATAAATTCATCAAAGAAAAAACTTGTGATTATATTCCCCAATATGCCAATGTGCCTCAATCAAGGTTATTGCTACCCTGCACAAACAAGAATTAACCCTTGTGGGGATGTGGGGTACCATTCATGATAGATTCATTAACTACTACCATCACAAACTACATTCATTATAATCCCATCATGCTGCTATGGTGACATAGGGTAACCATTCACAATTCTCATTACTCTCTGCTAACCCTCTCACTCGTTGTTTGCCTCCCGTAGGGACATGAGGAACCTCATTGGCATATTAGCATGATATGTATTATGATCTTGTAGAAACCCTTGTCTTCCACCAACAATTTATTTCTCTTTCTTTTCCATCAGGTGTTTAAAGAGATAATGAGATGGGTCTCTTTGAAACCATTCATTGTCTCTAACATGTTGTAACCAACCAATAATGCTCTTTAGAAAACCATCAAAGGGACCCCAAAGCAAGTCTCTTCAACATGGTAAAGTCACCCCAATGCTACTCCATGTTTCTTCAAATGTCCAATATGATACATGTATTAACCTACACGAATGATGACTATGAAGAATAAAACACTAATAGGGAAATGTTAGAATGTATTCTATTATGGACCCGGGGTTAACAATTTAAGGTAAACCTATGCATATATTCACAATTGACTCAAGGTATATGTGGATTACCAAAGGCATATATGAAAATTTTTGAATTTGAAAGAAATTTTTAGTTTCAGTCAGACCTAAAATGGGTTTACAAGGTGAACTCAATCATAGAACCAGGGTATTCTACACAAGTGGACTTACACATACTGGGTTCATAGCTTATCAGGATGGTGAATTTACACAAAATATGGAGGTTCTAATAATGGCTCTAGTTGGGGATGAATAACTACCAATACATTACAAGAATCTAGATCTATGATGAATCAAAATAAAACAAAAAACTAGAAAAAAAGAAAAAAACTAGGAAAATTCTAAACTACTATGCATGGAATAAAACTTGTTTAAGAAAATAAGTGTTTCAAAAATTATCCATGCACTAGAAATTCTTGATTTTCACCCACCATTTTTTGCAAGTAATATGAATTCTGACCACATTTTCCAAAAATGACAAATGGTCCTAGCCAAAGAACCTCAAACTTTCAATGCTTTCCTTTGTCTTGAATTCAAGCATTCCACATAAGAACCATATAATCAAATTGAAATTTCTGATCCTTATCCTTCTTATCAAAAAGATACTTCATCTGCACCTACATTTTTTTATTTGTCTTTTGTGCATGATTTATGATTTCACCCAACTCTACTAATTGCTCCATTCTTTCTTTCAATGGTTCTAGCACATCTAAATCCTCGTACATTATGAAATTATAAAACAGGAAAAATATTATGCATTGGTATTCTCACTTGAGCTCCATAGAATAACTCAAAGGGTGATTTACTAGTATCCTTTTTTTAGTGATTATATCTACCCACACAACTAGCTTGAACTTTGAATCCCATGCCCTTTTGTTATTTTCAA
This sequence comes from Sequoia sempervirens, assembly GCA_007258455.2. Lineage (NCBI taxonomy): Eukaryota > Viridiplantae > Streptophyta > Pinopsida > Cupressales > Cupressaceae > Sequoia > Sequoia sempervirens. The sequence continues at coordinate 39,891,763 of VDFB02049217.1, forward strand.
GCATCCTTTTGATTATCTTCATGATGCTCTTGTTAATAGACTCTACTTGACCATTATCTTGGGGGCTATATAGAGAGGCATATGATATAATTATTCCATAAGAATCATAAAATTTCTTGAATTCATTCGATATAAAACACATACCATTGTTTAAGAAAATTCTTATAAGAGCTCTAAATCTGGTGATGATATTTTCCACCAAGAAATTTATGACCACTTTACTAGTTTCTTGTTTTGTTGGAACTACTTCAACCCATTTGGTAAAATAATAATTGGTAGTAAGAATCCATCTATGTCCACCACTTGACTTATCTATTATATCTCCTATAAAATCAATACCCCGTTGATGAAAAGCAACATCAACTTGCATAGGTCTTAGAGGAAAAGCTCCTTGATTCTTCAATTTACCATTTTTTTTTTGGCATGCTTCACATGTCTATGAGCATTAGAAAAAATAATTTTCCAAAACTAACCTAGTCCTAATATCTTATGTGCAATGGTTTTACCTAAAACATGTTCACCACAAATACATTCATGCATCTCCTTTAGAATTCTTTTGGCCTATCCCTAATCTAGACACAAAAGTAGGACGCCATGTTTATCTTTCCTTGGAAAATAAATCACCATTCATAAACACATACCTTGATGCTTGTAGCTATAGTGTCCTTTTTTTATTGTCATTCAATCCATCTAGTAATTTCACGCATCTAAGGTAGTGAACTATATTAATATACCAAGGTGTATTTTCAATACTAGACACAATACCTTCTTCTTTTTCAACACCACATACTTGTGCATCCTCTAAATTAGATTCAACCATTAATTTTTCCAACCCTTGTCCTCTTACAAGCTTGGTGATTTGTATTTTGATATTAAATTCTTGGATTCTATTTATCCATCTGCACCTTCTTCTTGTAACCTCTATTTGTGTGAGGACATCCTTGACCACTGTATTTGGTACATAGGCAGCCACTTGTGCTCCTACCAAGTAATATTTGAATTTTTTTACTACCTTCACAAGCATATCAGCATGTTTCTCAATAACATCATATTTTAGTTTAGTTCCTTGAAGTGATTTACTAAAAAATAAGATTGGTTGTTCATGCCCTTCTTCATTATTCTATAACACAAAACCAACAATAGTGAGGAAAGAGGAAAAATAAAAAATTTGGAATGCCTTACAAAAGTTAGCAGATTTTAGAATGGGAGCCTCTTTAATTTCCCTTTTGACTGATAGAAATGCCTCAATAGCTTTTGATGTCCAGTCATTTTTTTATCCCTTTTTCAACATTCTTGCAATTGGCTTCACAATTTTAGCAAAGTTAGAAATAAATCTTCTAAAAAAATTATTCTACCCAAAAAATGAATAGATAGATTTCATTGTTTTGCGGATAGGAATTCTATCAATTGTTGCAAGCCTCTCTAGATATATTCTTATACATTCTTTAGACACTATATTCCCAAGTATCTTAACTTCAATCATAAAAAACTAACATTTCTTAGGGCTTAGAGATACACCATATTCACGTGCCTTTATGAATATCATTTCCAAATGCATGTAGTGATCCTCTACTTTCTTTGAGTATGTTGTCAATTCATCTTGATATATAACCTATTGCAAGTATGAATGAGTATGGTGGTGTTTTCATTGATGTTGTCATTGATTTCAACACAATATAGGTTGTTGTAGGGAAAGGAATCAAGCGATTGCAGGTTGTGCATGTATAGTTGAGCTACTATAGAGATGTTGTGAGTACATGGAGCTATCTTTATAGGTGTACTGATAGAAGTCAGAGTTGTGTGTGTGTTTAGAATGTGCTCTAGTTTGTGCTCTACATTTCTTCTATTTTGATCCTACACTTATGCAAATCTGATGTTTGTTTATGGATGTCTATGGGTGATATATCCTAAATTGTAGCTTATTGTTTGATGAAGAGTGAAATTTGTGTTCATCGATGAGTGAACTGGTTTGATAGAGTTGTTTGTCTATGGACTAGGAGAAATGTATCTACTCCGCAGTCCTTCACTAGCTTTTTCTAGGTCTTACAAATTGGTAGAAGGCTTGAATTAGTGGTATCTATGTTTTAACAAAGGTGTTCATGGTTTTGTGCTTTGGAAGATGAGTTTTAGAGTTCTTGTGTGTGTCTATATAGTTTGGATGGATAGATGGAGAATTTTCTATGAATTAATATTGTTGTTTTGGGTCTTGGTAAAGTGTTGGATTGGTCCACTCTTATCCTCTTCCACCATAGGAATGTTGAGTTGTTGAACTAATTTGAATTTATAAAATTATGCATCTATATCTAAACTTGGAGAAAGTTTGTAAGGTTGAAGATGGTATATATACAAGTCGAGATGTTATGGATTGAAGTATCAAACATCCCACAAGTGTGAGAATCAAGAGTGTAAAAAAGTGAATTGAGGCAATAGTACTTTAATGTGTTTACAGAAGTTGTTAGTTGGGAAAACAAACAAGATGTAGTCTTAAAGAAAAGGTGCAATCATCTACCAGAATATTGGAATTGGTTCATACAAACCTCTGTGGTCCAGCAAGAATAGGAAGTCCTAATGGTGACAGGTATTTTATTCTTTTGATTTATGATTATTCAAGAATGATATGGGTTACTTTTCTTAGGGAGAAAGCTCAAGATCTAGATAGATTTAAAGTGTTCAAGGTGAGGGTAGAGAATGAAGTGAACTTGAAAATAAAATGCTTAAGGTATTATAGAGGTGGAGAATTCACTTCCAGTGAGTTTAATAAATTTTGTGAAGAGCATAGTATAAGAAGACATTTTTTTGCTCCTAGAACTCCTCAGTAGAATGGAGTTGTTGAGAGGAAGAACCAGACTGTTCAAGAGGCTACAAGGAAAATGATGAAAGAGGAAAATTTACTTGCTGTATACTAGAGAGAGGAAATTCACACTACTATTTATATTCTTAACATAGTTCAGATCAGAGGTAACAACACAAGGACTCCTTATGAGTTATGGACTTCCAAGTTTCCTACTGTGAAGTACTTTAATGTGTTTGGATGAAAATTATATATGAAAAGAGATAATGATAACCTTGGAAATTTTGATGCTAGACATGATGAAGGTATTTTCCTTGGATACTCAACTAATAGAAAAACTTATAGATGCTTCAATAAAAGATTGAGAAAGATTGTTGAGAGTTCAAATGTGAAAGTTGACAAAGATATGCATAGACTAGTTGAAATAAGTGAATTTGAGCCAGATGAACATATCTGCATACAAGTGGAAGAAGAGAACAAGGAAGAAGAAGCTCTAGAATCTACTACTAAGAATCCTAAATACGTGTAGAGAAATCATCATGAACAATAGATAATTGGAGACAAGAGTGAAGGTGTAAAGATAAGAAAAAAAGTGGTAGCAGTTGAGGTAAATCTATGTTTACTTTCAAAGATAAAACCTAATTCCATGTGTGAAGTATGCAAATTATGAGAATTGGGTTAGAGCAATGAAAAAGAAGTTGTGGAAAATAAAGAATAATAGGACATGAGAATTGGTTCCTACACTAGTAAACAAGAATGTAATTGATACAAAGTTGGTTTTTACGAATAAGCTGAATGAGAATGGTGAAGTTGTAAAAAATAAAGCAAGGCTTGTGAGCAAAGGTTATTCATAGGTTGAAGGAATAGGTTTTGAGGAAGACCAAGGGTCACACCTTGCAAAAATCCCCCCCAAGACAAGTGATGGGTTTGAACCTATGACCAAATTTGATACCAATTGTTGGCCTTGTCATTGTACCAAAAGATCGACCTATCAATGCCTGATACAAGCTTCAAGTAAGATCCACAGGAGGCGGTTAGACCATGTCACAAACCCAAGCATTGTGTTGCAAGGAAGACCAAGGATCACACCTTGCAACAATTTGCACTAGTGGAAAGAATGGAAGATATTTGAATGTTTTTAGCATTTTCTACTCACAAAGACTTCAAGGTATATCATATGGATGTTAAGTCTACATTCTTGAATGGAGAATTGGAAGAAGTGTACATGGAACAACTAGAGGGATTTCAATTATTAGATAAAATAGACATGGTTTGGAAGTTGAAAAAGGCATTGTATGGACTTAAATAGGCTCCCAAAGCATGGTATGCAAGGTTGGAGAAATATTTGACATAACAAAAGTTTAGCAAAGGCTCCATAGACAATAATCTTTATTTCAAGGTTGAAGGAAACAAAATTTTGATAGTGGTTGTGTATTCTGATGATATCATCTATGGAGGAAATGAAGTTATATGCAAAAGGTTTGTAGAGGAGATACAAAAAGATTTTGAAATGTCTATTATTGGCGAGTTGAATTTCTTCCTTGGACTTCAAGTGAATCAAACTGAAAAGGGAATATTCATTTCACAATCAAAGTATGTCAAAGAATTGTTGAAGAAGTTTGGAATGGATGATTCCAAACAATTATGTACTCCTATGGTGACTGGATGCAAACTTAGTAAGAATGATGAATCTCCTAAAGTTGATTAGAGCTTGTATAGATCTATGGTTGGTGGATTGTTATATCTTACTGCTACTAGACTAGATATCATGCATGCAATATGTTTGGTTGCCAAATTTCATGTAGAACCTAAAGAAGCACATGTTATAGCTGTGAAGAGGATATTTAGATATTTAAAAGGCACTCCAGATTATGTCTTGTGGTATCCTAGGGATACTAATTTCACTTTAAGTGCTTTCACTGATGCAAATTGGGCTAGTTGTGTAGGTGACTAGAAGAGTACAATTGGTGGTGCATTATTTCTTGGAGGAAGATTGGTTTCATGGATAAGAAAGAAATAGGATTCAATTTATTTATCCATTGCAGAAGCTGAGTAAATTGCAATAGCATCCTACTGCATGCAAGTGTTATGGATGAAGCAAACATTGAAGGATATAGGAGTGATATGTGGTGAGCCTATCCCTATATTTTGTGATAATACAAGTGCTATAAACATTTCAAAGAATTCGATAATGCATTTAAGGACAAAGCACATATATAGTAGATATCATTTCTTAAGAGAGAAGGTATTGGGGAATGAGGTCAAATTGGAGTATGTGCTTACAAAGGATCAAAATACATATATCATTTCCTAATGGGGAGTGATTAGAGCTACATATGACTAAATAATTATGCAAAATTTTTGTTCTTTTCCATTGATGTCAAAGGGGGAGAGAAAATCATGTGAAAAACAATGAAAGAAAAAGGAGAGAATATGTTACAAGGAGAAGAGAGTGTAGGAAAAGTTGTGTAGGATGCCTAATCATAAAAAATAAAGGAAAGTGCAAGAATGGAATGGATGTTTTCTTTGATGGTTTTTCACATGATGTGTTACCATCAATGACAAAGGGGGATATTGTTGCAAGTATGAATGAGAATGGTGGTGTTGTCATTAATTTTGTCATTGATGTCAACATAGTGCAGGTTGGTGTTGAGAAAGGAATCAAGTGATTGTAGGTTGTGCATAAATAGTTGAGATACTATAAATATGTTGTGAGTACATGGAGCTATCTTTATAGGTGTTGTAGGTGTGTTGATAGAAGTCATAGTTGTGTGTTTGTTCAGAATGTGCTCTAGTTTGTGTGCGTCTATACAGTCCAAATGGATTGATGGAGAATATTCTATGTATGAAAATTGTTGCAGCTATTGCAAATGAATCTAAAGGTATCCTTGATGTGTTCCAGTGTATGGTGAAGCATGTTATCTTCTTGTTGTGAAAGGGTGTAATTCAAATTTCATTTGTGTTTTAATTAGGTTTGGTTCACTTGGTGATTACACGACATGTGAAGGATAAGTATCAATTAAGGAAGCATGTGATTGATCCGAGACATTATTTTTGGTATTGGTTAAGTGTTGGATTGGTTGGATCTCATTCTCTTCCACCATGGGAATGTTCAGTTTCTAATCAAATTTGAATTTATAAAATGAAGCATGTGTAGCCAACCTTGGAGAAATTTTCTAAGGTTGAAGATGGTATATATACAAGTCGAGATGTTATGGATTGAAGTATCATACATGCCACAAGTGTGAGAAGAAAGAGTGTACAAAAGTGCATTGAGGCAACAATACTTTAATGTGTTGGATTCCTAAAAGTAGTGAGCTGATGGTTTCTACAATCTTTTGATCAAGATTGCAGATGTGTTAATTTTTTTTATGGTGGATTTTTTTGTTATCTTTTGTATTTGTAGGCATTGAGCCTCCCTTATGGACAATAATTCCTATTTGTAGGTAGTGAGCCTTGTATCTGGATAGTGAGTCCTATCTGTAGGTGGTGAGCATTCTATCTGAATAGTGTGTCCTTCTTGGGCTGTGATCCCTTTAGCAGTGAGCCTCTTTGTAATTGGTTTTGCAATTACTTTATATTGTGAGTTAATCCTCGCCATGGTTTTTCCCTTATTGAGTTTTCCACATAAATCTTGTGTTTCTTGTGTTGATATTTCCTTATGTTATTTGTATTTCATGTTCGTACTTAATAACATAATAAAGTGGATGTAAATTTGATAATTGTTTGAGATTTGTGATTGATTTTGGTGACAACTAATTCACCACCCCTCTTAGTTGTCTTGCACCTTTCAACATAACCATGATGTTATTGATTAAGTTTGAAAAACTTCATCCATAGCTCTTTGGAATGTGGCACACACATTCATGAGGCCAAAAGGCATCCTTACATACACATAGGTACCACAAGGCGTAGTAAACACAATTTTGTATTGCTCTAATTCCTTGACCTTAACCTAATTATAACCAGATAGCCCATCCATCATGGAAGTCAATTCACATCATGTTACCCTCTACAAGACAACCTCCATATTTGGGAGTGGATAGCTATCTTTCAATGATACAATATTTAAATTACAAAAATCCAAACACAACCTTATATCACCATTTTTCTTTCTAATAGGTACCAAATTTAAAACAAAAGAAGAATGCCTAATAGGCTTGATTATACCACTTTCTTTGAGCTTCATCAATTCTTTTTTCATTTTTGGTTCTAACAAAGGATTAATAGGCATTTTTCTTTGTCTAAATGGTTTAGAATTGGGTTTTAGTAGGATCTCATGTTGAATCAGGTCTTCTTTATAGGATTTCAAATCTTCATATGACCATGCAAACACATTATTTTATTTCCTTAGTAGACTTATAAGAATTTCTCTAAATTTTGGGCTAATTTTTTTACTAATATACACTTTCTTTGGAGCATAATTAGTACCAAGATTCACTTCCTCAAGATAATCCTGATGAACTAGTGTCTACTTCAAGGTTGACTTGTCGTTCCCATCAAAAAATAATTCCAAAGCCTCATAGACCTCTCAAAATTTTGTGTTTTTAATTGTACAACTTCTTGACCAAAAATAGTGTCCTTACCATCAACGTTCTCAACAAAAGCATTCAATTCTATCTCTTGCACCTCATATTTGTCTACACATTGAAGAAAATTTATTAAATCCTTATCATCATCAAACAATTTCCAACTATAAGCATTGTCAGGAATGTAAGGTATGGTCTTGAATTCTATCTCTAAAACACCAACCAATGTAATGTCATCCCTTCTTAAAGAAATATTTGTAAGAAAATTAACCATCAGATTCTTAGACCTATCTACCCACTCTATCGAGAATGCATCAAAACATTCAATTTTATCCCACACTACTTGCTTATATTTCTTGAGCCTTTTATTCTTTGTGGTATATTTAGATCTTACATGTGATACAAACAACTTGAAATCTCCATATACAACTAAGAACTTGATTCCATTTTTTATAACAAAATTCAAGCCCAATAGCAATGCTTCATATTTTGATATATTATTAGTACATTCAAATGACAACAAAAGGGAATACTTGAAAGTTTTACCACTAGGTGCAATGAAAACTACACCAACTCCATTTCCTTCCTTACTATAGGCTCCATCAAAATTCATTTTCCAAACACCATTTTTTACCCAAGTGCACTATTTTTCCAAATGAATCACTATTTTGTAATTGAGGTTGTGATCATTCCACCCGAAAACTTCCCAATTCCACATCACAAAAGTAGTTCATTAGATGAGGTTCATTTTTTCTACCACATGCTTAGATATTTTTTCTCTGTACAATTTGACCTCTCTACCATTGATAGGTATGCTTGCATATGATAGAACCCACTGAATTCTTCCACCAATTGCAACCACCCATTATCTTGACAATAGCTTTCCATAATATGGAGGAACATCAACCACAATAATATCATTATGATATGTAGCCTTAGGATAATCCACCAACTTTATTTCCACATCCTTCATGATAGTGATGATAGGGATTGATCTATTATCCATGGCATAACACTTTCCATTTGTAGAGTCAACCAATATACCAAATTCCTTCATGACTTCCATAGGTATAATATTTATTGCTGCTCCTTAATCTATCATATAGTTCTTTACCAGCATGTTATTAATCAACAAAATGGTATAGAAAGGATCCATTTGATATGGACTCTTTGTCAAATTAGTTCCCAAGTTAATCTTAGGAGTCTTCATGTCCTTTCCTTCAACTTCATTTACTTTCCTCTATTCTTTTATAATTCATTCTTACCCTTATCAATCTTATTTGGCATATTTGCAATCAACTTCATAGCATTATTTCTATATTCATCAATTTTTATTAATTCCATCAATGGAACTGATAACTTGATTTGAGACAAAGCTTGAGTTATATAAAAAGGGGCATACCTATTAGAGGTTCAAGTTTTCTCATTTCTACTTTAGCAAATTTCTTCTCTCCCATTACTTGTTGCTTAAGATCACTCCTTGTTTCATTTTGATCAGCCTTTGCTTTACATTGAGGAACACAATTTTTAGCTATCCTTTTTGTATTCTTGTTTTCATCATCCTCTCAAGATTTTGAGGCCATATTCTTATTACCTTGCTGATTCTTCCTAAATGGATTCCTAGCTATACCTTGATCAGTATTAACAGTCCTACTTATGAGGTTATAGTTGCTTCTAGCTTGTGCTACAACAACAACTGTGGGCATCTTTCTTTCATCATTAGTAGGTATTTTTCTTTCTTCCTTATAGGGGTTGAATGCCAACATATTTATAGTATGCTCTTCCCTCTTCTAATAATATGGCATCTCATCTTCGTGAACTAATTGTGCAACCACACAATAATTATGCGGATGAGGAAAATTGCAAGGCATACACCATGGAGTATACTCTACCATATTTACCCCATGTCTCTTCAATGTGTCAGGTGTGTCTCTATGAACATTTTTCTTTTGATCTTAAACCACAAGCTTCCCATCCTTCCACTTAGTTCTATAGGGCATATTGTGTAACCTTGGTCTTTCATTCCTATGAAAATTGGACTTATCATAAGATACTCCCTTTTCATTTCTAGCCACCTTATATGATAAATCATTTACAACATTCCAAACCTTTTCTAATTTTTCCTCCTGCTTTGGTTGTCTATTTTGATGAGCCTTAGGGTTTTGTAGTAATTTTACTTCATCTCTTCTACCAATTTTACCTGTAGCCTTTCTATTATTTTGTATATTCAAAGTAGCTTTGAATGCTTTAGTCAAAACTAGAGGATTTCTTGGTCTGAGTTCATATCCTATTTTTGGGTCAAAAGAATTTGAATAGAAGACCAAGCACATGGGATATATTAGTTTCAAATGATGTGGAATTGTTTTAAATAGCTTCATAAACCTAATATTGAAATCTACCACTAGTTAATTATAATTTTTCTAGATATTTGATAACTCATGTAAAGAAATTTTTTTATCAGAGTCACCACTATATTGTTCTTTAAATATTCTTTTGAATTCATGCCAATATCCAATTGAGGCATCAAGAAAGTTTCTATACCAGCCTCTTGCATCATCAACTAATTTGCATGAATAATTTCATATAAACATCTTCATGTTGCACATAAAAATTATCCATGATAGTTTCAAATGCTCTTATATGATCTTCCACTGAAATAACATTATTACTATAAAATTTAGGAATTTCCTTTCTTACCTTATTATCAATATCATTTGGATATCCCTAGATTCCAAAAAAGTCAAGATGACTATATCAATCCGCATTCATTGGTCCTCTTGCAAATTGACCCTTGATGAGGCTAATACTGCTAGTGTTGAAGTCCATGTTGTTGAGGTTGAAGATAAAATCCTTGTTGTACATTATGACCCAACCCTCCAAGATTATACATGTTTCCTTGTTGATTTTGATTGGGAACAAGATGGTAATGTTGGTATTGCCCTAGATATTGATTATATCCTTGATTATGAACTTTTACTCCTCCTTGGCTAGGAGGAATGGGATAAGCATTTCCTTGAGAAACCATTGGAGCACTCACTTGATTTCATATCTGTGTGTTGAAACATTCTACCATATATTTTGATGGGGATGCACATTTCCTTGCATATTTTGGTGGGGATTTTGACGTGTTGTAGGATGGGAGTCTATATGACTAGTTGATGGATTTGGATTACATGGTAGAAGGACATTTTTCTTAGTTTGGTTATCATTGCTAGAACACCTCAAATTTCCTATTTTACTATTACATGTGTTTGAACTTTTGGAACCACTTGTTTTTTGGTTGCAAGGGGATTTGGGATACATTATACTAGAGGACAATTGAATGTGCATTTGTACTATTTTATGATTCATTTCATGTTTTTTCTTTATTAATTTAAGCTTTTCAAGCTCCTCAACCATCTAGTCCAAATCTTTTTTCAACTCTTGACAAGTTGGTTCTTTATAAGTATTCATAGAAGGGCCCTGATGAGATGTTTCTATATGTTGTTGTGTCATCCTACAATCATAGTCTCTTTGTGCTTCAACCTACTCTTCATCTACATGGGAATAAAATTCATTCAATTTTTGAGGATTAAACTAAAAGGCCAAAACAAATTTATATTTTTTATTATTTTGGAATTCTAATCCATGCAAATGACTATCACTTATATTGAATTTTTGTTTTGATATTTTCCCTTGTTCTGATTAAGGGAAAAAAAGGTTTTGAATGGACTCAAAACCATTTACAACAGGTGTTGAATGGACCCAAAACCATTAACAAGAAAATTTTGACAAGGACCCAAAACCCAAGAGATCTAAACTCCCCACATCAATAGGGAATTTAGAAATTGAAACTAAACACTATAGAGCAACATCCTTCACATAGAACCAGTCTGCTCGAAACACCAAACCAACCTCTACCTCAATAAGAGAGGGATCCCCTCTATAGGAGAGGATGAGATGAAAACCTCTACCATCGGAGAAAGAACTTCCCACTAGGACCACAAAACCCATCTCCACCTCAATAGAAGACAACCATCATGGAGCCCAAAAGAAAGCAACAAACCCCAAAGAAAGGCACTACATGTCATCCTTAGGTAAAGCAAAAAACTAGAGCATGGAAGAAGAGAGAGAACAGTTCTTAACTAAAATCCAAGAGAGAGGAGTCCACTAAGCTAGAAGCATAAACTATTGTGGAAGCTCAATAGTCTGGGCCAGAAAGATGAAGAAAAAAAGCCACCCAACTCATAGAAAAACAAAAGACTACAACAACAAGAACAACAATGAGGATAACTACACCAACACCACCAAAATAACAAGGGTCTCCACTTCAAGGAAAGAGGAAGTAGAAACACCCTTTGAAACCATGTAAATATGGGTCTTGAAATAGATCTTTGTGTGAAACCCAGTTAGGAGAACACATATAGAAAACAAAAGAGGAAAGTACTCCTAAATAAACACAAACCCCTTCCAAAAAGAAACATTAAAAACCATAACTAGCTTCAAACCACCCAAAATATTAGGAGACTACCTCTGCCCTCATGAGAAAAATTTCTAGCAATAGTATGGAGTGACAAAAACCACTCCACAATAGCCTCCATAGCATGATAAAATTTAAATACCAATATCTTGAGGCTCACCAACCCCATGACAACCAAAAGCTACCAAGGGAACTACAAAAGCATATCACTAGAGGGAAAAAGCCCACCCCTCAAAAAAGGCACTCCCAACAAGAGTAAAACCACTCAAAATACCACAATTTGAGAGTCACAAACAACAAGAGAAAGAAAACTAGCTTAAATTGGTCACACCTAATAGAGGTTCCAGAAGCCAAAAAACCCCACACACTACAACAAGAGTAGAATCAACCAACAAAACCCAACACCTTCCCATTGTAGGAAAAGGTAGAAAGATCCCAAGAGACTTTTGTACCAAAATATAAAGCCAAACTGATCAGAAAACAAGTGCAGGAAAGAGAACAAGCTTGGTCTGTAATAATCTCACCCAACCAAAGATATGTTCCCTTATTCATTGTATGTATTACTCTGTAATTTTGTAGTATGAGGTGGATTCAATGTGTCCCCCCCCTTTGAGAATTGGTCTTTGAATTCAAAGAATACCCTACAACATGTTTTTTTGTCCATTTTTTGTTGTATTTATTTGGACTTCACTCACACAAGGATGTCCTTCCATTCATCTTGGGTCGAATTTTAATGCTTTGATGTCTAAATTCTAATATTTTTGATTTTATGTTCAACTGATCACTCATACACAACTTCTCAGTGATTTTTGACTAGATTCACTACCTCCTTCTTAGAAAAGAGGAAAATATTGAAATAGTTTCATAGTCTTCCAAAGCTCCAAGATCATATTTTGGCTCTTTTCTTACAACAAGCAACTCCATTGTAGAGTCACCAATATGGTTCCCACATATGAAGATTGCTAACCTCTAAAAGTATTCCAAGCTTTATGTTCAAGTTTAGCAATGATCTAGCCAATGGACGAAATCAACCAAGATGGTTCGAATTCCCTACATTTTAGGCTCTACTCGGCCTAGGTGGGTATTACCTTGATCACCAATGAATATACACTCTCTACAATTTCTTGGTGATGATTGAGTATATTTTTCCTTCATACAAGTTTAGAGGGTTTGTTTGATCCTATTCTTCTTATTACAATTATCCACTCTTTAATCCATTTCATACTAGCATGAGAGTGTGAAATAGACTACCTCTAAAGTACTTCTACTCCTACTATAGAATTTTTTTTTTTGATTTACAATATTGTACAAGGAATTGTTCTAGAAATTAATTGATCAATACCTTGTCTAGGTAACAGAGTCTAAATTCAATTGTGTGTTCTTCCTTTTTGGATACAAGCTAAATTACTTGGCACTGTTTTTTTTATGCCATGCATAAATGTGAAAAATTGCAGCTACCAAACCTTCTTATTTATCCAAATGATTTTCCAAAGTTACTATGATTTAATTAACATAATTAAATCCTTATTTGAAGGAACCAATTAAATCAATCACAAAAAAACAACAAATGTGTTTTGATAAACCAAGCATATCCCTAATATATTTTGTTTAAAAAATAGAGAAAAACCAAATTGGAGAAAAGAAGATAACCTTCATCAATGTTATTCGATAAGTATTTGACAACCAAAAATTTAACACTAGAGAAAGAAGATTCTTTATTAAAGCTCTCAATTACAGGCCTTAACAATGTCATTATCCTAAACAAAATTCTAGAACCTAACCCAAGATCTCGGTTTCCTCAATATAGGAATGAAAGAAGCACAAACTTTAGACTGTTCACATTCTATAGAATGATTTTCAAATTCCCAACTATTGGTATGACATTATACAATATTCATTCATGATGAATTTGGCCAATAAAACACCCACTAATTGTAAAATATTAAATTTCATCTCATGTTCATGGCCAATGAAATATTCCTTTTACATTATCAAATTATGAATAAATATTTTATGCAAATCAATTTACCAGATAAAAAACTCATGATTACATTCCCCAATATATTAATGTTCCTCCATCAAGGTTACCACTACCCTACACATAAAATAATTAACCCTTGTGGGGACACAGGGTACCATTCACAACAGATTCATTAATTACCGCCATCCTACAAGTACATTCATCGGGCTCCCTTTAGCAAATTCAGATCCTAGATCGATATGTCAGCTTGTGAATTTTGAATTTTGAGAGTTAATATGAAGTTATGTATAAATAAGAGGTATGTTCACATAGTTTCTCCTAGCAATTTCATTCTAATATCCTAGAGTTTACAAGAGCATTTCAAGAGCATGATAAAGGCATTCAAGGGTAGATTATTGAAGTTTATTGTAGCAATCAAGATTCATTATCACATCAAAGGCATGCATGTTGAAGGAACTAACATGATGATGTAGCATTTAAGATGCAATCAAGTATTCAAGGACATATCTTCTATCAAGACCAAGATCAAGAATCTCATCCATGAAGGTCAATACATGTTAATTTGCAAAAAATTATATTCTATGGTTTCCATTAAAGTTTTGGTCAGGTGTTGCATATTGTTGTTCCTTCATCATTCCTTCATGTTATTTCATTATTCCATTTAAAGGGTCTTAGGATTGCATGTTTGCATTCTTTAAATTTGATTTTTTTTTTTTAAATAGTACTTTTTCATATCATTTTCATTACATTGCACTATATCATCTTGCATTTGAAAAAAAAATGCATTTCAAAAATTGTCATATAGGTCATCATTTGTCCTTCATTTCACTTTCATTTAGACATCAAATTCTGAAAAATTTTGCCACTAAAGTTACAATTTGAAACTTGGCACAGAGAAAACATTTAAAACAACTCTAAAATTGTATTTTTACTTTTTCAAAACCATGATGTAGGACCCATTCACCCAAGGGCGAATAAGTCCATGTACAAATATTTTATGCAATTTTTTGGGTGCTTTTTAAATGTTTTATTTACATTTTTGTTGCTACTACAAGGAGCCATTTTCCACTGGGCTAATGAGTCCTTGGTGGCCTGCAAAAACTAACTTTTTTTAGCTTTCTAGTGGTTTTCTGCACTTTCTAGGCCTACTGGTAACCTATAGTATAAGTCTGGAAAGTTTCAAAAATTTCTATTTTTTACATCTAGGTCTAAACATCCATTTAGTGTATTCATTTTAAGTCATTTCAAAATCATTATATTTTTAGGAAAATTTTTTGCATTTCATAAGTTAGAAAGAGTAGTTTCATAATTCACAATGTTAGTATCTTTCCTTTCTATGTATGCTAAGAAGAAGCTCATTAACAAGCATGATATTCATCATTCCAATATCTTTCTTAGTGCAAGAGTGTGAAAGTGTTGACACATTCCTTAATTCCACGCTGCCTGATATATATCCTACTTTCGGGTATGATGTGATAGAAGAATATGTAAGAAAATACAATAATGATAATAATAGTTTCTCTTCTCCCAATACCTCTTCTACTTGTGACGAAGGTATTTTGGTGTTAGAAGATATACCCATTGAGAATCATGACAATGTTGAAATCTCCTCTTCTATAAACTCTCCTAATATAGAAATATTATGACACAAGAAGATGAGATCATTGAAACCTTTCTTCACATCACTCTACCTTGTCTACATTCATATCCAAAGATCTCACCTACTTGGTGACAATATTTTAGTGAAAAATAACACAATTGTGAGCAATCATGACAATCACATTATTCGTGAGGAGAATATGTTGGTGTTAGATAATCAAGTATTTAACACCTATGGCAATCCTATTTACTTTCCTTCCCCTATTTTTGAAAACATTATTGAACAAAAGAATGCCATAATTGATCAACAAGAAAATTCAACCATTGATAACTCTCTCGATTGTGATGAATTCATTTTAAAATAATCAACTTTTGAATGTCACCAACATCTAGGTTTTTGCTCTCCTAAAAACTCTCCTATTAGGGAAGATATCATGATGAAAGAAAATGACAATAATAGTGATGTGGCTTCCTTAGATGAAGATGATGAAGTTACATTAGACTCCCCTTCACTAAGCAATCATGAAAATAAGGACAATCCTTTCAAGGTTATGCATGTTAGATATCCCTTGAAGTGGTCTCCTAAGCCACTTATTACCATTTATCCACCTTCACAACAACTACAAGTTCACCATAAACCCATTCTTATCTTAGAACCACCCAAAAGGTAACCTAATAATGACAATGTCTTACAACAATTGAGTTACAATACCATTGCTCATACATATAACACTACGAGAAATTCACAACTAAGAAAAACAACCCAAAAATCCCTCATATGGCCTAACCCTCTCTTGCCTAGTGCTCTTGGTTTTACTATACAAAGTAGAGAGGGGTATGATATTGCTGAACAACTTAAGAATACTCCTACTAAGATAGCCCTATGGGACCTCATTCAAGCCTCCCCTCATTATCATAACACGATTCAAAGTTCTTTACAACAAGTTCCTATCCATACTAATGTGCAACCAACCAAAATTCAAGCTACACCTCTGATAAACTTAGACATTGACTTCCATGAAGATGATTTTCCCTCCTTGAAAGTTCAAAACTGACATGATGGATTCATGATAATAGCTAGTGTTAATTGAACTGGGATAAAAAAAAACCCTAGCTAATAATGGTTCAACTCTTAATGTGTGTAGTGTGAAATTTTTGCCTAAAATTAAAATGGATAATAGTGACATTGTCCCCGATTCTTTGTCCATCCATGGGTTTGATAACATAGGAAAACAACCGCTTGGCGTGGTCACCTTACCTATCATAGTTGGAATAGTAACATTACAAACTTTGGCCAATGTTATACCTCATGATATATCTTACAATCTCCTCTCAAGGAGACCATGGATCCATGAAATGCAAGCCACATTGTCAACCCTCCATCATGTCATGAAGTATTTTTATAAAAAAAAATGCTTACATAATCAACTTGGCTGATCTTGAACCTAATTTTTTTTGCATACTGAGAAAGAAAAGAAAAATCCTTTGAAAATATTGACACCAACTATACAAGTGGAACCCGCAAAAGAGAAAGGAAAAGAAAAGAATATTGAAGAAGTCACAAAGTTATTAGAAGATGAATGGGGTTCCTTATATTTTACACCTATATTCATGGGAGAATACAAGATCTCAATAAAACAGTTTGAAAAAGGAAAATAAAAAGCAGTTATGTTAATGAAAAATTTGAAAGAATCCACCTCAACCACTTTAGAAGAAGAAGCAAATTGCACAATTTTTTTTGTGAAGTTGATTATGAGCAACCACTAAATCTAAAAGAAATGAAACAACTTTATGGAATATGTTATGAACTTATGAAGCAGCTTGGGTATAGCGGAAAATGATTTGGTCCTAGAGAACAAGGTATTTGTGTCCCTATAGAGCTTAACACATAAGAAATGACTAGTGGTCTTGTTTATTTCCCTTCAAAAGAAACAAAATCCTCAAACAAGATTTCACTCAACATCAACACTCTTACGAAAAAACTCTCCCAAGAATAATTTAGCCTTGGTGCATCCCAAGCTGATAGATACTACATGTAAGAATATCTCATTATATAAGCAACAACCTTGGCTACTACTCCTTGTCATGGAGTAGTTTTAATATCATAGAATATTCACTATCATTCATGAGGGTATAAACTTGGCTTTATGAAATCATATTTCCTTTTCACAAGGATCAACATATCATCACCCATCTTGACTCATCCTTGTCTTGTACTTAGTGGGGGCAAGGGATTAGATAGCCTTGTCCTATTTGGAACTTAATGTTGTCCCTTTTGCTAGTTTTTCAACTTTCGCATATAGTGATCAATACTAGGATAAAAATTACCTAATAGAAGGTTGAGTTGCTTCTTCCTTACTATCCTTTTTCATTGTTGTCTTTCAATATTTCTTTTTTATTGCATGTGTGTGACATGGTCTCTTATGATGTTTCATTTCATGTAAATATCTCTTTATATGTGCATTCCTCTATTTATACCTCCATTCTTTTATATGTCATAAACATTTTATTTTCTCTTGATTTGTGTTTCCCTTGAGGGGATGATGCAAAGCATCAAGACATTTAGGTCTCTTCCATGTTGGACCACAAGGCTTTTTCTTTGTTTTCACTCTTTATGTGTCATTCTTGAAGTTTTGTGAGTATATGGGGAATGATAACATTTCTATTCTCTATAACAACATTGTGGCAAAGACATTTTGATCTCGAATCCATAGATCCCATATGTGTTTTTAGGGGGAAACCCATTGTCCTATGGGTATGTGCAGGATCATGATGGGCCAAAAAGTAGCGATATGATCGGTATTTATAGGGTATATGGCTGACAACATTTTTTTTACCCAAAATTGATGAAATGAAAAGAGTTTTTAAAGGAGATTCTTGACTTTCCACCAATATAAATTATGCTTTACTTTGAATTTAATAAATAATTATTATTCATTTTCTATTTGAATTATGGCTAAAGTCTTGATTGATAGGCTGATTGAAAAACATCTATAGCTTTCAAATGGTACCACATTTTTGGAACCCAAAAAATGCATCACATTCTATTCTTTGCATACTATAAGACTAAGAAAAGAAACATTGAATTTCATGAATTTTTGACCAAGTTAAGGTGGTCAGACATACGAGCTTTTATATTTTTTAAAAGTTGTAATAAAAAATGTATAATCAATTATTTACTTGGAAAAAAATTACAAAAAAATATGCATCACATCTGAACATGTGTCCTCTACTTATGTCTAAAATCCTATAAAAAAATATTATCATTTTATTGTCTCTAGGGTGGTCAAACAGACAATTCTTATTTTTTTCCCTAAAATTTAAGTACTACTACATTGAAATTTTAAATTTTCACCAAATATTTTTAAAAAATAAAATAAAATAAATAAACCTAGTAGTTTAGAAACTACATTCAATTTTCTATAGATTCTATTCTTACATATTGTTGAAATAATATAGATAACTCATTCAAATTTTTACGTCAAGTTGCCTTACTCTGATTTTTCTAAATTTTTTGCCACTTAAGGGCCTATTTTTTCCATGATGATCTTACACATACCCCTATCTATGATGTATCTTTTCAAAACCATATGACTTGTCATAGGGTTTTTTGAGGAAGGATCTCATTTCCTTATTTCCTACTTTAAAGCACTTTTTCCTAGAATTGGTGTAGCAACTGTTTTAAAGTGGGGGGCATAAATTGACCATATCTTTTGATAAAAAATTTCATGGTGTGATTTTCTTTATTCATTTGATGTGTTTTTCTTTCCTAGTGATTTCATTGGGTTTGATGTCCTCTAAGAGTGTGATATTTCTTGACTAGATGACTTCCCTCTTAGTGGTGATGTGACACAATGCATTCCCTAAGACGTGGAATTTTACTCTTGACTTGTCCTCTCTTGGAGACATTAGGCATAATGTTCCCCAAGAGAGAGATCTTACATGAACTAAGAAAATCCCCTAAAGAAAACCAAAAACATTTTTAACCATTTTTTGAAAGCATTTTTATGTCAAGCATGTTTGTGGTGCCTTATTGAAGTTATCAGGGGGATAGCTTTGGTATGGTTAGTGCGATGGGAAGCCTAATCAAGGGCATGAATTTCTCATTGTGGCCCCAAAGTGAGTGTGCTTTAGTGATTGTTAAGGATTGATCTGACCTAGGAAAAACAACTCAGATCATTGTTTAAGAACTATCTTTGATGTTTTATAGTTGTGAATATTTGTTACTCTTTCATACATAAGAGTATTTAATGTCTACTTTAGTCTGAGTTTGACAAAAGGTGTAATGCCCCACCATGTGAACCCCAAAGGACAATAAACCACCACAATATATATTTTTTTTAAACTAAAACATTGTGTACAACGAATATGTACATACATTACATGAAAATAAATTATACAATTACAAAGTCATTCACGTCCTCTGGGGTACACGAAACGGTCATTATGAATCATAAAATTTTATTACACGAAAGTTAATAAACAACCAAGATTACAAAATGATGACATACAACTATTAATGATCAAAAGAGTTGAAAAGATATTCATGGTTTTATTACAATTTAATTTATAGTTCCATGATACAACTATGGGACATATTTTCATAGATATAACACATCAAATATATAATAGTACATTACATACTGCTTCCCTTATAATAATGGGAAGAGTACATCAAGTACAAGAATAATTACATTAGAGGAGAATAAGGTACAAAGTGAAGAAAAGTCTTCAACAACGTGAAGCTCTAGAAACTCTGCATCTGCTTCCGCATCATGAACACAACCTGGGAACCCAATGGGGTGCATATCACATTCCACCCGACCATGTGGACCAGAAGGTCCACCCCCCGTGCTAGGAAATGAGAAGAAAAGGCCCCACGACCAAGACAAACAAGAAGGACAATCACAGGACCAAACCACAAGGTCAACCAAAACATGACATATGACAATATCAATGACCACTTACAAGGTAATTGCTTCCAAAGGTGTACAAAGGGAAAAGCAAGGGATACTATAACACCAATAGTCATATACTCCCAACTGAAAGGTACACAAATACTTGGGTTCCCAAAGAAACTTACATCATGGCTTGGACTATAACTTGCCAAATGGAAGATAACTCAATGCAGAATAAAATCAATCATGAGAACATAAAATTCAACCTTTCAGCTTGCAACACAATCAAAATGGTCAATTTCAAGAACGTTTAACTCTTCATCACGATTTATCTTTTCACTCAACAAGAAAGCATTTAAAACAATTAAAGAAATTAAAGAAACATGTTTTAGAATTATCCCAACACCAAACACAAATAAATGGGTAAACAAAGTGACCATGCAACACATAATACCAACAAACTCATGAAATAAACATATAAGAATAAATCATCCAATCCATAACCACCTTTAAAAGGGTTATCCAAACAACTTCTTATATAAATACATCGCATATAATCATTCATTCAAAGAGACAAAAATATTCTTTTCCAACATTTAACTTCACAATCCCTACTTTTATCTACCTTGTTATCCTATGTTCTACTAATACAACAAGATATATTGAAAATTCCAACATTGATCTTAGAATATTATTTCTTATTCAATATCATGTCCACGCTTCTCTTATGTATCTGAGATACCAACTTAACACCATCCATGAGTTTTAATATAGGTATAAAAGTAACACCCTAGAGCCTATTTAAGTTCATAGCCTTATACACAAGAATAAATACACTAAGACTATCAAATTACTAATATTATCTAGAAGTTAGTATCATCTCTTAACATCATTGCTTGGTTATCAACCTAAGAGGTACTATAATTATTTAACCAGCTAGCCACAATTAGTGTTGATGATTAATGACGAGTATTATCCTATAAGTAACCATCAATATTTACAACTAATGGTATTATTGTTATTCAATAAATTACTAGTAATATTCTTTCCGTGATTAAGATTGATGTTGATCAAGCCTTCATAAGAGTATAATTAGGTATCAACACCAATAACCAAATCATTGTATTTTATTTAGGTCATAGATTCTTACCAAACCAATTCCTATTTAAACGACTAGTAAAACCTTCCATATTAGAATATTATTATTTTTTTTTAAATTTTTATTTTATTTTATTTTAATACAAATATCTCCCAATATAAATGTATTAATTAATTTATTTATATTATTATTATTATTAATTTACTTAACCCTATATATATATATAATATACATATTCTTAAAAGAAAATAATAATAAAAGAAAATTAATAAGATGAAGAAATAGCATATTTATAAATAAATAAATATACACTAATTCTTTTAAACTTTATTTATTATTAAATTTCCTTTTAATAAGTAAAGGAGGAGGCCCACGAATAAAGAACATTTTCTTTTCCCTTCTAAGACTTAAGAACTTTTATTTTATTGTAGGGAGTAAAGTGAATAACTTTTTAAAGAACTTTTGTTTTATTCTAAGGAGCATATTTTAATGTGAGTATTTTTTTTCAGATTGACTTCCTCCTCTTAAATTTTAAAAGGAAAAGGAAACTTGGAATTGTAATTTTCTTTGTCATTGAATATATTTTCATTACAACATTAAGATAAACCCCATTCGATATAGGTGAAATTGCCTTCACCAATGATGGCATCATTATTATATTGATGGTGATAAAGTGCTACTATTTGCAACATGCTCTTAATTTCATATTCTATCCTTACTGCTATCTTCTTATATTGGATTTTTTCTTCCAATTGGTAGAAATTACCTAAAACATATTTTGAGGATCCTACCGATGTTTAGGAGTTTCGAACACCATTGCAAAGAGTGTGTAGTAGATTAAGGAGTGTCATGAATGCATAACACATTTATTAAGAAACAAAAAATGGGTAGATGGAAATGGAACCTACGAGTTTTTCTGACTAGAAGAAGAAAAAACACGATGTAGACAGGGAAATTTAAGCAGTTTTTATTTTTTTTAAACATTATACCCAATTAACCTCCATAATTGGAAATATGTGAATTGCATAATTTTTTCCTTTTAGATTAATCCCCACATCTGTCACTTTTCAGAAATTTGAGAGCATTGCTTTCCCCACAAAACCAGTGATAGCATCAGATAAAAGTCAGATTAAAGCCATGAAATTTCCATAGTCCAAGGGAATGAGTTGGAATGTTTTTGGTAAAAATCTGTGTGGAGTCATTTTTTATTTTTCTTTGTATCATGCTACAAAGAATCATGCTTGTATCCAAACTACAGTGACTCTACCTAAGAAATCATGCTTGTATCCAAAATAATCCTCCACAAATTGATTTATTGGTTTGGAACCTTCCCCAGTCACTTGTAATTGGTCTGTGACATCTCCATTCTGTGAGGCAATTAGACCATACACAGTCCATGAAACATGGCATATTCAGTAATACCAGAACCACCATTTTGGAATTTTCTGCATCAAATATAAAAATGAAGAAAAAGCACAGTTTTATTCTGCAGACTATTCTTCACTATTAGCTTCTACTGTTTGTCAATGTTGATAATAAATTCTTCAATGCCATGAAAGCTCAATTACAATATATCATGGAAATGTGATCTTAAGGGATGCAAAGATTGCAGGATATGCACAAAATGAATCTTAATGTATCGCTTGGGTTTCTAAATTTGCAGTGGCAGACTGGTAACTCAAAAGCACAGAATTATTCATCGCTCCTTGCAGACACGGTGGTTGTTAAGTATAGAGGGTTTGAAAATACAGCTGAGGTTAGCTCAAAAGTATACGCTGATGTTGCATACTCATTTAATGACAATGATGGAAATGGGGAAGTGAAACAAAACCCAAGTCTGAGGTAAATGGAGGGGAAATAGGCATCTCAATTTCAAGCAAATGCAGGACATGAACAAGATAGATTTACTAAAAAGGCTTTAGAAACTTTCAGGCAAATGCAATTGTAAGATGACGCCAAAGGAACCAGGAAAGTTATTTACAAATTTTCTTTTAAAACTTCATTTTATGTTCAAACGTTGCGGCTGAGGCAGGCTGACAATGGAGTTCGAGAGATTATTTAAAATGCTACCACATTCTATTTTCGAGAACGGCAGGTGTGACAGGCTGCCAGCGGAATCAAGAAGGTTATTTAAAAAATTTACACCCTTCTAGAGCCTGAATACTTCAGCTGTGAAAGGCTGCGAATAGTATCAGGGACATTATTTAACTTTTTACACCCTCCACAGTCCACACACTGCTACAGCGATGGGTTACCAAATGGGGATGCGTAGAAGGTAGGTTTAAAGCATGAAGGCTACACATACTTCACACATCAGTGGCCTATGTTGCATTACAGACATAGCTGGTCATTAAGTGAATGATGTCTTTGGATGAGGAGACGCTAATTAGATTATTTGCATTCAGATCAGTGAAAAAATTCTTAAAACTGCTGGTGAAATCTGGAATAATGCACCAGAACGCTATTAGAAAACAAATTTTTGACTTCATCACAAAGGAAAGATGCAGTCTGCAAGTATGGATAAATGGAAGAATAGATAAGATGTACGGACTAGTTGGCAGATGCCAAAAGGATGCGGTCTTGTGAATATATATATTTATAACAAAGAAAAAATATAATAATGATGAATTAATGGAGAGCCCACGTATCTAGGCGACAAACCAAAATACCAAAGTTAAGACTAATACATTGACAACTGAGATATAGGAGTAGTTTCAGTCCGACATAATGAAACTTGGAAGGAATGTACCATTCTTCTTCAAGAATAAACGAATGTTAATTGATTCACAATGAGACGAAGGGAAACCATCATTTCCTTTTAAGAAATATTCTAAAACAAGTTGCAAATCATACCTCTGAGTCCTGCCAGAATTCGATAGGATTCTAATTCATACCTCCTAGTCCTCTGAACTCTGCCAACAATTCCATAGCCATTGATTCAAAATCCCCCCTCCAGCCGAGTCTTCTTCTTTTTTATCAAATCCACCCAGCCCAGTATGCAAACTGTCCTTGCCCACGTACCACGTAAAGGCATGCATAAAGTGGATGCCAGGACCAGGCACATGGAGAGAAGGATAGAATGTTTGAAGCAAGGTGGAGATAAAGGTGAGGACAGGTGTCACTTTAGCTGTCTGCACAAGTTTCTTATTATATCATTTATTGGATTTTATATAAAATATTCATTTATATCTAAAATCAAATGTATTAGAAGCTAAGAATTTTATAATAAGTCAGGTTTGATACAACTTCCACATTGTTAATATATTATAGTTATTATAGTGAATAATAATCAAATATATGTGGTATTATACATCTATTATGTATATTATAAATTCCCACTATGATATGTAGGGTGATATTTAATCATGCACTTGTGATTTCATTTATTTATTTACACAAGTGTATCTACAATCCATGATTTCCCATTCTAATTATATTAAATTATAGTTATATTATTCCTTTATTTTAGACTATTCTAAAATTATTTTATTTATTTTATAATATTTGTTTATTTATCTAATAGTACTCAAATTCATGCATAGTAAGATAATTCTTAATTTTAATTAATTATTTTAAACAAAACTACTAAGTACACTAGAAAACAACTTACTTGGAGACCAAAGATGACCGAACTGGAGGGGCACTACATCCTTCCACCTTTGGCATCGACTTACTCCTAGAAGTCGCTTGCAACATAAACACAATAATGCAATGAACTAACAATTGTATCAATCATTATAACGACATTAATAAAGCAAGTAAAATCAAATGACTCAAAAGAAACAATACCAAAGATAGAAATGGGTTACAAACCAATGATTTTGTCAAACATAAGGACACGGTGATGGACTAAGATGGAGAAATTTCTTGTCAAATCCATTTTCAACTTCATACCCATTGGGTTTTATGAGGCTCGCCCAGTCCTAACAGTGCAGGTGGAATCGAGGCTTGCAAACTTGCAATCCTGCATAAAACCAAGTGTCGAAACAACATATATATATCCAAAACAAACACATCATGAGAGGAAGTTGCAGTGTAGTAGGGTGCTCGCGAGTGAGTGGTGTTACACTATCCCTCTCACTAAGACCATAACAGTAAACACAACATCACATAATATCAATTATATCATTTGTAACACTAATTGCATCATAACCAATGTCTCATAAAAATCACTAATCAATGCATAACCAATTAATTTACCTTCATCATTGAGATCTGAAGCTGACAATCTGAAAACCACAAACTAGGGTGGAAACATAACATATTAGTACATGTCATTCAAACTCATTCATTACCTTGAAATGCTACTATTCCATAAAAATGTAACAAACTCACACACAGAGAGCACCCACTATCATCATTTACACACAAGGAACTCCACTAAATTAATTATTCAACACGAAATTCCACCACATATGCACCGAGAGACCATCAAATAACACCTCTTCATTATTCAAAAAAACATGATGTATCACTCCCCAAGAATCAAATCCCAAGTTTATCATCTAATAGCTACTATTTCTATAATTCTAACATACTTTCTTTACATACACACAAACTCACATCATCGAGAATCACATTACAAGGCTACACAAGGGTCCATTTGGACACCAAAAAGCAGCATACTAATCCATGATATCAAAACCATGAGCCAAGAGCCAATATCCATCTCACATAATCCATATCTAACACTTAGTGGCTTGATGGTGTTAGGCCACCACACATGGTGAGACCATCCAAGGAAGACCATAGTGACCTACCTCTTGTTGTACAAGGTGGTTAGCCTCCAAGAGATAGTCATCACACATAGGTGGGTAGTGGGTCTTAGCTGTAAAACAGCCTCACATACCCCCATCCTCAAGGTTTCTTGCGTCTTCCTCCTCGTATACACTCACCAAGTCCACCTCATACGTCCTTAGAGAGGAATCACAATACGACACATGGCCAACATCAAAAGCAATAAGGTTAAACTAGTTTAGCCACCAAAGTCATAGCATAACCATCAAATAAGATTCAATTTAAACAATAAAGCAAGAAATGTGCGCAATGTCAACACTAAATAAAATGTAACCATGAGGGCTACGAGAAAATAAGATCACAAAGTGTGGCTAAACCTTTACAATCAAACATAAACAAAATGTCAGCCTTCAAAGTCAATCTAAAATCATCAATAATCATATAGGAAATCCTCAATCTTCAAAATTACACAATACAACACTACGTGACTAGATACTAGCCCTCAAACGAGGAAGGAGGTAACATTGTCTAGCTATAACAGTAGCCCTCATGTGGTGTGGAGTGAGTACGCCATCCACATGACCCAGAGTGTGCTCCTTGGCTACACCCTGCCTCGCATCGTCACGCAACATGGTCATACACCAGCCAGAGAAGGCATGCACTGACGTATGCTGCATGGCAGTGTGTCTGTGGCTCCGTGGAAGTAGGCTCACGCAGACACACCCCACATAGCGATACATCATGGAGAAGGAACATGCAGGTACTCACTGTTTCCAGAGGTATACATGGCTAGAACATACCCATATGCTAACCGACCCAAAAACTATCGAAACAAACATGTGTATCCCTCTACATGTGTGTGAGGCCCCATTATGCTCATCACACAATAGGCTATCATCACACAATCTAATAGTGTGCCTTCATGTATCTATGCACATGGCATCATGTCCTCCAACCTAGCTCGCTACCATCAACAACACAACATCATCACCAACACTTTGTCAGAACATCAGTGGGGTGTGGCACCATATCCATTACATCATGTTAGAATATGTGCGAATATGGTGTATACAATTCATATATGAGCATATCTATTTGGGGCTACTCAATCTTCACCTCTCATACAGACGAGGTTGACTCGCTAATTCCAGCTCAACGTCCCTATGGACGGCTAGGCATAAACTACAATCCAATGTTGTTGTACTCAAAACTATGGGGTTTAGGCTAGCACATATGGATTAAGTACCCTCATCCATCATAAGGGGAAGTAGTTAGTAGGTTTCCTTGGGATCGGTTGAGTTAAGACCACTCTACATTGCAATGTGCGTACACTGTGCACTCCGCCCAAGTAACTTGTGGCAGCTACTACCCCTTTCCAGATTGAGGGGCTATAGAACCAAAAAGAAAAGAATCTAAGAAACTACCTTTTGGCTACCCTTATATATATATAGATTTTCAACCACACGTGGGTTGGCCCTCAATTAGGTAACTAACATACAAACTCACATAATGGTATGATTAATCCCACACCAAATACAACATATTCAAAATGGATGGGTACACTGTATCACCATCCTTTGACTTGTGGGTTATGGGCTCACAAAGCAAGTATGGGGTAATCACAACACTCGGCCAATGCACAGTAATTGGTTTCTCACATTTATAGGGGGTTCAACTATATACACAATTCCATAAGTACATTTACTTCCATAATCAATGTGATTCATATCATCACATGTATCCATAACCCATCATTAGCTTTTCTTTCATGTACCTGTTTTCCATATTTCACAAGATGCTAAATGTAAATTTCAAGATCTTCATGATCATTTAACAACTCTCCTTAACAAGTTCACATTCACTTCCTCAATATTACAAACTAGCTACCACTACATACACTTAAGGACAAACATATCAGACTCATTTTCTTTCATATAGAAATTACACCTGATCATGAGAGGAAAGCTTAATACAAAATCATTGCCTTTCATGCATCAAATGTATTAAATCACTATCATTGCATTAAATAGGACATTCAGGATTACTTACTATGACATTTCTAAGATGATTTTACAATGTCTACTTATGCATCTATACATAATGCAAATGAAGCTTTACACACAAGACTTATTCTAACTCCCATTCCTTTTACCAAGGAAAAATTATGAAATTTATGCTTAATGATCAAAACTAATTACTCTTGCTAACAATCTTCTAGATTACCTTCATCTCATGACAAGGAAGAGAGAGAAGAAAAAAAAGAACATTTTCCATTCCAATTCAATGATCACATCAACAAGCTTTTAAATCCTGAACACCTTGATCCCTACTAAATAAAATTGCAATACACCCAACACAAATCCATATTTCACAATTCAGAATAGAAAAGTATTTATCTTTTATACAAGAGAGTGGTTAAACATCCACACCACTCCATGTCATAAATACATACTAACATACTTAAGATAGAGCAACCCATATTCATTCCTCACATAATTAACAACTATTTAGTCATCTATAATACAAAGAATAGAAGGAGAGAACAAGAACATATCTTATATACCTCTAGGGTCAACCTAGTTTTCCCTAAATACAAACCACTCAGTATAGTCAAGGAAAAACAAAGAAAGGAATACACACATAAGAGTACAAACAGGAAGGATGGCCTAGTGGGCTCATGTGAAACCATAGTACCCAATGTTAGAACATATGCTCTGATACCAATGCTATAACTCCCCGATGTGTCAACCCCAAAGGACAACAAAACACCACAATATATATATATATATATATTTGAAATCGAAACATTGCGTATGATGAATATGTACATACATTACATGAAAATCAATTATGCAATTACAAAGTCATTCACATGCTCTAGGGTACACGAAATGGTCATTATGAATCATAAAATTTTATTAGACAAAAGCGAATAAACAACCAAGATTATACAATGATGACATAAAACTATTAATGATCAAAAGAGTGGAAAAGATATTCATCGTTTTATTACAATTTAATTTATAGAACTTTCCATGATACAACTTTGGGACATATTTTCATAGATAGAACACATCAAAGATACAATAGTACATTACATACATCTTCCCTTATAACAATGGGAAGAGTACATCAAGTACAACAATAATTACATTAGAGGAGAATAAGGTACAAAGTGAGGAAAAGTCTTCAACAACATCAAGCTCTAGAAACTCTGCGTCCATTTTTGATTCATGAACATGACCTAGGAACCCAATGGGATGCATAGCATGTTCCACCTGACCACATGGACCAGAAGGTCCACCCCTCATGCTAGGAGATCACAAGAAAAGGCCCCACAACTAAGATAGACAAGAAGGACGATCACAGAACAAAACCACAAGGTCAACCAAAACATGACATATGACAATCTCAATGACCACTTACAAGGTAATTGCTTCCAGAGGCATACAAAGGGAAAAGAAAGGGATACTATAACACCAATATTCATATACTCCCAACTGAAAGGTACACAAATACTTGGGTTCCCAAAGAAACTTACATCATGGCTTTGACTATAACTTACCAAATGGAAGATAACTCAATGGAGAATAAAATCAACCATGAGAATGTAAAATTCAACCTTTCAGTTTGCAACACAATCAAAATGGTCAATGTTAAGAACGTTTAACTCTTCATCACAATTTATCTTTTCACTTAGCAAGAAAGCATTTAAAACAATTAAAGAAATTAAAGAAACATGTTTTAGAATTATCCCAACACCAAACACAAATAAATGGGTAAACAAAGTGACCATGCAACACATAATACCAACAAACTAATGAAATCAACATATAAGAATAAATCATCCAATCCATAACCACCTTTAAAAGGGTTATCCAAACAACTTCTTATATAAATACATCGAATATAATCATTGATTGAAAGAGAAAAAAATATTCTTTTCCAACATTTAACTTCACAATCCCTACTTTTATCTACCTTGTTATCCTATGTTCTACTAATACAACAAGATATATTGAAAATTCCAACATTGATCTTAGAATATTATTTCTTATTCAATATCATGTTCACGCTTCTCTTATGTATCTAACATACCAAATCAACACCATCTATGAGTTTTAATATAGGGATATCTAGGAGTTTTAATATAGGTATAAAAGTAACACCCTACAGCCTACCTAAGTTCATAGCCTTATACAAAAGAATAAATACACTAAGAATATCAAATTACTAATATTATCTAGAAGTTAGTATCATCTCTTAACATCATTGCTTGGTTCTGAACCGACGAGGTACTATATTTATTTAACCAACTAGCCACAATTATTGTTGATGCTTAATGAAAATGAGTATTATCAGACTATAAGTAACCATCAATATTTACAACTAATGGTATTATTGTTATTCAATAAATTACTAGTAATATTCTATCCATGATTAAGATTGAGGTTGATCAAGCCTTCATAAGAGTATAATTAGGTATCAACACCAATAAGCAAATCATTGTGTTTTATTTAGGTCATAGATCCTTACCAAACGAATAACTATTTAAACGACTAGTAAAACCTTCCATATTAGAATTTTATTTTTTTATTTTTTTCTATTTTTATTTTATTTTATTTTAATACAAATATCTCCCGATATAAATGATTTAATTTATTTATTTATATTATTATTATTAATAATTTACTTAACCCTATATATATATAATATACATATTCTTAAAAAAAATAATAATAAAAGAAAATTTATAAGATTAAGAAATAGCATATATATAAATAAATAAATATACACTAATTCTTTTAAACCTTATTTATTATTAAATTTCCTTTTAATAAGGAAAGGAGGAGGCCACGAATAAAGAAAATTTTATTTTCCATTCTAAGACTTAAGAACTTTTATTTTATTGTAAGTAGTAAAGTGAATAACTTTTTAAAGAACTTTTGTTTTATTCTAAGGAGCATATTTTAATGTTAGTATTTTTTTTCAGATTGACTTCCTCTTAAATTTTAAAAGGAAAAGGAAACTTGGAATTGCGACTTTCTTTGTCATTGAATATATTTTCATTACAATATTAAGATAAACCCCATTCGATATAGGTGAAATTGTCTTCACCAATGATGGCATCATTATTATATTGCTTGTGATAAAGTGCTACTATTTGCAACATGCTCTTAATTTCATATTCTATCCTTACTAATATCTTCTGATGCTGGATTTTTTCTTCCAATTGGAAGAAATTACCTGAAATATATTTTGAGGATCCTACCCATGTTTAGGAGTTTCAAACACCATTGCAAAGAGTGTGCAGTAGATTAAAAAGTGTCATGAATGCATAACACATTTATTAAGAAACAAAAATGGGTAGATGGAAATGGAACCTACAAGTTTTTTTGACTAGAAGAAGAAAAAGTACGATATAGATAGAGAATTTAAGTAGTTTTTTTTTTTAAAAAAATTTGATACCCAATTAACCTCCATAATTGGAAATATGTGAATTGCATAATTTTTTCCTTTTAAATTAATCCCCACATTTGTCACTTTTCAGAAATTTGAGAGCATTGCTTTCCCCACAAAACTAGTGATAGTACTAGATAAAAGTCAGAATAAAGACATGAAATTTCCATAGTCCAAGCGAATGAGTTGGAATGCTTTTGGTAAAAATTTGTGTAGAGTCTTCTTCTTCTTCTTTTTTTATCATGCTACAAAGAATCATGCTTGTATCTAATCTACAACAACTCTACCTAAGAAATCATGCTTGTATCCAAAATAATCCTCCACAAACTGATTTATTGGTTTGGAACCTTCCCCAGTCACTTGTAATTGGTCTTTGACATCTCCATTCTGTGAGGTAATTAGACCATACACAGTCCATGAAACATGGCATATTCAGTAATACTAGAACCACCATTTTGGAATTTTCTCCATCAAATATAAAAATGAAGAAAAAGCATAGTTTTATTCTGCAGACTATTCTTCTCTATCAGCTTCTATGGTTTGTCAACATTAATAATAAATTCTTCACTGACATGAAAGCTCAATTACAATATATCATAGAAATGTGATCTTAAGGGATGCAATGATTGCAGGATATGCACAAAATGAATTTTAATGTATCGCTTGGGTTTCAGAATTTGTTGTGGTAGACTGGTAACTCAAAAACACAGAATTATTCATCGCTCCTTCTACACATGGTGGTTGTTAAGGATAGAGGGTTTGAAAATGCAACTGGGATTAGCTCCAAAGTATACGGTAATGTTGCATACTCATTTAATGACGATGACGGAAATGGGGAAGTGAAATAAAACCCAAGTCTGACGTAAATGGAGGGGAAATAGGCATCTCAATTTCAAGCAAATGCAGGACATGAACAAGATAGATTTATTGAAAAAGGCTTTGGAAACTTTCAAGCAAATGCAAATGTAAGATGACGCCAAAGGAACCAGGAAAGTTATTTACAAATTTTCTTTTATAACTTCATATTATGTTCAAACATTGCGGCTGAGGCAGGCTGATAGTGGAGTCTGAGAGATTATTTAAAATACTACCACATTCTATTTTAAAGAACGGCAGGTGTGACAGGTTGCCAGCGGAATCAGGAAGGTTATTTAAAACTTTTACACCCTTCTAGAGCATGAATACTTCAGCTGTGAAAGGCTGCGAATGGTATCAGGGACATTATTTAGCTTTCTACACCCTCCACAGTCCACACACTGCTACAATGATGGGATACCAAACGGGGATGCATAGAAGGCAGGTTTAAAGGATGAATGCTACACATACATCACACATCAGTGGCCTATGTTGCATTGCAAATATAGCTGGTCACTAAGAGAATGATGTCTTTGGATGAGGAGACGCTAATTAGATTATTTTCATTCAAATCAGTGAACAAATTCTTAAAACTGCTGGTGAAATTTGGAATAATGCACCACAACACTATTAGAAAACAATTTTTTGACTTCATCACAAAGCAAAGATGCAGTATGCAAGTATGGAGAAATGGAAAAAAAGAGTAGGTGTGCGGACTAGTTGTCAGATGCCAAAAGGATACGGTCCTGTGAATATATATTTATTACAAAGAAAAAATATAATTATGATGAATTAATGGAGAGCCTGTTGGCATATGTAATTTCTCTTGTAAATTGTAATTAATTAATTAAATGAGAAAAAAAAAAAAGCTAAAAAAGGGAAAATTCTAGAAACTTGGAATGTTCTAGGTTAAAATATTTTAGAGGAAGTTTCTAGAAATGGATGAGCAATAGAACAGTCTAGAAATGTGAGGCATGAATGAAAGACCTCTATATATTGAGGCAATTGTAAAGCAAAGGCATCAACCAAATGTAATGATCAAGTGATAATGAATGCAGCAGCATTCGATGTATTGATTGTAATCATGTTATGAATTAATGATATTGTGTAGTAGCACACATTTGAGCATGTCTGTTACATGTGTTTGTGTTTGAGAGTATCTTGTGGATGTCACATCCACCTTCTTCCAGTGGTATCAGAGCCAATGGTGGAATCCATTTGCTGTGCTCACCAAGATCCTCTCTGTCCACGGTATTGAAATCGCTGTTTGAGATCTATGGAGGATTGTTGTCTGTTTTGTTTTGTTTGTGTATATGTTGTTAAGATTAAAAGTCACTGAAAGTGCTCACACTGAGGAAGCCTATCAAAGAGAAATCACTATATAAAGAGGATCAAGTGCTTTCATTAGAGAGCCATGTTAGAAGAATTTGAAGCTGTAGCTATAGTTGCAGAAGACAACTAAGATTTGCAGAGAATGAAGTCACTGAAGATCTCCCGTAGACCGCCTCCTGTTTCTAAAAGGTGTTTATGGTCGTTGTTTGGATCACAGCAGTCTAAGTCAACACCAACTGAGAGATTTTGTAGCCACCAAGACAAAAATTCAAAAGTGATCTATTGAAGAGCTCGACACATTGGAAGGTGGAAGCTACATGCTTGGAAAAGAAATCGCAATCGAAGTTTAGAGATTTGGAGCAGGATAGGGAAATGTGCAAGTTTGTATGTGAATCAATGAAATTTATTTTACCTCAAGAATGGATTGTCTGGTGTTGTTATGTTTGGAACATTTCTAGATTTGATACTATGTGACTTCAAAGAGGGATTTAGTAAGGCATTAAAAACAGAGAAAGTCCAATAAAGTTTGAAGTTGTTGTTGTTGATTGAATGTTGCTGCAAAACAAAGACATTGAATTGCAGACTTTAACTGAAAGAAAGGCACCAATCGAAGGAGGATACTTCATATTGTTACTGGGGATGCATCTATCAAAATTTGGTTGAAGTCAATGTTGTCTAAGGAAGAAAGAAGGTGCCCTTATGGTCAAAGATCTGCAGTCTCAATTGAAGACAAAGTGTTCAACAATTGTCCAGAAGAAGCCCGCCAGGATGGAGAAGATCGCAAAATTGGCCAGGATGGAGATTCTTGTTTCCACATTTGGCATCACAAAAGGGAGAGTTCGACAACAGAGATTTTGATAAAGCCTGTAGACATAAAAGAAATCATAGTTTTATTATAGCAGTGATAAGGAGATGTCGCTACTAAGGAGATCGTTGGTTTGGAACCACACAAAATAAAAGGGAGATTAAGAAGGCACGCCAAGCTGCTGATTTCTATAATCGAAGGAGAATTTGAGGAGGAAATCCCATCACCATTTGTGATAGACATCAAAAGGAAAAGGAGGATATCCTGTCACCATTTGTGACAGATGTCAAGAGTCTATTAGGATCCCTGAGCACCCGCAGAGTGACTCAATGGGAGGTGTTGATAAACCAAATGAATCACACCTGAACCTACGATGGACTGGTAACCAAGAGGGCCAGAGCTCGTGGTTAGAGCATCCCAATTGCAACATGGGATTTCCTAGGTTCGATCACTAGCAATTTTTAGATGATGCAGCATCAGTGAAAGAGACAAAATGTAATGAGAATTTTCGGTAGTTGTGATTAGGGGGGAATGTTGGAGATAATAATCCCAACTACCCAGTGTAGCATTTAAAATAGAAGTTTCCAACCGACTTCTAGACTCTTCTGCCACTGACCTCTCACTGACCTACAGACCATTTTCAATGCATGTGATTTTACTGTTTTGTATTCTGGAAATTTCTAAAGCCCTCTATAAATAGAGGCAAATGTAATGGGCTCTTCACTCTTTAGCAAGGTCCAGCTCTATAGAGCTGTTATAGGATATTATCGATGTATTATTTTGTTTTGATTTAATATAAATCTGTTTTTGTTCTGCTCTCTCCTATTCTAATAGTGGTATCAGAGCCGTAAGGAAGGATCACTGGCTATGGAGAGATTGTCAGGTTGAGATTATCAGAGCCAGGTTAAAAGAGAACAATTTGTTGTAGATCTTGATTTAATGATTGCAGATGGAGAAGAGCTGACTGCAACAGAAAAGAGTTGCTTGTCAAAGTGAAGAGATCAGTGTCCAGCCGTCAAAAGGAGTTTTCATGTTGAAGCATTGAAGGATAGAGTTGCTGGTGTAAAGAGTAAGTTTTATGCAGTTCACTGAAGTGCCAAGAAGCTGCTGCAAAGACAAAAGCAATTAATAGTTGTAGTTGGTCACATCAGTCAAGTAAAGAAGGTCACTATAATCACAGTTGTAGATGTGAATAGATCTGATCGCTACAAATAACAAGTTGCATAGAGATGAGCTTTTTGCTGATGCAAATAATAGTTGTTGCAATCAGCCTGTCTGAGAAGAAGTCCACCGTTATTTAAAGAAATTGTCAGCTAAGGATTGTTGCCACCAATGAATCACAGTTGTCAGAATAGAAGTGTAAATTGTAGAGGAAGTTGAAGCTGTAGCATGAGGAGGAGTTGCCAAAGGAAGAAGAGCCTCCAAGGTATGGAAAATTAAAGTTTGATTATTCAGTCAACTCATTTTGTAAATCACAAATCAGAAGAAGAAGCTGTTGAGAGCCATTGAGTGAGTTCAAAGAAGATTGAAGGAAGCACTGTTGGAATTAGACAAGGTTGCAGTCATTAAAGAGAAACAAGCCTAAGACGCCATGGCTAGCAGATCATATGAAATAGTAGCAGATTGTTAAAAAAAAGAAATATTGCAATTTGAATGAGGTTTTCAATAAAGAAGGAATTGCAAGAGGCTGCAACATTGAAGACAGATTGCTGATTGTTCAAGAGGAGAAATTGAAGAAGACTGGAAGAAATATACAACCGCAGTTGTTGAAGGAAACTGTGGAAGAGTGAAGGCATGCGAAGATTACAAAATTGAGGTAAGTTTATTTGTTTGATTCAATGGGAAAAGCTGATAGAGTAAAGAAAGAGAAAACAAAAGATTTAGAAGAAGAATTAATAAAGGTGAAGAAAGAAAATACAAATTTAAAATGTGAAAAGGATTTTTTAGAAAAAGAATTGGCAAAATTAAGAAAAGAAATGGGAGCAGAAAAATGTAGCCTTTTAAATGTAATTAGTGATTCTAGAGAGGCAATTGAAGAGCTAAAGGATAAGTTAAAGTTTGTGGAACAAATAAATAATTTGCAAGTGAAGGAATTGGGCAAATTTAGAGAGAAAAATAAAGAGCTTGAAGAAAAACTAAAATTGTTTGATGAGATTAATACAAGGAATGATGAATTGGAAAAAAGAGTGAAATTGGTTGATGATTTAGAAGAGAAGTTAAAGAAATTAGAAGAAGCAAATAGTTTGCAGATGAAGGAAATTACAAAATTGAATGAATGTTTGAAGTCAAAATCCGTATGTGATGTTTCATGTAGTACAGAGGATTTGAATTTGTCAATTGAGAAATGTGTTTTTGCTGAAGAAATTTGTGATAAAAATTGTCAAAATGATAATGTTGTTAGATGTAATGGCCCAATGAAATGAATTTTGGTTTAAAGATCATGGAAAGAATGGGATACAAAGGTAAAGGCTTAGGAAGGCATGATCAAGGAATGATAGAGCCAATTAAGCCAATAATGAGGCCAAAGCATGAAGGTCTTGGATATGTGTCAGGTAAAAAAAATAATACAAGTGTAACCAATTTTATTAAAGAAATGGAATGTATGCAATGTTGTCATTGTAACAGGAAAGGTCATGCAAAGGATACATGTTGGGATCTACATCCATGCAGAATATGTGGTTTGAGAAATCATTCAGAGAAGATGTGTTGGCAAAGAGAGAAGACAAATATAGGAAGCATGCAAATGGATTGTGGATGGAATTATGGATCAAGTTGGCAAAAGATGACAGGTATGTTCAAAAGATTGTTCAAGTGGAAATGTTCTTATGCCAAAGATGAAAGAAATCAAGAGAGGTTTGTTGGTTTAGCAAGATGTCAGAGAAGATGGAAAGTTATAGATAGCAAGTTTGTAGAGAAGACTTCCAGTTTGAAGTTTTGAAATATTTGATAATCAAGGTTTGAAGGATTGTCGCAACAGTGGGCAAGAGTTGAAGAAATAGATCAGCAGATCTTGAAGATAGTTTGCAAGAAAAAGATTTGAGTGAGTCAGCAGACTTGAAACACAAGATTTGGAAATAGATTTAGGGAATGAAAATATGCGGTCGAAATTAAGGGGGAGTGTTGGCAGATGTAATTTCTCCCGTAAATTGTAATTAATTAATTAAATGAGAAAAAAGAAAAAAGCTAAAAAAGGAAAAATTCTAGAAACTTGGAATGTTCTAGGTTAGAATATTCTAGAGGAAGTTTCTAGAAATAGATGAGCAATAGAACAGTCTAGAAATGTGAGGCATGAATGAAAGACCTCTATATATTGAGGCAATTGTAAAGCAAAGGCATCAAGTAACGATCAAGTGATAATGAATGGAGCAACATTCGATGTATTTATTGTAATCATGTTATGAACTAATGATATTGTGTAGTATCACACATTTGAGCATGTCTATTACATGTGTTTGTGTTTGAGAGTATCTTGTGGATGTCACATCCACCTTCTTCAGAGCCAACATATCTAGGCGACAAACCAAAATACCAAAGTTAAGGCTAATATGTTGAAAATCGAGATATAGGAGTAGTTTTAGTCTGACATAATGAAACTTGGAAGGAATGTACAATTCTTATTCAAGAACAAATGAATGTTAATTGATTCACAATGAGATGAAGGGAAACCATCATTTCCTTTTAAGAAATATTCTAAAAACACATGCAAATCATACCTCTGAGTCCTGCCAGAATTTGATAGGATTCCAATTCATACCTCCTAGTCCACTGAACTCTGCCAACAATTCCATAGCCATTGATTCAAAAGCCACCCCCAGCTGAGTCTTCTTCTTTTTTTATCAAATCAACCCAGCCTAACATGCAAACCGTCCTTGCCCATGTACCACATAAAGGAATGCATAAAGTGGATGCCAGGACTACGCACATGGAGAGAAGGAGAGAATGTTTGAAGCAAGGTGGAGATAAAGGTAAGGACAGGTGTCACTTTAGCTGTTTGCACAAGTTTCTTATTATACCATTTATTGGATTTTATATAAAATATTCATTAATATCTAAAATCAAATGTATTAGAAGCTAAGAATTTTATAATAAGCCAGGTTTAATACAACTTCCACATTGCTAATATATTATATTTATTATAGTGAATAATCATCAAATATATGTGGTATTATACATCTATTATGTATATTATAAATTCCCACTATGATATGGAGGGTGATATTTAATCATGCACTTATGATTTCATTTATTTATTTACACAAGTGTATCTACAATCCATGATTTTCCATTCTAATTATATTAAATTATAGTTATATTATTCCATTATTTTAGACTATTCTAAAATCATTTTGTTTATTTTATAATCTTTGTTTATTTATCTAATAGTACTCAAATTCATGCAAAGTAAGATAATTCTTAATTTTAATTAATCGATT
Organism: Sequoia sempervirens; assembly: GCA_007258455.2. NCBI lineage: Eukaryota > Viridiplantae > Streptophyta > Pinopsida > Cupressales > Cupressaceae > Sequoia > Sequoia sempervirens. The sequence goes on from VDFB02049217.1 coordinate 39,930,741, forward strand.
TAAATAAGACTACTAAGTACACTAGAAAACAACTTACTTGGAGACCAAAGATGACCGAACTAGAGGGGCACTACATCCTCCTCCCCTTGGCATCGACTTACTACTAGAAGTCGCTTGCAACATAAACACAATAATGCAATGAACTAACAACTATATCAATCATTATAATGACATTAATAAAACAAGTAAAATCAAACAACTAAAAAGAAATGATACCAAAGATGGAAATGGGTTACAAACCGATGATTTTGTCAAACATAAGGACGTGGTGATAGACTAAGATGGGGAACTTTGTTGTCAAATCTATTTTCAACTTCATACCCATTGGGTTTTATGAGGCTCACCCAGTCCTAATAGTGCAGGTGGAATTGAGGCTTGGGTACCTGCAATCCTGCATAAAACCAAGTGTTGAAAATATATATATATATCCAAGACAAACACATCGTGAGAGGAAGTTGCAGTGTAGTAGGGCACTCGTGAGTGAGTGGTGCTACACTGTCCCTCTCACTAAGACCATAACAGTAAACACAACATCACGTAATAATAATTATATAATTTGTAACATTAATTGCATCATAACCAATGCCTCATAAAATTCACTAATCAATGCATAACCAATTAATTTACCTTCATCATTGAGATCTAAAGCTGACAATCTGAAAACCACAAACAAGGGTGGAAACATAACACATTAGTACCAATCATTCAAACCGATTCATTACCTTGAAATGCTACTATTCCATAAAAATGTAACAAACTCACACATAAAGAGCACCTAATATCATCATTTACACACAAGGAACTCCACCAAATTAATTATTCAACACAAAATTACACCATATATGGACCAAGAGACTGTCAAATAACACCTCTTCAGTATTCAAAAAAACATGATGTATCACTCCCCAAGAATAAAATCCCAAGTTTATCATCTCATAGTTACTATTTCTATAATTTTAACATACATTCTTTGCATACACACAAACTCACATCATCGGGAATCACATTACAAGGTACATAAGGGTCCATTTGGACACCAAAAAGCAGCATATTAATCCATGATATCAAAACCATCAGCCAAGAGCCAATATCCATCTCACATAATCCATATCTGACACTTAGTGGGTTGATGGTGTTAGGCCACCACACATGGTGAGACTATCCAAGCAAGACCACAATGACCTACCTCTTGTTGTACAAGGCGGTTACCCTCCAAGAGATAGTCATCACACATAGGTGGGTAGTGGGTCCTAGCTGTAAAACAGCCTCACATACCCCCATTCTCAAGGTTCCCTACATCTTCCTCCTCGTATACACTCACCAAGTCTGTTTCATACGTCCTTGAAGAAGAATCACAATACGACACATGGCAGACATCAAAAGCAATAAGGTTAAACTAGTTTAGCCACCAAATTCATAAAATAACCATCAAATAAGATTCAATTTCAACAATAAAGCAAGAAATGTGCGCAATGTCAACACTAAATTAAATGTAACCATGAGGGTTATGAGAAAATAAGATCACAAAGTGTGGCTAAACCTTTACAATCAAACATAAACAAAATGTCGGCCTTCAAAGTCAATCTAAAATCATTAATAATCATATAGGAAATCCTCAATCTTCAAAATTGCACAATACAACACTACATGACTAGATACTAGCCACCAAACAAGGATGGAGGGAACATCGTCCAGCTATAACAATAGCCCTCATGTGGTGTGGAGTGAGCATGCCATCCACATGACCCAGAGTGTGCTCCTCGACTACACCCTGCCTCGCGTCGTCACGCAACATTGTCATACACCAGTCGGAGAAGGTACACACTAACATATGCCACATGGCAGTGTGTTTGTGGCTCCATGGAAGTAGGCTCGCATAGACACACCCCGCATAGTGATACCTCGTGGAGAAGGCACATGCAAGTACTCACCGTCACTAGAGGTATACATGGCTAGGACATACCCATATGCTAACCGACCTAAACACTGTTGAAAGCAAGCATGAGTATCTCTCTACATGTGTGTGAGGCCCCATTATGCTCATCACATAGTAGGCTATCATAACACAATCTAATAGTGCGCCTTCACATGTCTATGCACGTGGCATCATGTCCTCGAGCCCAGCTAACTACCATCAGCAACACGACATGATCACCAACACTATGTTGGAAAATTAGTGTGGTGTGGCACCATATCCATTACATCATGTTGGAACATGTGCGGATACGGTGTATACAATACATATATGAGCATATCAATATGGGGCTACTCGAGCTTCACCTCTCATACAAACGAGGTTGACTCGCTAATTCTAGCTAAACGTCCCTATGGACGGCTATGCATAAACTACAATCCAATGATGTACTCAAAACTATGGGGTTTAGGCTAGCACATATGGATCAAGTACCTTGATCCATCATAAGGGGAAGTAGTGAGTAGGTTTCCTTAGGATCAGTTGAGCTAAAACCACTCTGTGTTGCAATGTGCATATGTTGTGCACTTCGCCCAAGTAACTTGTGGCAGCTACTACCCGTTTATGGATTGAGGGGCTAGAGAACCAAAGGAAAAGAATCTAAGAAACTACCTTTTTGCTACTCTTATATATATAGATTTTCAACCCACGTGGGTTGGCCTTCAACCAAGTAACAAACATACAAACACAAATAATGGTATGGTTAATCCCACACCAAATATAAACTTATCCCAACAATTGTACCACTTCCACGTTATAACTAATTCATCAAATGGATTTACTTTTCCATACTCTAATTAAGGAAGAATTAAATCATTAACCATATTGGATTGAACCATTCTAACATCTCTATTCCACCCTAATAATTTCATCAATTTTCTGATGAATTTAGGAACATAGAAATTAGACCTGATCATGAGAGGATTGCTTAATACAAAATCATTGCCTTTCATGCATCAAATATATTAAATCACTATCATTGCATTAAATTGGACATTCAGGATTACTTACTATGACATTTCTAAGATGATTTTACAATGTCTACTTATGCATCTATACATAATGCAAATGAAGCTTTTCACCCAAGACTTATTCTAATTCCCATTCCTTTACCAAGGAAAAATTATGAAATTTATGCTTAATGATCAAAACTAATTACTCTTGCTAACAATCTTCTAGATTACCTTCATCTCATGACAAGAAAGAGAGAGAAGAAAAAAAAGAAAATTTTCCATTCCAATTCAATGATCGCATCAACAAGCTTTTAAATCCTGAACACCTTGATCCCTACTAAATAAAATTGCAATACACCCAACACAAATCCATATTTCACAATTCATAATAGAAAAGTATTTATCTTTTATACAAGAGAGTGGTTAAACTTCCACACCACTCCATGTCATAAATACATACTAACATACTTAAGAAGAACATATCTTATCTACCTCTAGGGTCAACCTAGTTTTCCCTAAATACAAACCACTTAGTATAGTCAAGGAAAAAAAAAGAAAGGAATACACACATAAGATTACAAACAGGAAGGACGGCCTAGTGGGCTCATGTGAAACCATATTACCCAGTGTTAGAACATATGCTCTCATACCAATGCTGTAACGCCCCATCGTGTGAACCCTAAAGGACAACAAAACACCACAATATATTTTTTTTTCTCAAAGTGAAACATTGTGTGTACGATGAATATGTACATACATCACATGAAAATCAATTATGCAATTACAAAGTCATTCACGTCCTATGGGGTACATTAAATGGTCATTGTGAATCATAAAATTTTATTAGACGAAAGTGAATAAACAACCAAGATTACATAATGATGACATACAACTATTAATGATTAAAAGAGTGGAAAAGATATTCATCATTTTATTACAATTTAATTTATATTTCCATGATACAACTCTAGGACATATTTTCATAGATATAACACATCAAAGATACAATAGTACATTACATATTGCTTCTGTTATAACAATGGGAAGAGTACATCAAGTACAAGAATAATTACATTAGAGGAGAATAAGGTACAAAGTGAGGAAAAGTCTTCAACAACGTGAAGCTCTAGAAACTCTACTTCTGCTTCCACATCATGAACCTGACCTGGGAACACAATGGTGTGCATAGCACGTTCCACCCGACCACCTGGACCCAAATGTCCACCCCCCGTGCTAGGAGATGACAAGAAAAGGCCCCACGACCAAGATAGACAAGAAGGACGATCACAGGACCAAACCACAAGGTCAACCAAAACATGACATATGATAATCTCAATGACCACTTACAAGGTAATTGCTTCTAGAGACGTACAAAGGGAAAAGCAAGGGATATTACAACACCAATATTCATATACTCCCAACTGAAAGGTACACAAATACTTGGGTTCCCAAAGAAAGTCACATATGGCTTGGACTATAACTTGCCAAATGGAAGATAACTCAATGGAGAATAAAATCACTCATGATAATGTAAAATTCAACCTTTCAGTTTGCAACACAATCAAAATGGTCAATTTCAAGAATGTTTAACTATTCATCACGATTTATCTTTTCACTCAACAAGAAAGCATTTAAAACAATTAAAGAAACATGTTTTAGAATTATCCCATCACCAAACACAAATAAATGGGTAAACTAAGTGACCATGCAACACATAATACCAACAAACTCATGAAATCAACATATAAGAATAAATCATCCAATCCATAACCACCTTTAAAAGGGTTATCCAAACAACTTCTTATATAAATGTATCAAATATAATCATTCATTCAAAGAGACAAAAATATTCGTTTCCAACATTTAACTTCACAATCCCTACTTTTGTCTACCTTGTTATCCTATGTTCTACTAATACAACAAGATATATTGAAAATTCCAACATTGATTTTAGAATATTATTTCTTATTCAATATCATGTTCACGCTTCTCTTATGTATCTGAGATACCAACTCAACACCATCTACGAGTTTTAATATAGGGATATCTAGGAGTTTTAATATAGGCATAAAAGTAACATCCTAGAGCCTATTTAAGTTCATAGCCTTATACACAAGAATAAATACACTAAGACTATCAAATTACTAATATTATCTAGAAGTTAGTATCATCTCTTAACATCATTGCTTGGTTATCAACCTAAGAGGTACTATCATTATTTAACCAACTAGCCACAAGTAGTGTTGATGCTTAATGACAACGAGTATTATCCTATAAGTAACCATCAATATTTGTAACAAATAATGGTATTATTGTTATTCAATAAATTACTAGTAATATTCTATCCATTAATAAGATTGAGGTTGATAAAGCCTTCATAAGAGTATAATTAGGTATCAACACCAATAACAAAATCATTGTGTTTTATTTAGGTCATAGATCCTTACTAGACCAATAACTATTTAAACAACTAGTAAAACCTTCCATATTAGAATATTATTTTTTTTTTTTTTTCTATTTTTATTTTATTTTATTTTAATACTAATAGCTCCCAATATAAATGTTTTAATTAATTAATTTATATTATTATTATTATTAATTTACTTAACCCTATATATATATATATATATATATATGTAATATACATATTCTTAAAAAAAAAATAGTAATAAAACAAAATTAATAAGATTAAGAAATAGCATATATATAAATAAATAAATATACACTAATTCTTTTAAACCTTATTTATTATTAAATTTCCTTTTAATAAGGAAAGGAGGAGGCCCACGAATAAACAATATTTTCTTTTCCCTTCTAAGACTTAAGAACTTTTATTTTATTGTAAGGAGTAAAGTGAATAACTTTTTTAAGAACTTTTGTTTTATTCTAAGGAGCATATTTTAATGTGAGTATTTTTTTTTCAGATTGACTTCCTCCTCTTAAATTTTAAAAGGAAAAGGAAACTTGGAATTGTGACTTTCTTTGTCATTGAATATATTTTAATTACAATATTAAGATAAACCCCATTCAATATAGGTGAAATTGCCTTCACCAATGATGGCATCATTATTATATTTCTAGTGATAAAGTGCTATTATTTGCAACATGCTCTTAATTTCATATTCTATCCTTACTGCTATCTTCTTATGCTGGATTTTGTCTTCCAATCGGCAAAAATTGCCTGAAACATATTTTGAGGATCCTACCCATGTTTCGGAGTTTCGAACACCATTGCAAAGAGTGTGCAGTAGATTAAAAAGTGTCATGAATGCATAACACATTTATTAAGAAACAAAAAATAGGTAGATGGAAATGGAACCTACAAGTTTTTCTGACTAGAAGAAGAAAAAGCACGATGCAGACAGGAAATTTAAGTAGTTTTTTTTAAAAAAATTTGATACCCAATTAACCTCCATAATTGGAAATATGTGAATTGCATAATTTTTTCCTTTTAGATTAATCCCCACATCTGTCACTTTTCAGAAATTTGAGAGCATTGCTTTCCCCACAAAACCAATGATAGTACCAGGTAAAAGTCAGATTAAAGACATGAAATTTCCATAGTCCAAAAGGGAATGAGTTGGAATGTTTTTGGTAAAAATTTGTGTCGAGTTTTTTTTTTTTTTTTTGGGTATGGTGGTACAACGAATCATGCTTGTATCCAAACTACAGCGACTCTACGTAAGAAATCATGCTTGTATCCAAAATAATCCTCCACAAACTGATTTATTGGTTTGGAACCTTGCCCAATCACTTGTAATTGGTCTGTGACATCTCCATTCTGTGAGGCAATTAGACCATACACAGTCCATGAAACATGGCATATTCAGTAATACCAAAACCACCATTTTGGAATTTTCTGCATCAAATATAAAAATGAAGAAAAAGCACAGTTTTATTCTGCAAACTATTCTTCTCTATCAGCTTCTATTGTTTGTCAACGTTGATAATAAATTCTTCAATGACATGAAAGCTCAATTACAATATATCATAGAAATGTGATCTTAAGGGATACAATGATTGCAGGATATGCACAAAATGAATTTGAATGTATCGCTTGGGTTTCAGAATTTGCAGTGACAGACTGGTAACTCAAATACACAGAATTATTCATCGCTCCTTCCAGACAAGGTGGTTGTTAAAAATAGAGTGTTTGAAAATGCAACTGGGGTTAGCTCCAAAGTATACGCTGATGTTGCATACTCATTTAATGACGATGATGGAAATGGGGAAGTGAAAGAAAACCCAAGTTTGAGGTAAATGGAGGGGAAACAGGCATCTCAATTTCAAGCAAATGTAGGACATGAACAAGATAGATTTATTAAAAAGCCTTTAGAAACTTTCAAGCAAATTCAATTGTAAGATGACGCCAAAGGAACCAGGAAAGTTATTTACAAATTTTCTTTTATAACTTCATATTATGTTCAAACGTTGTGGCTGAGGTAGGCTGACAATGAAGTCCGAGAGATTATTTAAAATACTACCACATTCTATTTTCAAGAATGGCAGGTGTGACAGGTTGCCAGCGGAATCGGGAAGGTTATTGAAAACTTTTACACCCTTCTACAGCATGAATACTTCAGTTGTGAAAGGCTGTGAATGGTATCAAGGACATTATTTAGCTTATTACACCCTCCACAGTCCACACATTGCTACAGCGATGGGTTACCAATCGGGGATGTGTAGAAGGCAGGTTTAAAGGATGAAGGCTAGACATACTTCACACATCAGTGGCCTATGTTGCATTACGAATATAGCTGGTCATTAAGAGAATGATGTCTTTGGATGAGGAGACGCTAATTAGATTATTTTCTTTCAGATCAGTGAACAAATTCTTAAACTTGTTGGTGAAATTTGGAATAATTCACCACAACACTATTAGAAAACATTTTTTTTGACTACATCACAAAGCAAAGATGCAGTATGCAAGTATGGAGAAATGGAAGAATAGAGAAGGTGGACGGACTAGTTGGAGGATGCCAAAAGGATACGGTCCTATGAATACATATATTTATAACAAAGAAAAAATATAATAATGATGAATTAATGGAGAGCCAACGTATCTACGCGACAAACCAAAATACCAAAGTTAAGACTAATACATTGACAGCCGAGATATAGGAGTAGTTTCAATCTGACATAATGAAACTTGGAAGGAATGTACCATTCTTATTCAGGAACAAACGAATGTTAATTGATTCACAATGAGACGAAGGGAAACCATCATTTCTTTTTAAGAAATATTCTAAAACAAGTTGCAAATCATACCTCTGAGTCTTGCCAAAATTCGATAGGATTCCAATTCATACCTCCTAGTCCTCTGAACTCTGCCAACAAATCCATAGCCAACGATTCAAAAGCGCACCGCTCCCCCCCCAAGCCGAGTCTTCTTCTTTTTATCAAATCCACCAAGCCCAGCATGTAAACCGTCCTTGCCCACGTACCAGGTAAAGGCATGCATAAAGTGGATGCCAGGACCAGGCACGTGGAGAGGAGAGAATGTTTGAAGCAAGGTGGAGATAAAGGTAAGGACAGGTGTCACTTTAGCTGTTTGCACAAGTTTCCTACTATACCATTTATTGGATTTTATATAAAATATTCATTAATATCTAAAATAAAATGTATTAGAAGCTAAGAATTTTATAATAAGCCAGGTTTAATACAACTTACACATTGCTAATATATTCTAGTTATTATAGTGAATAATCATCAAATATATGTGGTATTATAGATCTATTATGTATATTATAAATTCCCACTATGATATGGAGGGTGATATTTAATCATGCACTTGTGATTTCATTTATTTATTTACACTAGTGTATCTACAGTCCATGATTTCCCATTCTAATTATATTAAATTATAGTTATATTATTCCTTTATTTTAGACTATTCTAAAATCATTTTATTTATTTTATAATATTTGTTTATTTATCTAATGGTACTCAAATTCATGCATAGTAAGATAATTCTTAATTTTAATTAATCATTTTAAACAAAACTACTAAGTACACTAGAAAACAACTTACTCGGAGACCAAAGATGACCGAACCGGAGGGGCACTACTTAAGGTCATCCTCTTGGAGCACTAAAGTGGGGGGAAAATGCATTGACAAGAGCATTACAAGATCATTTCAATAGCATCATAAAGGCATTCAAGGGAAGATTATTGAAGTTTATTGCAACAATCAAGATTCAATATCATATCAAAGGCATTCCCATTGAAGGAGATAACATGATGATGTAGCATTCAATATCCAATCAACTATTCAAGGACATAACTTCTATCACGTTCAAGATCAAGAATCTCATCCATTAAAGGTTTCCATTAAAGGTTTGGTGAGGTGTTGCATATTATTGTTCCTTCATCATTCCTTCATGTTGTTTCATTATTTCATTACAAGATCTAATTATCAAACAAGGGTTTGACAAAGGAAAACCCCTATCCCCTAACATCCAAAATTATCTTATCCTTTTATGTGTGATTGTAGATTTACAAGTTGAAGATAATTTGAATAACAAAAATTGTCAAAGTTGCAAAGTTACAAAAGTTGTCACCTTTCTTGCAAGATCACAAAAATTGCTCCACAACATTCATTTCCAAATGTTGTCACCTAAAAATTAGTAGGATACGAGTGCAAACATTGAATAATAGAACCCAATAAATGATTTTTGAGATCCCTAGTAGGATCCCATTGGCCATAGGGAAAATGAGTCCTCTGTGAGCCCTAAAAAAGAATCTTGGTGAAAGTTACACATGATTTTATCATCTACAGATTTTCCCTTTAATATTATGCATCAAGATTGGTTTTAGATTTGCAACTTCATTTTACATAATTTGGATAAAATATAGTGGGAATTAGGATCATTGTTTTGACTTCCTTCATTATTGATTCACCCCTAATTGCCTATGTTTCAAGGGGCTGTAATATTAATGAGGGTTTGAAGGTTTTAATGTATGACTGATTCACCCCCAACCCTTTTAGTTGTCCTCTATGTCTAACAATATTGTATTTTCTTCATGTGCATGATTTGTACATCTTCGATAAATGGTGTGGAATTATTGTGGTGGATTTTCCTTTTTGTCTTAGTGCAGATCAAATAATGTGAGCCTTATTAGACAAACAATTATTTGCAGCTAGAATGAGTTCAATTGATTTTACAATTTCACTAATGAAGAAAAAAAAAGCTACATGCAGGAAATTTATCCTTCATATTAATTCATACACCTCCAATTCAACATAAAAAAAAATCTAATTCTCTCAGCATTTTATTTAATTAAATTATTTTTTAATCTTTATACAATTAGCTCCAAAATACCACTCAAAGAATTCATTCTATAAATTCCCTCTTCCAATTTCAATGTCTCATTCTTGGCAACAAATTTAACATACAAGTTTGTAGTAAAATTATAATTTTTTAAAACAAATTCTCCTTCATGGATAACTTCCACACCTCCCCTGGTAGTCTGGATTGATTACCATCAATTAAAATTACTATACACTTTTCTCTAGCTTCTTTCCTCAACCTTCACCAACAAAAACCTTAGATTTTGTTTTCTTCTTTTTTTTTCCCCTTCCTATGATCCAATTTACCGTCTCTTCCTTTTCTATCCACTCTCTAATTCTTCCTTTTTACCTTTCCTGTCTCTTCTTTTCTCCAATGCCTCTTTTGTCTTTTTTGTTTTTTTAATAAAACCTTACACTTTTCACCAAAAAAGACAATAATTTAAAATACAAATGTTTCCTAAAAATTCTTTTTTTAAAAATTTCAATGCGAGCATAAGAATTAATTAAATAATGAATTGAATTTCACCTATGAATCTCCTTGAATTCTATTAGAAGAGTATGAAATTAAAATTCTCCAATTCCTACCTATACACAAGGAATGTTATTGCATTAAACATGTTGGGTAAGAAGTTTGTAATATTGGTTCACAAATTGAACCCAATTAGTAGAACTACTCTTGCAAGTTGCAGCAACTTGCAACACACTCCAATGCTATGTTAGGTACCTCACATAAATTATTTATTCAACTTTTCCAACATTTAGCTATAACATTCGCCATACTCCTATAACAAATTTATTTTTCACTAACATATCCATATGTGAAACTTCTTCCACCATAAACTAACTTATTTCAAACATTATCTCTTCCTATCACTCTTCCTCTTGTGGGATTCAACCCACCACAAGTCGTCAACCTCCACCAAATTCCTCCTTCATCTTCTTCTTTTGTGGGAGTTTACTCACCATAATATTTCCACCTCAACAAAAATTCTTCTTCCAATTACTTAATCACCATATCCATATAAATATCATAGAAATGAAATATTTTCATCATCTCCTTGTTGGAACTTACCACTCCAAACTCTCATTTTTTCATTTCAATACATTCATCAATATATTTTCACACAATAAATTTCAGCTCTTTCAAGTTTTTTTCCTTTTTTCTCTTCATATTAAATTGATACAAATCACCATATGTTTCATAATTAAATGATATAAAAAAAAAAATTACCTCATCTTCTTCACCTGCTATTCCATTTTTTCTTCTTGCACACTTAGCTGCAACTATCTCAGCTTCACCACCTATTTTCATCATTATCTTCATGTCTTCCAAAGGACTCACTACTACTACAATCTCCCTCTTTTCTTCTTCCTTATCCTCTTACACAATAATCTCTCCTTCAAATAAAATATCTATTGTTCTCATCTCTTCTTTCAAATAAGAGATCTTCTTCACCAAGTTCTTCATCAAATAAGGGACCTTCAAATACATTCATTTATGCTCCTCTTGTTTCACTTGAATCTTTTTCACATTCACTCCAATATTTACCTCTTTCTTTAGGATGGAAATCTATCATCTTTATACGACATTCAACATCATCCTTTTTTGTTCTTTATCAAGCCACCTTCACATAATTTTTCCTCATATTTTTTCTCATCTACTTCAACTTCCTAATTTTTCCTGTAACTTTTAAGGCATCCATTCTTTCCTCAATATTTTTAAATTCTTCACAAATCTTTAGTTCTCTATTTCCTCCCAATATTCTTCCCAAAATGGGATTATCCCCTATCTAATCATGATCCATGACACCCTCTTCCTTGAATACATATTGTGCACACTCTCACTCTAAATTTGCAACATTTGCAACCTGCACACACACAATTTAAAAAGCCAATGCTCTCTACAATTAAAGGCACTCCCTGCAACCAAATTTACACTCACCCTATCCTCTACCTAGCCAATATTTTAGAAGATAGTCCTCTCAAGACTTCCTCTACCCACTTTCTCTTAGTAGAGAAAGTTTAGGCTCCTTGTATCGAGCTTTATCTCCACTAAATTACAACCAAACACTTCACTTCTCTGTAGTTGCAAAAATCACAGAAATTTCAACACTTCTCCTAGTGAGCTACCCACTTTCATACCAAATGATGTAGATAAATTAATGTGAGCCTTACTAGGAAAATAATTATTTGTAGGTGGAATGAGTTCAATTCACTTTACACTTTTAACAATGAAGAAATCAAAAGCTATAGGCAGGAAATTTATCCTTCAAATTAATTCATACACCATCCAATTCAACATAAAACAAGAATCAAATTCTCCCAAAATTTTATTTAATTAAATTATTTTCTAAACTTTATACAATCAGCTCCAAAATACCACTCATGGAATTCATGTTGTAAATTCCCTCTCCTAATTTCAACGTCTCATTCTAGGCAAAAAATTTAACATAAAAATCTGCAATAAAATTCTACTTTTTTTAAACAAAATTCCTCTTCATGAAGAACTTCCACACCTTCCCTAGCAATTTGGATTGATTCCCATCATCTAAAAATTTTGGACACTTTCCTCTAGCTTCTCTCTTAAACCTTCAACAATAACAACCTCATATTTTGTTTTTTCCTTTTTTTTCTTTCCTGGCATCCAAATTTCTTGGCCTCCCTTCCCACCAACTCTCCATTTCCTCCCTTTTTCCTTCTTTATCTCTTCCTTTCTCCAATGCCTCTTTTATCTTTTTGGTTTTTTTTCTTAAATAAAAAATTACAATTTTCACCAAAAAGGACAATAGATTAAAATACAAATGTTGCCTAGCAATTCTTATTTTTTAAATTTCAATTTGAGCATAAGAATTATTTAAATAATTTATTGAAATTTCTCATATGACTCCACTTGAACTCTATTTGAAGAGTATGAAATTAAATTCTCCAATTCTCTCCTACACACCAAAACAAAAATTCTGAAATTAAATCAAGTATAAGGAAAATCACACATTTTTTATTTTTTTGGGTAATGCGGATCACCATACACATGGGATGCTCCTGCATAAGCATTGAGGTAGTGGATCTCAATGTAACAGTCTTCTTCTATTCATTTTTCTTTCAGATAGCGAGTCCTTGTCAATGAGCCCTTCTGATAGTGAGCTTATTTTAATCAAATTTCATATATAGATTTGATACTCGCTGTGGTTTTTACCTAATTAGGGTTTTCCATGTAAATTCTAGTGTTTTATTGTGTATGGTAGTTGATGTGTTGTTGTTTCATTTGTTTTATACTAATAAAGGTTTATATATTTGTTAATAAATATTTAACTAGCTCCCTTCCAGTGTATTTTCCTCTATGCATATGCTCGTGTATCATAGGTAATCAACTCATCCTTTTATCTAAGTTCTGCTCTCCCACTCCAAATGTCTACTCTTTGCAACCCCGAGTTTCTGCATTCCTTTCTCATCCTGGGAAACCCCGCTATGCTTCCACGTGTCATGGTTGCAGGATATTTTTGATTATTTTTTCTTGCTACCTCATTGGGCTCCGCTCAAGTGCCATGAAGCTATCATTCCCAACAATTTTGGAGGGGGCCATAATTGTTATCTATGGTGTACTCTTGCTACGTGTATGCTCTTCACAAAACTTTTAGCGTAGAGATGAAGGAACAATTGTGGGCAGCGAAATGCTGCCACACGTCTCTTTTGCACTTGGCTGGTGATCATTCCCTCCACTATTAGTTAAGTACTCTGCCCATTTGACACGTGTAGCCTTAGCACAAGTATTCATCGGTGAGAGAGAAGGATCCACATGGGCAGCAAAGGGCTACCACATGCCTAGTCGGCATATGTCATATTTGAGCGATGGACCAAATGAACCAAATGTTGCTATTGGCCACTACGTGTCATAGTCATTTGCTCGGTATGGTGACACTTGTTTGATTAAGCCTTGTTGGGACCACTACCATCATTTGCAAAGGATGCACCTATAGCTGGAATGGCTGGATGCTTGGTTTGAAATCACTTCTATTGCAACAACTTCAGGAATATTTTGATTTTAGCATCATTGCTAGGGGATTGTGAAATCTTTTCTATTACTGCTCTCCAAAGCGGCAAGGGTTTTTTCCAACTATATATACTTCTATCTATTGTGAGAAAGGGGTTTGAAATTTAGAGGAAACAGTGATTTTGGTTAAAGACACTAGACCTTTATTGCTATTTTCTTTTATTGCAAAAAAATTTAGACTATGTCAATTATTCTGCGCTTTTGTTCGTTCATGCTATTTGATCAAACTATAAACTATACTTTTATTGTCTTGACATTTTATTTGAGAACTTCTATACATGTTGAATGCAAGTTTACTGACCTAGACCATGTCCAATGACTCTTCTTGGCAATAGGAATGTATGCAATATTATTTTATGTCAATGAATGGATTGTTTATGCTGTAATATTTAGTTTCTCATTTTTTGGAACACTACAAACACCAATCAGACCCTTAGATCTATGATTTATCGCGCCTATCATTAAGTCTTGGCATATCACCTTAGGTTAGACTTTATTTTATTATATCTATTTCCTTTTCCCTTTCCAAACCCCCATTATAGAAGAAGCCAACTTCTCTAAAAACCCAGAGATCACTCAGTTTAGCGCAAAAGGGTCCCCCATAAACTAAGTTTCACATAAGATGATGTTACCTCATCAAATTTTAGCATCAACAGTTTGTTCTTTTTCTGGCATGCCCGGTGGGACTGAGCTTAAATGAATTTGCATTTTAGAAGGGTGTATGAGCCATCCGCCTATAACTAGATCCCAAACCACACGTAACCCAAGTTTTCTAGTACCTCCACTAGAAACAATGCAAGCTGCAAATCAGTTGGTAACCATTCCACTCCTGCTACCTAGTTCCTCTGACCATGTTGTCGCCGCCAACATAAATTATGTAGCATTGGACATTGGAAGTCCCCTAGTAGCCCCAATAGCACCCGCTATTTGGGGCACTATCCTGGTTTTAGGTATGAAAGCTATACCCAAGTTTACCCGAGATGGATCAAGAACACCTGTAGAACATTTGCAAGATGTGGTAGACGTGTGTTTGGTACATGGGATTACAATGAAGAATGTAGTTCTGAGGATTCTCACCATGTCTTTTAAAGGCAAGGTGTTGGATTGGTACTGAACACTATTAACTAACACTATTTTCACTTGGGATGAGCTCAAAGATCCGTTCTATGAGAGGTTCTCAAATGATGAAGATTTCTCTTCATTGTATTATCAACTATCTGTCATAAAATGAGCCCCCCAGGAGGCTCTGATAGACTTTAATGCCCAATTTCACACAAATTGGTAGAGGATCCTTGTTACTATACACCTGACTCCTAAGTTGGCATTCATATTTTATCTAAAGTCCATTAATTCTGACATTTCTATGATGATCAAGTCTTTGGGAGGAGCTACTCTACTAGATGCTTACAGTGTCACTATCAAAGCCGAGAATCATTTGATAGATTGTAGAAAGTTGCTTCCTCGACCTATTATGCTGATATTTCTTGAAATATCAATTCTCACACAAAAATTCATGTCAACTAGCATGCCCAAAACTCCCTAGTTGATGTACACATATGCAGTAGACACACAAAATGTAGCCTCTACATCGAGTTCTTGCAAAGATGAAATAAGCAACCTCAAAGAGATGTTACGGACCATAGAAAATGATATAACCACTCTTAAGTAGAACCAATCAACACCTTTGAAGCCTGCATATCAAAACTATCAAGGCGGGCGGTCCTCATATTAGTAGAATTAGTACCAAGGCACACCTCACACTAATCCACTAGCTTCAACCACCAACCAAATGGTGTCGGTGTCAACTCCGTTGACTAGTGCTTCACCAAGCTCGAGTAGGGAATTAACTGCAAGGAAGAACAACCTCATTGATGACATCAATATGTGGTGCTTCCCTTGCAGTGATGCACATATACCTCAGAACTGTCCATGTGGAAACTTGCAACAAAAGGTGGCAGAGCAATGTAGTCAAAGCATGGCAACAGATCACAGAGGTTATATATATGCCTCACCACAAATGGAGAGTGTGGTTCTTACTGCGCAAATGCAAGGAATGTCTCTAGAACAAGAATCCTATATCGCTCCTGATCACATGATTTTTTCCTGGATGGAGGAAGAAGAAACGGTGTTTGCTAATGATATGTTCATATCCAAAACACCACAAGTGCAATTTGATTATAACACGGGCTTAAAGAGGTTATTTACCGATGAGTCAATTGTTCCGCATCTAGCCAGCCCACAACTCAAAGGTGCTTCTCATAAGATTTCTGGCACTTCTATGCCTTGCTACCATCTCAACAAAAGAAGGAAATTATTATAATAAAAGCCAAGGAGAAAAAATCTCCAAGTTTGTCACCTTTTAATGTGGTAGAAGAATTGAAGAAGTCATCCACTAATTAGTCTCTATGGGACATTCTAGCTATCCCAAAGAAAAAAATGATATTACATAAGGTACTTCAAGAAGAGGTCAACATAACACCAACAAAGCAGTTTTCTAATCCATAGGTTGTTAATCAAATATGGCCGGCTAAAGTCTTTACAAACAATACAAAAGAATCCCCTGTCAAGGTTAGAGATAAGTTGAAACCCCAACCCTTCTTCTTGACTCTCATCATAGGAAAGAAGTTATTGCACAATGCTATGATTGATTCTAGCACTAGCACCATGGTTATGCCTAAACAGATAGCTGAAGCTTTAGGCTCAGCTATGAACCTATGAAAAGTGGGGTAATGCACCTTGATGGGAACAAAGTTGAAACCATAGATGTCATCAAGGCACTTCCTTTAACTCTATTTGCTTTCCCTAGTATCATGGTACCGCAAGACACTATGATCATAGATGTTCCTCCTATGTTTAGTCTTTGTCTATCCTAAGAATTTACTTCAAAGGTGGGCAAATACCTATCCTTGGATTGGTCACATCTAATTCTCATAACCAAGCACGTTGGTGCAAAGATGAAGATAGAATCAGAGGCTTTACATTCTGAACATGTAGCGGACGAAGCCCTAATCAATTTTGAAGTTTCACATACCTCTATCACCAAGCAAGAAATATATTGCGTTGAATTACTAGAGGAAGAAAAGGTGATTGGAGACCAGAATGACAAAGAAGATGCTCTATTGAGTGAACACATGGAAAATGACCCTTTCAACAATTATCATGCTACAGGATTGGGCACCTATGTAATTTATGAAGACCAGATACTCCCAAAGGTTTCCAAAGAGTCTGAAGGTAGCCAAGCGAATGATCTATGGACATTGTACTTTAATAGAGCAAGAGGTAAAGTAGGCATTGGAGTGGGGATATGTCTAATATCTACAAGAGATCTCTAAAAAATTGTTAAGGTCTTTCTATTTTCATTTCACTTGTTTAAACAAAGAGGCTAAATATGAAGAATTAGTTCAAGGTTTAAGCCTTGTGGAATGAATGCACATTAAGCAGTTAATGGTGTTTAGAGATTATGAACTGATAGTCAACCAAGTTCAAGGGATTTATGCAACAAGGAATGTACGCATGAGATCCTATCGGCATCGAGTCTTGGACCTGGTCGAGAGTATTGAAGCCTTCAACATCCATACTATTCCCCAAGGACAAAATAGCGATGTAGATCGCATGGCCGTGATTGGTGCTCTGTTTGATCCTACCTTTGACCTTATACATAATGAACATTTAGTATGAGTACTAGTCCAACCGGCGATTCCTGACAATGATCAGAGTTGGCAAGTTTTTGAAAATGATGAACTCATCACCTCGTTCATCTAGTAGTCGGGGGAATTCGCTGATCAACTTCAACCAAAGATTGTCGAAGCTTCTAAAAGAAAAATTATGCAACTCAAATCTAACAAGCTTTCAAAAGGATTGGTTACTTTTGAAAAAAAAAATGATTGTGATGATGGAAGAAATGATAAGCAGAATTTTATAGTAGATAAAAGTGATTACGTAGACCTTCGGGTCTTAGATGGCAAGAATCTTCGAGTTGGGAAAGATGTCCACCCCATGATAAAGAAAGAATCACCAGTTTTTGTGAAAAATATGTAGTGGCTTGGTCCTATGATGATCTGGAGGGATATGATCCTAATATCATTCAATACACAATTGAGCTAATAGAAGGTGCAAAACCAGTCTGACAAAAGTAGAGGCTAGTAAACCCTAAAATTGAAGCGCTAATGGTGCAAGAGTTAACTAAGCTAATTGAGTCACACATTGTCTTCTCAATCAAGCATAGTACTTGCATATCCAATCTGGTCCTAGTCTGAAAGAAGAATGGAGATATCTGTTTGTGTGTGGACTTCCAAGACATAAACAAAGCATCCTTAAAGGACCATTATCTGGTTCCTTCTATGGAGTCAATCTTACAAATGGTTGCAACATTAGAAATGTTTTCTCTGTTGGACGGTTTCTCTGGTTACAATCAGATCCAAGTTAAAGAAGAGGATCAACACAAGACCATGTTCACCACGAAGTGGGGAACATTTACTTATGCTAAAATTTCTTTTGTTTTATCCAACGCAGGGGAAACATTCCAGAGGGTGATGGATATCGCACTCAACAAGCTAATCAATAAGTTTATTCTAATTTATTTGGATGATCTTACTTTGTTTTCTAAATCTAAGGATGATCATTTTGACCACTTATAAATAGTTTTTCAAAAGTGTCAGGAGTTCGGAGTTTCCCTAAATCTAAAAAAATGCATATTCAGAGTACCACAATGCAAGATATTAGGACATGTGATATCTAAGGAAGGAATTTCAATCAACCCTGAATGGGTGTAAGCTATCAAGGAACTTCCCCTTCTGGTGAATAAGAAAGATATTTAGTCCTTTCTAGGCAAGCTAAAAAAATTTAGCAAGTTTATTTCTGACTTTGCAAGAATAATTAGGTCAATCACCCTAATGCTTAAAAAGGACCAGGCATTCAAGTGGACGACCAAAGCTCGGGAAGCCTTTGAAAAAGTCAAGGAAGCTATTTCCTCAGCTCTAGTGCTTGTTAATCCAGATTTATCTAAATATTTAATAATGTATGCATTTAATAGCAAGTCCAGTATTGCTACTATCCTAACCCAAAAAGATGATGAAGGAAAGGGAGAACATCTAGTGGCATTCTACTCCTAGACCCTGAAGGAATATGAGATGAATTATAATTTCACCAAAAGATAGGGATTTGCAATAGTGAAGGGACTTAAAAATTTCCACCATCTAGTTTCTTGCAACAAAGTGTTTGTTTATGTTGCTCATTTCAATGTGTACGAATATATCATGGAAGGAAAAATCATAGAAAAAATAGCTAATTGGATCACCAAGATCCTTGAATATAATATTGAGATCAAACCCACTAAAACCATCAGAGGGAGAGGATTGTGCGAATACATGGCACAGGATGAGGAGATACCCGCCACAAGAGAGCAACTGGAGCTTCTTCTGATAAATAAGCCAAAATTGGAGGGTTGGTAGTTGATAGATAGAATGAGGTTTATGCAAACAGGAAAGTATCTGCTAGGTCTCTCATCCCAAAAGAGGAGATACTACCGGCTGCAAAATTGTGGATATATGCTAGTGGAGGGGGTTTTTTTCAAAAGAAATTTCAATGGTCTACTCCTGTGATGTGTTACTTCAGAGCAAGCAAAGATGATCCTTGATGTGTTCCAAAATAGCGCTATGTGTGGACACTTCTCTACTAAGACCACAACCATCAAAATCATGTGTGTAGGTTACTATTGGCCTACACTTTTCAATGACTCCCACTCTTTGGTAAAATTTTGCAAAAAATGCTAGTTCTTTACTAACAAAAGGAATAAGTATGCAATGCCTCCCAAACCTATAGTGGCAGAAAAAACGTTTGCACAATGGGGCCTAGACTTCATGGGGATGATTAATCCAGCTTCTAGTGTCAGACACAAGTGGATTATGACCACCATAGATTACTTCACAAGATGGATAGAGGCCATTCCACTTAAAAATGCAATAGAAATAGAGATTGTGGATTTCCTCGAAGAGTTGGTGACAAGGTTCGGTCCTCCAAAGACTATCATTTATGATAATTCCATAGTTTTCCTAGGCACAATGGTATGTCACTTTGCATTAATGAATAGCATATTCCTTAACAAATCATCAAATTATTACCCACAAGGAAACAACCTAGCATAGTCAACAAACAAGAGCCTAGTTCAACTACTTAAAAGAATTGGTTCCAAACACTAGAGGGAATTGCATAAAAAGCTTCAAGCAGCGCTCTAGGCAAACTGCATAACTCCTAAGAAAGTCCTTAAGACTTCACCTTATGAGTTGGTATATGGGAAAGAGGCACCGTTACCTATATCTATGGAGATTCTAGCACTCCAACTGTTGAAATCTCTCAATATAGAACAAAATGGCGTCATGGAGGTTCGGCTTGCCGAACTATTAGAAGTACAAGAAAAAGGGAGAATTCCCTAATAGCCATGACAAATTTCCAACAAGTGGTCAAGTGATGGTTTGACAAGAAGTCTTCTAACCAAGGCCTAAAGTGTGAAGATTTAGTACTAAAGTATGATAAAGGGGCTGCTAAGCCAGGTCAGCATGGTAAATTTGATAGCCCTTAAAAATCATTCGGTGTAGGGAGCATAATGCTTTTGAGTTAGAAAATATGGAACATGAATCCTTAGGAATCTTGGTCAATGGGATTCATCTTAAGATATTCCATGTTAAGTGTCGAGTTCTATTTTTGTACATATGTGAATAATGCATTTATTTTATTTTCCCTTTTTTTGGCTGGTCTTTTTCGAAATTGGTTAGTGTTTCTGTGGATTCAACCCATTATTATGAGGGATAGGGCAGCGGGATTGCTTTGCATTTTAAACACACCCATGTGTAAGGAAATTGAACACATGTGCGATAAAAGAGCCCATATAATTGAAATGTAGAATGAAAGAAAGAGCCATGGATTTTTATAAAGATATATATCTATTTATCTATATTCTTTTGTTTTTACATTACAAAATGGCTAAGGAAGCCATAATCCAAAAAGTATAAGACTATTCCAGCTATTCTTTCATATATGAAAAATTTATAGCCTTTTTCAGGCTAATATACATAACTGTAAGGCAGGTGGTGTATGCAATAGTAGGAAATAAAGAAACTAGGAGGCATTTTTCTCAGGAGCAGGGAGGATTTTCATCCAAGGGCACAGGAGGAAACAATTGATGCATCTATGGAAACTTCTACCACTTCTTCTACGATGGCGCCTACCACATCTTCCTCAGTAGGTTCTTCAACAGTAGAAGCAACATCATTTAGCACAACCACCATTGGTGGGGAAACACTAGGTTCTTGAAGTTGGTATACCAATTGAAGTCATAGAATGGTATCATGTTGTAGCTATGGAATAGAAAGTGCAAGGCCTAGGTAGCCCTCTATCATTACTTGTCACGTGTCTGAAGGTGAAATCCATTGAGAAATGAAAGCCATACAACTACTGCTTCTTCCTCAATATAGCGATAGAGGTCACTGGTTGATGGCCTACCTACTCCATATGCAACATGAGCAAATATTTTGCCTAGGCCATTCAAGTACTTTCTTGGAAACATTTCCTTGACCAATTTTAGGATGAGAGGTCTGGGGATGCCAATGTCTAACATTGACTCTACAAAGTGTGAACAGATATCATTATTCACATGGTACTTATCCTTGTACACTATGTAGTCCCTACCCAGAACCCTTTTTATGGCTACCAAAATCAAGGAATGCTTATTCTTGGTAATTCTTTTTAGCCGCCTAGTGGAAACCTCCCCTAGAAACACTATTTGTGACTTATAATAGGTTAACCTAATAGGAGTATCCATGATTCTAACACTATGCTTATACCTTCTAACCAATACTGAAACTTACCTACCACCTACCCTATGAGAAAACTTGCTTAAAACTATGCCAACAACCTATCACTGGGTATGTGCAAGATCACGATGGGCCAAAAAGTGGCAATATGATGGGTATGTGGCTAACGACTATTTTCTTACCCAAAATTGATTAAATTAAAAGGGTTTTTAAAGGATATTTTTAGATTTCCACTAATATAAATTATGCTTTACTTTGAATTTAATAAGCAATTATTATTCATTTTCTATTCAAATTATGACTAAAGTCCTAATTGATACGTTTATTGAAAAACATCTATAGCTTTCAAATGGTATCACATTTTTTGACTCCGAAGCATGTGTAACATTCTATGCTTCACATAATATAGGATTAAAAAAAGAAAAAATGAATTTCATGAAGTTTTGACCAAGGTAAGGTGGTTAGACGTACGAGTTTTTATATTTTTCAAAAAGTTGTAATAAAAAATTCATAATTAATTATTTTCTTGGAAAAAAATTACAAAAAAATATGCATCACATTAGAGCATGAGTCCTCTACTTATATCTAAAATATTATAAAAAAGTATTATCATTTTATTGTGGTTAGGGTGGTCAGACAAACACCTATTTATTATTTTTTCCCTGAAATTTAAGTACCACTGCATTGAAATTTCAAATTTTCACCAAATAGATTTTTTCTTTTTTAAACAAACCTTGTAGTTTAGAAAATACATTCAATTTGCTACAGATTCTATTGTTACATATTTTTGAAATAATATAGATAACTTATTCAAATTTCTACGTCAATTTGCCTAACTTTGATTTTTCTAAATTTTTTGCCACTTAAGGGCCTATTTTTTCCATGATGATCCTGCACATACCCCACTGCTCAAATGCTAAGTATGATTTCCTCACTACTTACTGACCTATTTATAGAAAATATGAGAAGACACATGCTAATCCGTTTTGAGAAAAATGTGATGATAACTAGATACCAACTTCAAAGATGTACCTGCGTTTGCTCACATTTTTGGACTAGTTGCATCTGCAGAGGTGTGGTTCAATACGTGCTAGATTAATAGGAGCTAATTAATTATCTTTACAAAGGTGGAACTCGTTGATAGTAAGTTGCACAATCGTAGGCTATTATGTTATCTCACAGGTGTTTCCCATAGCCCAAGGCAATATCCATATCTTTTCAAGCCATGATCATTTGTTTTGGCTTAATCATTTCGTCCAGGATATTAATTACCAACACATACTAATGCAAGATTAGAAAGAAAATTGCTAGCTCAAGTTTCAAGGGAATCACACCATATCACACAGTTTCCAAACACAATAATGAAATCTTGCCGCCTCAAAATGGCAAGTAGTACATTTTGCACGAATCACAAAATTAATGGTACATGCTGAATTGAATGCAAAAAACATGTTTTCCTCTACCACCTTGAGAAAAGATAGCCAAATATTGCATGGAAAAGTTTAATGATTCAAAGTCTTTTCAAAAACAGCAAAGCTCAAGGTGTAGAGAATTTTTTTTAGCATATCTAGAGCCAGATAAAAATAACAGAGTCCAAAACTCGCAGAAGTCTTCATCTGAAGAAAAATGTCAAAGAGTTCATCTTAGAAAATGCAGGAGGAGATTGGCCAAGAGTTGTTTACAGCCATCCAGTCATCAAAGGGTGTGTATGTCTATGAGGATTTGGCATATGCTATGCTTGGTATACCAAGCAAGCCGAAGAGGGTGTATACAATAGAGCTGAGCAGGCCCAAATATTGCAGAAACAAGAAAAGGGTTGAGGAGAAATGGGATAATATTTATGACCCATGACACAAAAAATGCTAAATCCTTAAGAGAAGCAACCTATACAAGGTTGACAGTGCCAAAGGCAGACATGTCTACAACAAGAAAGGTTTGGTATAGCGGTCTTCCACAATACATGGTCCTGCTAGTGCATTACTACTTGGAGATAGTTGACGTTGTCATCTAGTGTTATAACCCTAGCACCCGCTACATCGAGGGCTGAAACTTAAGAGTTCACATCACCCCATAGGCCATTTGACATATGTTATGCATCCTAGACCAAAGTAAATGAAGAGAGAACATTGAGTCATTTTACCTTGGAAAAGGAGAAAAAACATGGAGGGCGATGAAAAAGAACTTAGATTTCTTGTTGGAGGAGATTGGTAAGAAAAATGTCCTAGGTGCTAAGCTGCAAAGTATTTCATTGTCACGTGGTGCATTAAATGAGGATATGCAGGATGCCATGTCCATGCTAGCTTTTGTATGTGGCTGAGACTCTGATGAGATAGTGGAAACCTTTCAACTAGGATAGACCTTCCAATTCCACAAACAACACGATACATTCTAGTATGATTTCATTGAGTTCATGGTTGATGAAATTATACAGAAAATAAAGAATTACCTGGTGGAGGGAAAGTTTAGATTTCTTTCTTTCCTAGTTAACATGTTGCTACATCAAAACCTTGATTTCTTCACTCGGTATTTTGAATTATCAATTTTTGATGAACGGGGTAAGAGGAAGTCAGTATCCACGTGGACATCCTTTCTTTCTGTGTCATATGATTATTATGCATTTTTAGATTATTTCATAACTCCAGTCTTGCATGATTTATGAGGAGAAGGTGACAATAATCCAGCTTTACAGGGATTAGACCAGATATATGCAGAGTTTCACTCCTGCTTGTGATTGGTTCTTAGGAATGGATTTCATGATTCTCTAGATGTGGGGCTTCACTGGTCAACCCTTCCTTCTCCCAGCCTACATCACAGATAGGGTACTCACACCTGAAATGTATAGGTAGGTGTGTAGCATTGATTTTACATTTTGTAGCAACAAAAGTGTCAAGAGAAAAGGATTCTTCACTTGTCCGAAGAATTTCAAATTGGTGACTTTGTTAAAGAAACAATTAGATCAGTTATTGCAGGATAAACTGGCTCATTTAGGGCTGGTTTTGGTAAATGACAAGTAGGATTACAACTCTTTCAATGAATTGACAGAGATACACATGAAAGTTACACATGTTTCCTGACCTTACTAGGAGAAGTGGTGTAACCTGTGGGTAGACAAGGATGAAAAAATTGTTGAACTAGCACATATTCCCATGCAAGATAACAAAAGATCTTGGCACAAGTTCTACTTTGTTGTGGCGATGGAAAAGGATAATGTTCACATGGAACACATCATGTATAAGAAGTTACAGAAGGATGAGGAATGGACTAATGACAAAATAGAATCTTTCTGGAAGTATCGCTAAGAGATAGGGCAATTGGATGCCCCTTATGATAGTCTAAAGGAGGAAAAGCAATTTGAACAATGGTGGGATGATGACCACCCCAGCCTGGACTCTAGCATTAATAAGAGTGAGGCCCTAGAGGATGATTCCAAAGAGCAAGAAGAAGAAGCAAAAAATTTTGCATCCTCCACGTCGAAGGAAAAGGGGTCCGAACAACCTGCCTATGTGGCCACAAATGTGTGTTTTAATATATCAAGGGCTTCACATACACTTACTTGGGCTGCTAAGGTAGCCAAGATATCACAACAGTAAATGAAAATGGCTATCAAAGCTTGGGAGACCCTGCCCACAAAGTGGCAATGCACAGAGAGCATTATTGAAGAAGGTTCGCAAGAACAAGCCGGAAGACAAGTGCTTGCAGCTAGCTAGGAGCCTAAGGCTGGGGAAGAGTCACCAACAATTCTAGAGCCACCATCAACCAGTCAACAGGTAAAATTTGATCCTTCTTCCCATGCTTCTCATTCCTTGGTATCTGCCCCCACCTCAGCGCGAGCCCTACCATGAGTACTGGCCCTCTATTTTTGACTTTTAATCCAACATATACGAGAGGTTTCACCCAATTCTCATAGACCACTCTGCCTGACCTTACTCCTTTGTGAACCTTTATTCCTGCTACTACCACTTAGGTTGTCCTTTCCTCACTTTCCAAAAATGTGTCCCCTGCAGGTACCCCTTTCGCTATTGTTGTCGATCATCTTCCATCGCAACAAGTTAACTTCGCAATGACAACTCCTCCACCATCCCAGCCTATGAGTCCTCTGACTAATTCACCAATTCAGTCATGGAAAGTGTCTAGCCCTTTTTTTGGTCCTCAAACCAAGCTTTGGAACATGCCCCACTTCTACCCGCAAACCATCACTCTCTAGAAGAAACAAATGCCTGTGCTTATGATGGTTACCTATCCCTATGCCCTACCTTCTAGTGCTCCTTTTACAGGCGGACTAGTTTCATCGCTAGCCGAATTTATGGCACAAATCAATTGTGGAAAGGAGGCACATGCAAGTAGAATGCAAAAGCACAAGGCAAAAGATGATAGTGCTTCTGTTGAGTTAAAAATATAGACTCTTTATGATGAGACCTTATAGGAATTGAAGTTTGCAACCATGTACCTAAGAGTAACGAAGTCCTAGGGGGAGATGCACCCAAAAGATTATGAAATATTTGTAGTAGGGCTTGACATGAAGGTAGTCCAACCACAAGATAAGGTTGAGATTATGGAAGAAACATAGTGGGTGGTCACCTCTGACTTTCTCAAAAATAGCAGCCAATTAAAGAAGGATGAGCAACTTAAAGTGGTAAGGGAAAGGGTTAGTTTTTTGGAGAAAAATGAGAAGTCCCTGGTGTCAGATTTTGCATGTATGATAGAGAGGGCACTGGAAACAGAGGATGAAAAGAATAGACATCAGGGTGAGCTTGCAAATATTCAAAATGCTAACCCTGCCATGGTAAAATAGCTATAGTCAAAGAATCTGGAGATGGAGTAGAATCTGCAACTGAAGAATGAAGAGCTAGAGCGACTTCACCTTGAATATAGTCAAGGAATGGCATAGAGGAATGAAGCTTTCAAGCACCAACAAGCTCAATATGAGTAGGAAATAAAAGAAAAAGAGACAGAATTTAAGGGCCTAAAAGCTCAATTGGAGGAAGAGATCCAAGAGACAAAGTCTTCTCTAGACATGCACTTAGCAAATCACTCTCGAGCTAAGGAGAATTGGAATAAAGAAATGAGTAACTTTGTGAAGCAACTCATGTTTGATAAAAAGAAAAGGGCAGAGTTAGTTGAGGCCATTAGCTCAAAGGACGCAGAGCTTGCTTCTCTTAAAAGATCTCTCCTATATTCTCCTACACAGCCAGACATTATTCCATTGGTTAGGCAGTTGTTCATCTTGGAGAAGCTTTTGGAAGCAAGAGATCTACTCACCGAGCTATACTCGATCTCTGATGAAAACCTCGCCAGAGCAAGTATTGAAGATCAAGATGTTGCTGCTCAGATGACAAACAAGTTCATACATTTCCACTCTACCTTCTAGGGAACTAAAGTGGTCATGGCTACTCTGAGCAAGACACTGGATAACATATAGGGGATTTTCTCTGAGTTAAGCAGGATGGGTTTACCCTCCCCATTCCTTGAAAATGGATCTATTTCCATGATCGGGCAGATTGCAGAAAGAATAAAAGAAAGGGAAAATTATCTAGATGCTTTCAAAAAATTTAGTTATCCTCCCACAACAACCGAAATTGAGGGAGTTATTCATCTGCTTGCATAGCTATTGTTTCATTCTAATGCAGGGGTCGATTTACCTAATGCACTGCCTCATAAAGAAACTATTGATTTAAGTTGAGCATAGGAGAATTTGTACATGGTCAGGCCATCCAAGGATGAATGGTTTCCTTTGCATGCAGCTCTTTCCAATCTCTGACTCCATTATCTAATGAAATGGCACTCTGGCCCATAAACTAGAGAAATTTTGGGTTCTCCATCCTCAAGTGAAACACCCCTGGTAATCACCAAAAGCTATTAACAAATATTTAACTAGCTCCCTTCGGGTGTATTCTCCTCTATGCATCGACCTGTGTATCACATGTAATCAACTCGACCTTTTATCTAAGTTTTTCTCTATCACTCCACATGTCTAGTCTTTGCAACCCCAAGTTTTTGCATTCCTTCTGCATCATAGGAAACCTCGCTATGCTTCCAGGTGTCGTGGCTATAGGATATTTTTGATCATTTTTTCTTGCTGCCTCATTAGGCTCCGCTCAAGTGCCATGAAGCCCTAATTCCCAATAATTTTGGTGGGCCCCACAATTGTTATCTACGGTGTACTCTTGCTACGTGTCTTCTCTTCGTAAAACTTTCAGCGTAGAGATGAAGGAACAACTGCAGGCAGTGAAATGATGCCACGCGTCTCTTTTGTACCCAACTGGTGATCGTTCCCTCCACTATTGGTTAAGTGCTCGACCCATTCAACACATGTAGCCTTAGCACAAGTCTTCAGCAGCCATAGAAAGAGGTTCAAATGGGAAGTGAAGGACTACCATGTGCCTAGTCAGTAGATCTCATATTTGGGTGATGGACCAGACAAACTAAACGCTACTATTGGAAACTACGTGTCATAGTCATTTGCTCGAGATGGTGACACTTGTCTGATTAAGCCTTACTGGGACCAACACCATCATTTGTAGAGGATGCACTTGTTCCTAGAATGACCAGATGCTTGGTTTCAAATCATTTTTGTTGCAATGGCTTGGGGAATATTTTGATTTTCGTATCATTACCAGGGGATTGCAAAATCTTTTCTATTACTACTCTCCAAAGTGGTGGGAGTTTTTCTTGCTATATATATTTTTCTCTGTTGTAAGAAAAGGGTCTAGAATTTGGAGGAAACATTGGTTTTGGTTAAAGATGCCAAGCCTTTATATGTGTTTTATTTAATTGCAAAAACTTTCAAACTATTCCAATTGTTTTTCCTTTCTGTTCTTTCATACTATATGATCAAACTATAAATTGTGTTTTTTTGTCTAGACATTTCATTTGAGAACTTCTATATATGTTGAATGCAACTTTGTTGACCTAGACCATGTCTAATGACTCTTCTTGGCAGTAGGAATGTATGCAATATTATTTTATGTCAATGAATGGATTTTCTATGCTGTAATCTTCAGTGTCTAATTTTTTGGAACACTACAAACACCAATCAGGCCCTTAGATCTATGATTTATCTTGCCTATCATTAAGACTTGGTGCATTGCCTTAGGTTAGACTTTATTTTATTATATTTATTTCCTTTTCCCTTTCCAAACCCCCATTATAGAAGAAGTCAGCTTCTCTAAAAACTTGGAGGTCACTTAGTTTAGTGCAGAAGGGTCCCCCATAAACTGATTTTCCCATAAGACACTGTTACCTCGTCAAATTTTGGCATCAACAATATTAATAAAGGTTTTAATATTAATGAAGGTTTGAAGGATTTAATGTATGAATTATTTATCCCCTACCCTATCAAATGCCCTGCATGTCTAACAATATTGGATTTTCTTCATGTGCATGACTTGTACATTATTGATAAATCTCACCTAAGCTTCTTACCTTGTTATAATTATGCATTAATTTTGACTTCAACTTGAAACTTAGGAACTAGAAAAGGAGTTACTTGGTGTATTTCTAGCATTAGTATTGAAGTATAAGTGGGAAAATGATAATGAATATCATCAATAATACCACCACTTGAAATAGATTTTGACTTCTCAATATGGCCTTTTTATGATCATAAACTCCCCCTTCATCAAAAATCACATCTCTTAACATGAAAATTCTATTATTATGAGTATCAATGTTAAAGAATAATTTTGTCATTCACATATGACCATTATAAAAAATGTAAAAGGATAGAGCAATACAAATCAAGGGAATTACATAGTCCTTTCTATCTCCATTAAGTGGCCCAAATTTTGTAACAAATCTAGGGGTAATTGACCCCTTTCCACAATATTCCAATTTTTCAAATGATTAGAGGCCCATTTAGCCAAACAATCTGTAACCCCATTCCATTCTCGAGGAATGTGACAGAATGTCATATATTCCAAGGAAGCGCATAGATTAAGAATTTGTTTTATAATTGCAATTAAATGCCAACCAACATCCTCTAACTACTACCTCTTTAGCAAAGTCATCACCACCTGAGAATGAAATTTACAAATGATTCGTCACCACCCAAGAGCACAACCACTCTTCACAACACACAAAATGGCAAGAGCCTCTATCACATTGTTAGTATACCAACCCTTATAAATAGAAAATATAAACTCAACAGTCCCAGAACTATTCTTCCCAACACGCTCAATACCAACATGACTTGGATTTCCATGAGAAAAACCATCTATGTTGATTTTCAACACACCTTGACGAGGAGGAGACAAATGCCCCTCCCTATTGATCTTTGAAGAGGATGGCAGCATCTTTTTCTCATGATCTAGATATAAATTGGAGCAACACCCCTTTGAAAAGAAAGGTTGAGACAAGTGAAACATGCAACATCTCCCATATCCATACCCTCAACCAAGCCACACTTAGCCGAAATAGTTTCTCTCAAAGAATGAAGATTTTGCAACCAAAAATGTTAGACAACCAACTTCACATCTTGAAAAATCCTAAGATTCCTCTCCAACTAGATATGCCAGATAATAAAGGTTAGTCCAAGAGCCCAAGTAACTTGAAGAAAAGAAGACTTAACATGGGCCTTCCCCCATCAGGAAAATAACTCTGCCAAAGAAGAGACATTCCAACAAGACTTCTTCCACACAACCCACCATAGGTGCCAAAGCTTCCTAGAGAAGGAACATTCGAAGAAGAGATGAGAGGCACTCTCCTCAATATTACAACACAAAACACACATTGAGGGACCATGGAAGTTTTTCTTACACAAGTTATCCCAAGTAAGACACTGGTTCTAGGCCACCAACCACATAAAAAAATTGCACTTGGTCCAAGAAAATTTGTTCCACATGAGTTTCCACCAAGAAACATGAGTGTCACCAAACATATTCCTCACTAACTCTCTATAACCCACTAAAATAGATTACTTACTAGATAAATCACTTTTACTCCAATCCAAGACATCCTAGCCCTCCATGGAATTGCATTCACACAATGCAAGAATCTGAGCCAACTCTTTCCTATCCTTTTTAGACCCTCCTAGCAGCTAATTTGAGGAGTGCTTCCATCTAAGACTAGCATCTAGACCAATATTCTAAAAAGTATTATAATGCTCAGTTGTATTTCAACTTATAGTAGTAAAATGATCACAAAGAGGTTGTAGGTGAGGGTAAGAAAAAAGAATAGGAGGATGACCATCCCAAGAATCCAACCAAAAAGAGCCTGAGAACCCATATGACAGATCCAAAAATTCCCCTTCTTAACCAATTGAGCCCCCGATTTCATACTATGCCAAATCATAGATCCCCTTCCTTCTAAAGGGAAATGAGGATCATAAAAAATATTAACATCCTTAATATACTTGTGGGTGAGAATAGGGGCCCAAAGTTGATGCTGACTATTGGTTATTTTTTAAGAACCAAATTGATCTCCAAAAAATACCTATGGACTTTTCCATTTCCATTTCTTAGTACTCCAAAGGGGTTGGCCAATGGACAAATGGAAGCTACAAGACTTTTGTACTCCTACACTTTGGGCTCTATGAAACCTAGGAGGGAGATTCCACAATGTATACTTAGGAATTCACACAATTATAATTAAATATACTATTAATAATAGATAATTCTTGTAAAACTACTCAACAACATAGTACATCAAATAAGTTGGTAGTTGATTTATCAATGACCTATACTTGGAGCACAAGAAGAAAAAAAACAATAAAAATCAACTATGGTGCTATCCATTTTTAAATTTTGTAAAATAAAAGTGATTGGCTAATGCATTAAAACAAAAATTGAATCATCAATACTTTGTATGAACTAGTGCCTTTATCCCAAGCACATAGTCAATATCAACCTATATAACCATATAACAACTCAACAATAACATGTATAGTCTTAAGAAATACTAAATTACAACATTCCCATATTACATCCATGATTATTACTATCAAATATCCTGGCACCTAATTCTTATGAGTTAATAATTGCATTCAAGCATTTACATTAATTCATTGAATCAATAAGCAGGAACAAGATCAAACATCCATTGAGAAACAATAGACAAATAAAAGGAATCCTGGATTACTTTCATTCATAACTCATAAAATGAGTACAAGGAGAGATATGGGCCATGAAATTGGTATTACTCTATATTGTATTTTCTACATATTGTTATCAAAATTACATACAAAACAATGAACTCTAAACTTAAGAAAAAACTCTAAAACATGATTAGTATTTCTTTTACAATTCATAGTGTTAATTGCAAAAGAACGAACCCCTACTTTTTGGCCCTGAATTCCTTCTTAGAGAAACCCGCCAGGCTATGTAGTGTATTCCCATCTATTTGTTATTCATCATGGTTGTAGACTTCAAAATTTCAAATCACTAATCCATCACTTTATATCAGAACACCACTCCTTCCAATTACCTGCCTTTGAATGCTAGGAATTCATCTTCAATGAGACAATCAAAATTCATGACTTCATCTACCCTCTCTCTATATGGCACATACTTGGTGACAATCTAGTTAGCTTCCTTATGAAATTCCAGTAGGATAGTCTCAGCATGAGCTAACATATCCATACTTATCTTCAATGTCTCCATATCAATTTTTTTACAAATTGACATAGCTTGATCTGAAATAACCTTATTGGTTTCATTTTTCCACTCCTGTATAGTTTTAATGCTATCATCATCCCTTAGGATGGATGAAAGAAGGCCATGATGTGATTCATGGAAGGATTTTACTAGGTCTTTTATTCTTTTCTCGAATGGTTCAATATTTCCCCTGCATCCTTCAATATTACCTATAAGAACCATGGTAGGTTTAAATTTTTTTGGTGGATTGGCATCCTAATTAAATCCAATTGACATCAATACCAAATTGTTCTTCCTAGGGATCAAAATTTCCATGTGCAGAATAGCTCTTTCTTTATCAATGTCAAAATTCCTAATAACATCCATGGACCATGGATGAATAAGTGTAGTGAATACTATTCAACCTATTATTCACTCTTTTCTTCAAATGTTATAGCATTGTAGTGACAATCTTCATGTTTCTCTTGAAAGTATCCTCATCATCATTATCACATTTCTCTTTGTATTCATTTAGCTGCCTAAGCAACTCTTCCCTATTGATATCCTCTCTAGCCTTTGGCCCTTCTGATGTACCGGGTTCTACTATTTAAATGGGCATACTTCCCATGTTATAAGGCATAATTTCCCATGAAGAACTTACTTTAGCAGTAAACTATGGGGGTATAGCTTCTTGTGAAGTGATAGGGGAGTTAGCATCATTCTGCTTAGGCTTTCTGGGTTTCAATATTTGCAACATATCCTCCAATAATGCTACATTTTTCTACAACTACATATGATACCACTCAAGGTCTCCATATTTAACTAGCAAGTTATTTCCCTCAATCTTGGGCTTATCCTTTTCTGCAGTCATAGACTCTGTAGTGGCCCTTTTTAATTGTGCAACTTGAACTAACATATTGGCAACTTCTAAGGCTACTGGTTCTAACACTCTTTTTATTATTAGGCCTCCACTGTAGTTAGGTCCAAGCTTAGCAATATCGGGCTTTCTTGTGCTTGGAGCTAAAGACCATATAGCCAAGGCTTCCCATTCCTCAATAAAAACAAACCCCTGTAGTGTAATCTTTTGTATCATAGAGAGGCCTATCACATTTCTTTATTGTGTCGAAAGCTATGGAAAAAGCTAAATAACATTCTAGTAGTAATAAAATACCATTATTCTTTACCAACTCTCAACCCTCCATTGTAGTCATTTTTTGGATTCTAGCTCACATTTCATTTAACATGTTTTTTGAAATGATAGCATATGAAAGTTATAGATGAAGGATTCTTTCTACAGTAAATTTTTTGACATATTCATCTCTTTTATCCCTAAATGCAAGTTCCATAAAAAATAGAGACTTTATAAATGATTCATCATCTAAGAACATTGCAATGCTTCAACCCGCATATCATCTCTTCCATTGATTCTAGTGGGATAAACTTTACTCAATCTCATATCAAATCAATGTGTTTCCCTTACTGTAAGTGCAGTGGGCACTCCTTGTATTTCCTATTCTGACATCCAAATATCATTATTGGAGCCTTCATCATCATAGTCCACTAGACTAGTTGCTTCAACCTTTTTCCATTTCAATGGTGACTCCCTTGGTGGTAATTCACTAGGTGGTAGAGAATTAGTGTTCACAATTCCAGGCTCTACTGGACTTGGTGGAGATGGTGGTGGTACCTGTGGCACAGGAGAATGAGGCTTATGCTCCTCTTGCTAAGAGGGAGAAGGGGCTTCATCAATTTTCTTTGCCTTACTCTTTCTCCTTACAAAGAATTTTATTCTTGGTCCCTTAGGGGCTTGTGATGTAGATTATTCTCCCATAGAAAGGATTTCTCTTTACTTTATTCTTCTTCAATTGCAGCTTTCACTTTATCTTTACTTATTACCCCTTTAGTTTCAAGGTGGCCCACTATTGCATCAAAATTCCTTGATACATGCTCCACCTTTTGTACTATATCTTCAGCCTCTCGAAGAAACTTGAAATCAAGTTCTTCCTACTTTCTTTTTTTTGCATTTTATTGAGTGTAATCCACCTTGCTAATCTATTTTCCTACTCTAAAATGTCTAACACATTTCTTATTACATCTCCTGGATAGTGGAAAATGTGGAAAAATTTGGAGCTCTTGTTTCTTTCTTTCATCCAAGCCATAAAAGCTTTAGGATCATATTTGACCCTCTCAACTGAGCTCCACATGTGATAAGTTTTTAGTATATCAAGGATGTTATTCCAACCTCCCTTGGTCATTGCAAAATTAGAAAAACAAGTGTACAAAGGAAAGAAAGTTCATTTTCCTTCATTCAATACGTTTCCATTTTCTACACTTCCTAATCGCCACATAACCTCAAGGAAACCAATTCTCTCTAGAACAAAATTTGATAGCAAGTGAGGTCCTACCATGGGACCATATACTCAAATATAGTGTAATCTAGGTATGAAATAACATCTCCCCAATTACGATCAACCTCTATCTCATGCCTTCTCTCCTTGGGACTCAAGAAACCATGTAGAGCTAAGGGAATTCTAGGTAACTTCACAATCAAGAATCTCTTTAGTTCAAAAGAAAACAAATTTTGAAATGTCACATAATCATATGTCCTATCATTTGTGGGAGTAAATGGTGATTCCCCAACACCCCCAGGAACAATTGCGACCAAAACCACTTCCACAAGAGACAAAATAGCAAGAAAGCTTGCTTCACAATGCAAGATTGAGATGTAGTAATGAACATGATGTTGACAAATGTCATAATCCTATAACATGAGACAACTAACAAACTAATCACCTAGGAAATGATGCATTACTAGCTAGATAAGATAATTTCTAGAAAGGCCAACTAAGACTTCTAGAAAGAATCTTTTTCCTAAGTAAACTTAATCACATGAATATGTCCCCTTATTTACCTAGTGAATGAATTAGCTAGGTACAAGACATTTGTTCACACCAACACCCCCCCCTTAAATGCAACTTTGGGAGAAGATTATTTTGCGCACTATGCAAAGACTATGACTATGGGTCTCGACTACTAGGCCATGTTAGGTACCCATTTACAATGCAAATGCAAACAATCTCTCACAAGTGGAGAAAAGGAGACAACCCAGTGGAACAAAAATCCTCTCCAAAAGAGAGAAATAAAAAACAAAATAAACATGATGTATGGAGGACTCAATGATACCCCCCAAGGACACATGCATCATGTATATACAATCATGTACCCCCCATAAGAGGGAAGTAGAGAGATAAGATGTCCCCCCCCCATGATGAAGAATCTTCAATGCTAATGAATAATGCCTGAAAACAAAAGATGACCTAATGTCTGCAAGCAACACATCTTCCCTTAGGAAGAAACAAATCCATAAGTTGATGAAGAAGCCACTCCATGTCAAACTAAAAGGAGGAAGAATGAATTCTCAACATGTATTCCTCTGAAAACTGAGTAGGAGTCTCCAAGCTTGAATGAGACACATAATAATCATGGTCAAACTCAACCAAGAAACATGACAAATCAAGTGAATGAGGAGACTCATGAATGCCAATCTCCAAATAGAAAGTAGATGGTGTAGCAGTTGTGTTGAAACTATCATCAAAGAGGAGAGAAATCCCCTCAAGTGTGTCCTCCAAATCTACAATATGAGACTCCATGAACAAGTTAGAGATACCTATCAAATATTAATCCCACAAAGCAAGATCTAAAAAACTATGATCAACCTGGTGAATAGAAGCATCAATGGCTGAAGAAGCAAGAGGTGGAGTAGGAAACTTAACACTGGTCTCTAGAATACTAAGGTGTAGATGACCAAACTTCTCCTCACTAACATGTTTCACACTCAATGGAGTGTGTGATGAAGTCAATGGAACATTATCATCTTCTGAAGCAAAATGCAAAAAGGAATATAGATGAGATGAATGATCAACCATCCTGATAGCAACAATATCCCTAGTCTCCAAGTCCCTTATGTACACTCTATATGGAGTGAACTCAACTATTTTACCTTGACCCCCATGAGTAATTTGATAAATGGAAAGGAGATTAGTGGTCAAAGAAGGAACATAAATAACATCATTAAAGGTCCCTTCCCCCATATCAATAGAACCCTTCCCACTAACCTTCATATATTTATTTTTACCCATCAATATATGAGGTGAATTACAAGGCTCAAAAGAAGAGAACAAGTCCATAGAAGATTCCCTATGATGAGATGCCCCTAAATCAAGAATCTATCTATTAGATTTAGGACTTGCAAAGGCCAAGAGTGCTTGTCCTTTCATTTTATGTAGCCTAGAAGTGGATGTTGTATTATGTGACTGAGATGATGATGAGGGGGCTGCCGATTGAGATAATGAAGAACAAGTAGAAGAGACTAATGAGGGCAGCTGAATGTTATTCTTTTGAAGGTGTGTGAGTTCATCAATCTTCTTATTGTAACATCTATGCTCATCATGTCCTAATCTTTTACAATATGCACATTCAAACTTCTTTTTAGATGATTCCTCTTTAGAAGAGGGTGTGGAATCAAGAGTGATATATGAAGGAGAATCTTTACCTTGCTCATTAGACTTAGAAGCCTTGTTCTGCTTCTTACCTTTCCCACTTGAAGCCTTTGTATCCTTTGCAACAAGAGCATGAGATGTAGAGGACTTCAATGTGCCCATGTTAACCAACTTTGCTTGTTCCCTTGTGAGTTGAGCTAAAAATTCATTAAGAGAAGTCATTTTGTATGTATTTCCAAGGGCATCCATTGTAGCTTAGAATGTAGAAACAAACACAGAATAATCAGGACCAAGCTTACCAAGAATAGAAAGAATCAATTGTTCATCCTCTTTAGTAACCCCACAATTAGATAACCGCAATTTGAGAGAATTAAGATTAGAGAAGAAGTTTTGAATATTGTCAAAATCTGAAGGATTAGGACCCATTAGTTCATTCTCCAACTTAAATTTCCTCATTTTATTTGGCTTTCCAAAGAGACTCTCTAAAGTAGTCCAAGCTTCATTAGGATGAGTGCAAGATGCAACATGATATCTAAGATTTGGAGAAATGGACAACTTTAGAGTACCAAGAGCTTCATCCCTTCTATCAAGACATTTTCTTTTCTCTTTTTCTCCCATAGGTTCTAGATCTTGACCAAATGTTATTCTTTGCAACTTCAATTTTAACATTAACAACTCCATTTGAGATCTCCAATCATGATAGTTATATGGACTTAGAAGTACAACTTTTGGAAAATTCATGATATAATTAGATATTACAAGAGAGGAACAACAATTTTCCATCACAATACAAGATATAAACCCCTTTGTTCCAAACAAAATTTCACTTTTTTTGCAAATTTACAACAATGTATTCCAAACTATCAAATCAGCTACAAACAAAAAAACTAAAAATTTGGAAACAAATCCGCATAAAGTGCATGAATACAATTGAAGTGCTCCTCAATACCTTTCTGATGCTGCAAATTTGGAGAGAATCAAAGATCAAAGGACAAAGATATGAGCTCAAAGGTGAAAAATGATGATCTGGCTTCAACCTGGAAAAAATGGCACAAAAATACAAAACCTCTACAAAATATCTGCACCACTGAAAAATTTAGATCTCCACCTTTCCGATGATATCTTGTTTTTTAAATTTTTTTCCTTCATATGCAAAAGTTATGAAAAAATGAAAAAAAGGCCTATAAAAGGCACTATGGGGGAAAACACAATCATTGAAGACTAAATCGGTGCAAAAATTCAGGCTCTAGGAGCTTAATTTTCAGCCATCCATGTGACCACAATGGTAATAATTGTAAAAAAAAATTCCCTATACACAAAAACCCATCGGCCTAATACAATAATGGGCATAAGACTTTAATACAAAGAGATATCAGCCAATAACACTTTAAAACCATAGATTTGAATGGTGATGGAGAGTTGCAGGCCATTGACAAAGACCATGATATGACAAAGGGAAAAAAATGCCAGCAGAATATTGAAATAAATCATACCCAACTTCAATTAATCATAGACTCCATTCATAGGCAGAGGGCTCTGATCAGGTAGATGAGACTCCAAGTGGAAGGTATGAGCAAATAGAGGCACTGATAAATGAACCTGTTGATATGCTAGCAACCAAAACTATGATGATTCATGCCAACACTAGAAGCCAACAATGATGTGACACAACTGACACAAATAGGTTGATTTACTAGTGGATGTCAGAACCTTTATGATATTGATTTGCACAATGAGAAGAACCCCTACAAATCTCGGCCAAAGATATGATGGTTAAGAGAATAGTCTACCATTGCCAATGTGACTCAAGCTACCAATGATATGGTGGACAGTACCCGGCGATTTCACCGATGAATATTAGACAAAGCCATGGATGATGTGACCTATGTGTGTGAATTACGCCACAGAATACTTTGCTAGCTGAAAAAAAAAAAGCTTGCAATATATTTTCCAAAAACAAAATTAATATCAACTATAGCCCACTTTACAAAAAAATTTTTCCCCAAAATTATATAAAATACCTACAGAAAATATTTTAATTTTTTTTTTTTGTGAATATGAGAAAATCGTACTGCTAGGGACACTGTTCTAGCAAAAAAAAATCGCCTCAAAAACAACTTTACCCAAAATAGATGAATTTATAGTCAAAATTCATTTGCGGAGCCTTCTAATCTCAATTGTGAGGTTCTTGAAACTCCAATATGCACCCAGCAAAAATCTTCAAGCCAACACAATACCCTCATATCTAGGAAGGAATCTGCAACACCTGGAGAGCTCTGATACCATGTGGGAGTAAATGGTGACTTTGCAACACCCCTAGGAATAGTTGCGACCAAAACCACTTCGACAAGAGAGAGAATGGCAAGAAATCTTGCTTCACAATGCAAGATTGATTAATGGTTGAATTGATATGTAAATGTACATGAGATGCCTTGCTTATAAAGGAAAGATTGAGATGTAGTAATGAACATGATGTTGACAAATGTCATAATCCTATGACACGAGACAACTAACAAACTAATAACCTAGGAAATGATGCATTACTAGCTAGATAAGATAAGTTATAGAAAGGCCAACTAAGACTTCTAGAAAGAATATTTTTCCTAAGTAAACTTAATCATGTGAATATGTCCCCTAATTTACCTAGTGAATGAATTAGCTAGGTACAAGACATTTGATTCACACCAACATCATCTTTGTCTAAGACTATAGTCCAACATTGCACAAGAAAATCCAAGTTACCACTTTTTCTTTCCAAGATAATATTATGTCCAAAGTAAATTTCACCTTTGAATAAAAACATGTGCATCAATAATGAATACCAACTAAATCACTCTCCCAATTCACCCTTCAACATTATTAAGTCCTTCATGCATTCTTTCTGAAAGAAACCTTGCATAATCATATACTGCACAATATTGTGGGTGTTGAATATGGGCATCCATGTACATCCATGCCATTGGAATTCCCAAGGTAGGATCATAACCAATTATTTGGAAAATGGAATAGAAAGTCCTTTGGAAATAGGAAACAAAATAGTTAACAAAAAAAGGTTTTTTGTCACATGGTCCTCTTACAATCTTTCATCCTACAATTTCTACTAGAAATCTCAGTAGGATGTGGACTATGAATGTAATATTGGTTTTATCATACTCTTTCTTAAGAGTGCCTTCATTTATCTTATGCATTTTGTCACTTCATCTAGTGAGATTGAAAACAAGCCCCAATTCCTTATTTATTTTGACCATTTCCTTCCCATCATATGTTCTTATAGTTCTTGTGAGTGGGTCACAATTAGTAGCTATTACCTTAAGCAAGTCAACATCCATATAGACATTTGGAACAATCAACTTTCCCAAGTCATAGTTCCAAGGGTTACCTTTTGGGATACCCATATTTCTATTCTTGAACCTGCTATAAAACAGTTCCCATCCAGTATAAGAAAATTTTGGCATCCCTGATAAAGAGATTCCTGTCAAACCAACCCTCTACTACTTGCCAACCTCTGGGAAGCAATTGACCTTGAGGTTTGTCATTGGTTAAGGGTGGCAACTGATCTATGAGGTATTTATTCAAAATTCTTTTGCGAGAAAAAACATCACCTTTAGACAAAGACACTTTTACTTTAGGAGCCATTACATAATAGGTATTACAAGGTAGGGTTTCTAGTTAGTTTGGACACAACCTACAACTTTTGTAATGGTTTGACATGAAATATACAATGTAGAACTAACAAATTATTCTTTATGAATGTCAAACCCTAAATATGCTAAACCAAGAAAACCCTAACAGACTGAAGCTTGAGAAACCACAACTTATCAATAATGTTGGAAGGAGGGCAACAATTCACTTAGTATTTTTCCTTGTAGGTTGACAACCCTCGTTTTGATGTCATAAAATATTGAGAGACCACAACATGAGATCCTTGAGTGTGTCAAGTATACTTTTCAATTCTCAATTATGCCTTTAAGATAAATATTAATAATTATGCAAATAATTACTTTGGTAGCTCAATGTCCTTTTAGTTATTAAGGCTCACTCGCACAAACTAGAATGACTCACTTTCCCTCAACTAACTTTTGAATACATCAATTGATCTTTTTGGAGTGTTAATTGATTAACGATCAAGATTTGAACAACTTAGTATGAAAGATCTAATTGTACATAGCCGCAATACTTACTGAATGATAGAAAACCACATAGGACCACTTGCTAGGAGTATGTGGGCATCACCATCTCTTTGTTGAGCTATAGCCCCAATCCACATGTCATTTTCCCCTTGCCCCCATGGGTCATAACCCATGTGGGAATTTCATCAATGAAGAGATAGGGAGAGGCTGAGATGAGATCTCTTGACTTCTTCATACACACTTCTTAGTTACCCACAACTTTATGCCTAATACAACATCCACAGCCCATATTAAAAGATCTTCAAACACGTGCAATATATATAAATTATTAATGCACAATTTATTTTCCATGCCCAGTGTTGACATATTAAATTTAATATTTGACCATGCACCAATTCTTCCATTTCCTTTGGATTACTCCATGTGGCAAATGCCCACTTCCTCGTTTGGAATATGGCAAGAAAGGTGAGACCCACACAGGATAGTGAGGAGCAGTCTAGATTAACCAACATCACCTGCTATCAACTATTGATTTATTTAAAAACTTAGCAATGCTAACCATTTGAAACCACCACACCTATTGTCAAAGGAGACATGTGAAAATTTCCTGCCAACCTATGTGATTATTTTAATAAGAAAGAAAATCAAACGAGCGTGTGG
This sequence comes from Sequoia sempervirens, assembly GCA_007258455.2. Classification (NCBI taxonomy): domain Eukaryota; kingdom Viridiplantae; phylum Streptophyta; class Pinopsida; order Cupressales; family Cupressaceae; genus Sequoia; species Sequoia sempervirens. Next base: position 39,972,669 of record VDFB02049217.1, read on the forward strand.
GGAATGGTGGTTATTGTCTGCATCAATCAAACGATAGTCAGGGGTCCTTATATCTGCACATGTCAAAAAAGTTAATCTTAAAAAGGACCTAAATAGGTCAACAAGACCATAATAACAACATAAAACAATTAAGGCTTTACTATCTGAAATATTTAGCCTGACTTAGGAAAAATTAAAGTAATGGACCAATATATGTCAATAGGTAAAACAAGAACGGGTTGGTTACTTAACAATTTTCAATGGAATAAGTTGTGACTTAAAAGACTGAGAACCCACACAAGGGGTCAATAGAGAATTAAAACCCTGGCGAGGATACAAATTCAAAGGGTTTTTCAAATAAGACTTGAGTAAACTAAAACCCTTATACAGTGATAGGAGACAAAACCCATAGTCCTTAGAATTAAGCAAGATTTTGGAGATGAAACAAGAAAAAGTTTAGGGGTTCCATTAGTGGCTTTGATTGGGGACGTATGTGTCTTCTAGGCATGGTGAGATCCTAGAATCTATGGTTGAAGTAGACCAATCAAAATACAATGAACCAAAGAACTAGGGAACTACCCAAACTAGGTAGTAAGACCGAACTAGACACAACCAAAGAAAACAGGTGTATACACAAAATGTACAAAATCTACACTGTACATGGAATTAAAACATACTTAGGAGAAGTATGGTTTTAAGAACTGTCCATGTATTGGAAGTTCAAAATGTTCACCTATCAAGCTCTAGAAGGAATATGAATCCTCATCATGTGTACTAGCTATTAGATAAGGACCAATCCATAATGCTTCAAACTTCCCACATTTTCCCTTTTCCTAAGCCCTTGCATTCTAGGCTAACACCATACTATTTAGGTCAAACTTTCTGGGAGAAGCTCTCTTATCATGTAGATGCTTAACTTGCAACTGCATCTTCATATTCTTATCATTAGCTTCTCTTCTGGTCTCATCCAATTGCACTACTTTATTAATTATGTGTTGCATATCATCACATATCTCTCCATCATATTATTGCACAAACTTGTACATCTTTAGTAGGTTATTTTGTGGAATTATATCATCTAGACCATATACCAAGCCAAATGGTGAATAACGAGTATCATTTTTCATAGTCACTCTATCTTCTCAGAGTGCCAATTTTTGCTTTGAGTCCCAATTTTTTTTGTTCTTCTCCATCACCCTTTTGTTGGTTTTCATCAAGCTCTTGTTACTAGACTCAACTTGACCATTTCCCCGAGGATGGTAAGGTGAAGAATAAGAAAATTGTATGCCATGTTTATCACAAAAGTCTTTGAATTCCTCAAATCTAAAACACATAGCCTTATTTGAGATGATTTTTTCTAGGACTCCAAACCTAATGAAAATGTTATTTAAGAGAAAATCTACCACCACCTTCATTGTTTCCTTTTTGTAGGTATTGGTTCTACCCATTTTGTGAAATAATCAGTGACAGCAAGGATTCATTAGTTCCCTCCGCTAGACTTTTCTAGTATCTCTCTAGTGAAATCAATCCCCCATTGTTGGAAGGGACTTAAACAGTCATAGGCCTAAGTGGTAAATTCCCTGAAAACTTCAACTTTCCTAAAAACCTTTAATAGGCATCACAAGTCTTAATGAACTTGTGAGCATCCTTAAAAATAATAGACCGCCAGAATCCTGTTCTCAAATCTTGTAGGCAATGGTATTTTCCATGTAATCAATTCTGTCTTATTTACCTAGTTAGCCTCTAAATTAGCTTCTACCAACAATTTAGTTAGGCCCTACCCTCTTACTAATTTGGTGATCTTAACATCAATGTTATATTCTTGTATGGACTATTGATCCATCTACACCTTCTGCCTATAGTCTCCTGCTGAGTGAAAATATATTTCACAACACTTGGTACAAGAGCTATGATAGTAGCTCCCTATAGGTAAGTCTTGAAGTTATTCATAACCTTAACCAAAGCATATGGTTGATTTTCAATCATGTCATATTTCAACACTATATCTTGTAAAGGCCTGCTAAAGAATGCAATGGGATGTTCAAAGCCCTCTTCATTTTTCTGTAATAATACAACAACAATAGTATGAAAGGAGGCAAAAGAGAAAATGTGCATTGGCTTAGAGAAGTTTTCAAACTTCAAAACTAGAGCCTCTTTGATAGCTTGTTTAATCTTGTTGAACACTTGACTAGGCTCTTCACTCCAAAGCCCCTTTTATCCTTTGTTCAACATCCTAGAAATGGGTCTTGTGATTTCTGCAATGTTAGTCATAAACCTTCTTAAAAAAATTATTTGTCCAAAAAAAGATTGAATTCCTTTAACATTTTTTGGCTGAGGGATTTTTTCTATGGCTGCCACTCTTTCAGGGTCTATCCTTACTCCTTCTTTCAACACAATGTGCCCCAACAACTTTCTTGTAGTTACCCCAAAAGAACATTTCTTTAGATTCAAAGATATCCCATACTCTAGTGACCTAAAAAATACATTTTCTAAGTGCATATGATTATCTTCCTTCTTTTTAGAGTAAGCAGTCATGTCATATTGATAGACAACCATAAATAAATCAATAAAATTAGAAAAAGATACATCCATAGCTCTCTTAAAAGTGGCACTAGCATTTGTTAAACCAAAAGGAATTGTCACATAAACATAGTTACCCCATGGAGTAGTGAATGCAGTCTTATACTACTTAGAATCCTTCATCTTTACTTGATTATAACTAAAAAACCATCCATCATTGACAATAGCTCACAACCAGTCACCTTCTGTAACATGGCTTCCATGTTTGGCAATGTGTAATTGTCCTTTAATGAGGATACTTTTAGGTTCCTAAAATTAACACACAGTCTTATGTCCTTTAATTATTCTTTTTTTCTAATTGGTACCATATTGGATACCCATGAAGAGTGTCTAATGGGTTTTATAATACTAGCATCTCTCAACATTACCAACTCCTCTTGCATCTTTGGAGCTATAGTAGGATTAATCGGTCTTTTCTTTTTCTTGAAAGGTTTAATATTCTCCTTCAAAGGAATCTCATGTTGAAATAATTCAGGTCCCTGTAAGCCTTCAAGTCATTGTATGACCAAGCAAAGACATGTCTATATTTTCTAAGCAAGGAAATTAAAATTTCCTTTACCTTTGGATTCATCTTATTTCCTACTTAACTTTCTTAGGGGAATTTTCAGTTCCCAAATTTACTTCCTCTAGGTCTTCAGGATGAGCAATAATTGTCTTGGTCTTGCGTTTATCTTGATTGTCAAAGACCCTTTCAAGAACTACAAGGCCTTTGTGGATTAAATTATTCGTCTTTAATTGGATGACCTCATTTCCAAATACCATGTCCATTCGATTAAAATTTTCAACAAATCCACCAAATTCAATCTCCTAACCTTCATATTCATCAGCATAGTTAAAAAGTTTGAGAATATCCTCATTATCATTGAAGATTTGTGAGTTGTGCACATTGTCTGGAATGGAAGGCCTTGTCTGTATCTCAACCTTAGAGATTCCTATGGAAGTTATATCACTAGGTCTCAATCCAATGTTAGCAAGTAATTCAGCTACTATATTATGTCCTCTTTCCATCTAGTCAATTCCAAAAGCATCAAAATGCTTAGTGGAATGCCAAACAATATTTTTGTATTGCTTCAATCTATTATTTTATAGGAATATTTGGCCCTTACTTGGGATATCACAAGCTCAAAATCACCAATTATCATTAACTTTTTTATTTGGTGCTTCTTAGCCAATCTCAATATCAATAATAAAGCTTCATATTCTACCACATCATTCGTGCATAAAAAAGATAATGTGAAAGAAAACTTATAAGTACTACCGCTAGGTGATACCAATAATATCCTTGCACCAGACCCTTCTTTGGAACTTGCACTATCAAAGTACATTTTCCAAAGTCCATTTTATTAGATAAACTTGAAATTTCATTTTCTATACCTATGTAGGGCACCTATCAACTTCTCTTGGCATTTCTTCCATCTTGAAATCACTGATATCAATGTCTTTGAAAATAATTGTGTCATCCTTGGGAGCATGCTCCAACATATGTGGTACCCTCGATTCTCTCATCACTTGAACATCCTTACCATCAATGGGAAATGTGGTATAAGACATGTCAAATTGCATACTACCTCCCATAGATACTCTCCATTTCCAAGATAGCAACATTCTAGAATTAGGTGGGATATCCACTACTACCACACTCATTTTGAATTCTTTTTCACGGTAAGCTACTAATTTGTAAGGAAGTTCATTTATCACATCGATGACAGGGAATTCTATTGCATCCATGACATAACACTTACCATGAGTGCTATCAACTTTGAATCCTAGTGCATCCATAATTTTAGTTGGAATTATGTTGTTGGATGCTCTAGAGTCAATAATACATTTTTTTATAAAATTTCCCCCAACCACCAAGGTGAGGAAAAGCGGATCTATCTTATCAAGACAAGTAGTTATAGAATTTCTTAGGAAGATATGGGGAATCTCAGTAATGACTTCCTTGACTTCGTTGTCTTTCTTATATTTTTCACTCAATTTGGGTGGAGTGAGCACCACTAAATCATTACAGGCCATAACAACACCATCGATAAGGGCTACTACATTTTTCTTATGTTCATCTATTCTCATCATTTCAAGAAAAGGCACAAATAATTTTACTTGGTTAAGTAATTGAAACATATCAACATGAGTATATTTGGGTAATTCAATTGGGAGCATACTTTGTCCATTGTTGCTCTCCTATTGATTTTTTGTTTCCTTTTCCCTATGCTTACCATCCTTCCTTGCGACTTTAGGATTTCTCTTTTGTGTCTTTATCTTCGTAGTAGGAGATTTGAATTCTTGAGTGGATTTTGGCTTCTCTACTCTCTTAGCCTAAATTTTATCTCTCCAACCTTCTTTAGCTTTGACTGCTTCCATTTTTCCATTAGGCTTCTGGTCTTTACTCTTGGAATTATACTTCTTGATGAAAAAACCAATAGGCCGACCCTACTCACCACTGACTGTTTTGTTCCTCAAGTGATAGGTACTTCTGTCTTGGGTAGCCAAGGCTATAGTATATTTTTCAATCTCCTCATCTGAGTGACTTCTTAATGACACAACATCTTCTATTGATTTCAAATTGTACACATCAATATCACTATCAACATCCTCATTAGAGAGAACTTGTTGATGATATGTACTAGCAATTTTCCTTTGATTATCTACACCCACTTCATAGGAGTCCATATCAAAAGAGCATTCACTGTTGGAAACATCAAAATCACCCATAACCATATGTACATCAACATCCTCCTCATTTTGTTGATTACAATCTTTAGGAATATCTTCATCTACTTCTACCATTTGTGCAACTGTACATTGCTAAGGAGAATGTAGCATTTGAAAAACCAAGCACCAAGTGGTATCTTCAACAAAATTTCTTGAATTCTTTTTTAAAGGATTCAAAGGAATTTTATTCTGGGTATTTCTTTTATTATTGAGAATAGGCTTCCCATTATACCAATTGGTATTATATGGGTGATCTTTCAACCAAGGAGGTCTTTCATTCCAATGATAATATTTTGGTTGGACCTTTTCTTGTTTCACAATTTTGTTATTTATGGTTTTCATAAAATTATCAAGCTTGTCCTCAAGAGTTTCCCCTTTAGCACCTAAACTCTTATCTTCCTTTTTTAAACTTTTGAAGAGTTTTGCATCATCTCCTCTACCAACTTTACTAGTTTATCTGCTAATATTCTTAATATGCTCCACCATCTTGAAGGCTTCCCCCAATGCCTGAGGATTTTTATCTAGTAGGTGATAACTCATTTTTGTATCAAAAGAATTACAGTAATTTACCAGGCACACATTGTCATTTAATTGTAAATGAGGAAACCTCTTCCTAGCCTTTTGGAATCTTGTATTCAACACAACCACAAATTTCTTAGAACCCTTGGCAATATTATTAAATTGATTCAATAAAAAAATTGAATCAGTCTTGTCACCATATTGATCTCTAAATACCCTCTTGAATTACTCCCAAGATCCAATGCTCTCAGTAGTAAAAATTTTATACCACTCTTGAGCATCTTCAGTGAGAAACTACATAAGCAACTTCATCATGACATCCTTTTCCTCTACCTCAAAATCATCCATAACATTGGCAAATGCTTTGATATGGTCTTCACCACTCAAGGCATTATTACTAGAGAATCTGAATAGAGTAGGTCTAAAATATTTAGGGAATGGTTTGGGTATGTGCAGGATCATCATGGAAAAAATAGGCCCTTAAGTGGTAAAAAATTCAGAAAAATGAGAGTTAGGCAACTAGACGTAAAAATTTGAATAAGTTATCAATATCATTTCAAAAATATGTAAGAATAGAATCTGTAGCAAATTGAATGTAGTTTCTAAACTACTAGGTTTTAAAAAAAAATAAAAAAATCATTCGGTGAAAATTTGAAATTTTAGTGTAGTGCTACTTAAATTTCAAGGAAAAAATAAGAAGTGTCTGTCTGACCACCCTAACCAAAATAAAATGATAATATTTTTTTATAATATTTTAGATATAAGTAGAGGACTCATGCCCCGATGTGATGCATATTTTTATGTAATTTTTTTCCAAGTAAATAATTAATTATGAATTTTTATTACAAATTTTTAAAAAATATAAAAATTATGTAACCACCTTAACTTGGTCAAAACTTCATGAAATTCAATTTTTTTTTTTAATCCTATAGTATGTGAAGCATAGAATGTGATGCATGTTTTGGATTAAAAATGTGATACCGTTTGAAAGCTATAGATGTTTTCAATCAGCCTATCAATCAGGACTTTAGTCATAATTTGAATAGAAAATGAATAATAATTACCTATTAAATTCAAATTAAAGCATAATTTATATCGATAGAAAGCTTAGAATATCCTTTAAAAACCCTTTTTGTTTCATCAATTTTGGGTAAAAAAATAGTCGTCAGCCACATACCCACCATATTGCCACTTTTTGGCCCATCATGATCCTGCACATACCTGTTTCAGGTAGCCAAGTATTCCAGTGAAACATAATTACTAGTATCTATCTACTTGGAGTGGCCTCCTAGTATGTCAATCCCTATTAAGATCTCTTTGCTTATCATCTCTTTTGTTGTTAGATTGGCTACTATCCTTACCCTTTCCTCTTTCACCATCACCACCTCCTTTCTTGTTTCCTTCATCATCTTCAAAATAAGAATTATTATTCTTATTTTTTCCTCCACCTCCACCACCTATGTCTCCACCAGCACCTCCACTAGGAGTATATCCATCAAACTTCTTCTTTTGTGACTCACTAATAGTATGTCTAGAGCTTGAAGAATCTGGAGTGGTTGTGGAAATTTTAAGTAAAGAAATCTTCCTACCCATTTCTGCATTAGAAACTTCTATTTCAGATTTCTTAAAATATTCTTGCAACTTTTCATTCTACAATTGTAATCTCAATATCTCAGGATCTAGAGGTGTAGTAGACAGAGTTGGATTCATTTTGGCTTTGTGTGTGGGGGTTTCAACAAATGAGGTATTGGTAGTAGTAATGGTATTGAAGGTAGTTTTCTTGGGTTGGTTAGTGGGTTTCTTCCCATGATCTACAAATTATGTCTTCTTCGCAGTAGCAGGAGGGTCTGAAGCTCTGGTAGTTGAGATAAATTTTGTATAGGTATTAGTAGCAGATGTTCCCATCAACTATCTCAATAGGAAAACTTCCTTGGTCTATGTTAGACCCTTCAACTTCATGTGCCTTTTCATTGGTACTAGCACTACTTACTTCAATATTAAATGTAGGAGATATATCAGCAGGAGAATCAACAGACTTACTTGATTTAGAGATCTTCTTAACCTAGGCAAGTTGCTTTTCCTTAGTAGGTTCAAACTCTGCTTTCTATTTAGGATGCTTCTTTGCATAAAGTTTGGTATTCTTCATGATGTCAGATATGTCAAAATTCTTCTTCTTACATTCCTTTTGAGAACTTATCTTTATACTAGTATTAGAGAATTCAGAGTCACCACACAAAATGTTGGGAAATAGAAAGTGATTGCACTTTGAATTTACACTTGTAGCTTTAGAAAAATATTTTAAACATAACCCGACACTAGGTGACAGAATGAAACAAGACTTGGTGCATAAGACTGAGTATGATGTGAGTAATACAAAAAAATAAAAACTAATTATTCTTCACATGGTAAAGAATATCATAACAAACACTTGACTATAACTGTACCAGATCTGAACTAGAGACTTTGGACTTAGTTATCCCTAATAGAGTCACCAATCTATTGGTTATTTTTTAAGAACCAAACTAATCTCCAAAAATACCTATGGAATTTTCTATTTTCAATAATTAGTACTTCAGAGGAATTGATTAATGAACAAGTGAAAGCTACAAGACAAGTCTACTTCTACACTTAATTGGGCTCTGTGAAACTCGAGAGGGTGATCCCATAATGTATACTCAGGAATTCACACAATTATAATTAAATACACTATCAATAATAGATACTTCTCATAAAACTACTCAACAACATAGTACATCAAATAAGTTTGCAACTGATTTATCAATGTCCTATACTTGGAGCATGAGAAGGTAGAACTTCAATACAAAATAACCATGGTGGTATCCATTTTGAAAGTTTTTTAAAATAAAAGTGTTTGGCTGATGAACCAACATAGAAACTGAATCATGAACACTTTGCACAAACCAATGCCTTTATCCCAAGTACAGATTCAATATCAACCTATATAACTAGATAACAATGAACCCCTACTTTTTGGCCTTGAATTCCTTCTTATAGAAACAAAGGAGCAAAACAAGCCTCAGGCCAGAAAGTACACATGTTAAAACCACATTGGACCGCTATAGTAAAGGGTCCCCCATTTAGTTACAATGCACTCCCAAGAGGTGGGAAATATGTGGGAAAATGAAAGTAGTCTTCATTTGTTGGTAGAGATTTGGTCCAATTTTCAAAATGGGTACAACCAAATAGTTAGCTCAAAATTTATGCCCATGCACACAAAATGAAAGAAGGAAAGCATGAAAGAAACAAAAAATAAAAGATGCAAGTTGTGTCCACATCTACAGCCTTGTCATCAATTCAACTTGAAGAAGATACACTATATTTTCCACACTTTATCAAAAGCCTAATATGTACTAAATCTAGGCTATGTAGTGCATTCCCATCTATCTCTTATTCATCATGGTTGCACACTTTAAAATTTCAAATCACTAACCTGTTACTTTATATCAACCCTCTCTCTATATGGTGCATACTTGGTGACAATTTGGTTAGCTTCCTTATCAAATTCCAGTAGGATAGTCTTAGCATGAGCTAACATATCCATATTTATCTTCAATGTCTCCATATGAAATTTCTAAAAAATTGACATAGCCTGATCTGAAATAACCTTATTGGTTTCATTTTTCCACTCTTGTAGAGTTTTAATGCTATCATCATCCCTTAGAATGGATGGAAGAAGGCCATGATGTGATTCATGGAAGGATTTTACTAGCTCCTTTATTTTGTTCTTTAATAGTTCAATATTTCCCTTGTATCATTCAATATTTCCTACAAGAACTATGGTAGGTTTAAAATTTTTAGGTGGATTGGTATCCTGCTTAACTCCAATTGACATCAATACCAAATCCTTCTTCCTAGGGATCCAAATTTCTATGAGTGGAATAGTTCTTTCTCTGTCAATGTTAAAATTCCTAATATTATCTACAATGGATGAATAATGGTAGTGAATACTATTCAACCTATTATTCACTCTTCTGTTCAAATGTTCTATCATTGTTGTGACAATCTTCATGTTGCTCTTGAAATTATCCTCATCATGATTATCACATTTCTATATGTATTCATTTAGCTTCCTAAGCAACTCTTCCCTATTGATATCCTCCTTAGCCTTTGGCCCTTCTGATGTACCAGGTTCTACTATTGAAATGGGCATACTTCCAATGTTATATGGCACAATTTCCCATGAAGAACTTACTTCGGCAAAAAACTTTGGGGGTACAGCTTCTGGTGAAGTCATGGGGGGAGTCAACATCATTCTACTTAGGCTTTCCAAGTTGCAATGTTTGCAACATATCCTCCAATAATACCTTTATCTACAATTGCATATGATACTGCTCTAGGTCTCCATGTTTAACTAGGAAATTATTGCACTCTATCCTGAGCCTATCCTTTTATGTAGTCACAGACTGTATAGTGGCCCTTGTAAATTGTGCAACATGAACTAACATATTGGCAGCTTCTAAGGCCGATTTTTCAAACACTCTTCTTATTATTAGACCTCCATTGTAGTGAGGTGTAGGCTCAAAAATATCAAGCTTTCTTGTGCTTGGGGATAAGGACCATATAGCCAAGGCTTCCCATTCCTCACTAAAATCAGAGCCCTATAGTGCAAATGCAACTTCTTCTTATGTGTCATAGAGACCATCCTATCACATTTATTTATTGTGTCAAAAGCTATGGCAGATGCTAAATCAAATTCTAGTAGAAACAAAATACCACTAGTCCTTACCAATTCTTGACCCTCCTTTGCACTCATTTTTTGCAATCTAGCTAGACTTTGTACATATTCATCTCTTTTAGCCCTATATGCAAATTCCATAAAAGCCTAAAACTTTATAAATGAGTCATTATCTAAGAACTTTGCATATGCTTCAACCTGCATATCGTCTCTTCCATTGAGTCTAGTGAGATCAAATTTGCTCAATTGTGTATCCAATTGATGTGTTTCCCTTACTATAGGTGTAGTGGGAACTCCTTGCATTTCTTGTTATAACACCCAAATATCATCATTGGAGCATTCGTCATTATAGTCCATTAGACCAGTGGCTTCAACCTTTTGTCTTTTCAATGGTGCCTCCCTTGGTGGTAATTCACTAGATGGTGGAGAATCAATGTTCACAATCTTATGCTTTGCTAGCCTTGGTGGTGATGGTGGTGGTACTCGTGACACAAGAGAAGGAGGATTATACTCCTCTTGTAGAGAGGGAGTAGGGGCTTCATCAATTTTCTTTTCCCTACTCTTTCTCCTTACAAAAAAAATTATTCTTGGTTCCTCAGGGGTTTGTGATGTAGATTCTTCTCCCATAGCAAGGACTTCTCCGCTTTGTTCTTCTACAATTTGAGCTTTCCCTTTATCTTTAATTATTGCCCCTTTAGTTTCAAGGTGGCCCACTATTGAATCAAAATTCCTTGATACATGCTCCACCTTTTGTACTATATCTCCAGCCTCTGGGAAAGCCTTGAAATTAGGTTCTTCCTACTTTATTTTTGTTTGCATTTTATTGAATGCAATCCACCTTGCTAGTATCTTTTCTTGCTCCAAAGTGTCCAACACATTTCTTATTACATCTTCTAGATACTGGAAAATGTGGGAAAATTTGGAGCTAGATTGTTTCTTTCTTTTAGCCAAGCCATAAAACCTTTAGGATCATATTTGACCCTCTCAACTAATCTCTGAATCTAGAAAGTTTTGAGTATATCAAGGATGTTATTCCAACCTCCCTTGGTCATTACAAAATCAGAAAAACACGTGTACAAAGGAAAGAAAGTTCCTTTTCCTTTATTCAATAAGTGTCTATTTTCTACACTTCCCAATTCCCACATATCCTTAAGGAAACCAATCTCTCTAGCACAAACTTTCCTAGCAAGTGCGGTGCTACCATGGAACCATATACTCTTAAGATAGTGTAATCAGGGTATAAAATAACATCTCCACAATTATGATCAACCTCTAGATCAGGCCTTCTCTCCTTGGGTCTCAAGAAATCATGTAGAGCTATGGAAATTATAGGTAAATTCACAATCAAGACTCTCTTTAGTTAAGAAGCAAAAAGCTTCTCAAATCATATAATCATATATCCTATCATCTTTGTCTAAGACTGTAGTCCAACATTGCACAGGTAGATCCAAGTTACCCCTTTTTCTTTCCAAGACAATATTGTCTCCAAAGTAAATTACATCTTTGAATAGAAACATGTGCATCAATAATGAACACCAACTTCAAATCTCACTCCCAATTCTCCCTTCTTCAGCCTTATCAATCCTTTGTGTATTATTTCTGAGAAAAACTGAACATAATCATATGTTGCACAATATTGTGGGTGTTGAATATGGGAAACCATATACATCTATGCCATTGACATTCTGAGGCAGGATCATAACCAATTATTTGGAAAATGGAATAGAAAGTCCTTTGGAAATAGGAAACAAAATAGTTAACAAGGAAAGGTTCTTTATCATGTGACCCTATTAATTTCTTTTGTCTTGCAATTTTTGCTAGAAATCTTGGCAGGATGTGGACTTTGAATGCAATCTTGGTTTTATCATACTCTTGCTTAAGAGTGTCTTCGTTTATCTTATACATTTCATCATTCCATCTAGTGAGCTTGAAAGCAAGACCCAATTCCTCCTTAGTGATTTTGACTGTTTCCTTCCCATCATATGTTCTTGTAGTTCTTGTGACTGGGTCATAATTAGAAACTATTTCCTTAAGCAAGTCAACATCCATATACACATTTGTCACAGTCAACTTTACCAAGCCATAGTTCGAAGGGTTTCCTTCTAGGATATGCATATTTCTTTTCCTCAACCAACTATAAAAAGGTTCCTATCCAATGTAAGGTAATTTGGCATCTCTGATAAAGAAATTCCTATCAAACAGACCCTCTACTACTTGCAAACCTATAAGAAGCAATTGACCTTTAGGTTTGTTACTAGTTGAGCACGGTAACTAATCCATGAGGTCTTTATTCAAAGGTATTTTGGGAGAAAAAACCTCCCCTTTAGATGAAGACACTTTTACCTTAGGAGCCATAACACAAGAGGTATTAGAAGGTAGGGTTTCTGATTTATTTGAATAGAGCCTACAACTTTTGTAAGGGTTTGACATGAATTATGCTTCATGCAAAACTAACAAATTATCCTTTATGAATGTCAAACCTTAAAAAACCTGAACCAAGAAAACCCTAACAGACTCAAGCTTGAGAAACCACAACTTATCAATAATGTTGGAAGGAGGGCAACAATTCACTTACTGTTTTTCTTCGTAGGTTGACAACACTAGTTCTCACGTCAAAAAATGTTGAGAGACCACAACATGAGCTCCTTGAGTGCGTTGAGTATACTTTTCAATGCGAAATTATGCCTTAAGACAAATATTAATAATAATGCAACTCCTTACTTTGATAGCTCAATGACGTTTCAATTATTAAGGCTTGATCACACAAACCAGAACAACTCACTTGCCCTCAACTGATTTTTTAATACTAGCCATTGATCTTTTTGGAGTGTTAATTGATTGACAATCTAGATTTGACTAGCTTATTCTAAAATATCTAATTGTACACAGCTGCAATACTTACCAAATGATAGAAATCGACATGCATCCACTTGCTAGTAGTACACGGGCTCCACCATCTCTTTGTTGCTATAGCCCTGATCCACGTGTCCTTTTCCCATTGCCCCTGTGGATCATAACCCTTATGCAAATTTCATCAACGTGGAGATGGGGAGAGGATAAGATTAGATCTCATGGCTTCTTCATACACACTTCTTAGTTATCTACAACTTTATCCCTCATACAGCATACATGGCCCAGATTAAAAGATCTTCAAAAACATGTGATATATTTGCATTAGTAATGCACAATTTATTTTCCTTGCCTCGTGTTGAGATATTTAATTTAATATTTGACCATGCACTAATGCTTCCACATCCTCTGGATCACTCCATGTGATAGATGCCCACTTCCCCATTTAGAATCTGGCAGGAATGGTGAGATCCGAACGAGATAGCAATGCTAACCATTTGAAACCACTGGTCCCATTGTCAAATGAGACACATTGCAACCACCTGCTAGCCCGTGTGATTATTCTAATAAGAAAGAAAATAAAATGGGGATGCTGGGAACAATGGTGATTATCTACATCAATCAAACGACAGTCAGAGGACCTTATATCTACACGTGAAAACTGTTAATCTTTGAAAGGACCTGACTAGGTCGACGAGACTGGATACCAATGACATAAAAGACTTAAGGCTTTACGGTGGGAAATATTTAGCCCAACTTGGGAAAAATTAAAGTAATGCCCCAACATATGTCAACTAGTAAAACAAGACAAGAGGGCTGGTTACTTAATGGGTTTCGATGGCATAAGTCGTGACTTAACAGATTGAGAACTAACACAAGGGCTCAATAGAGAATTAAAACCCTGGAAAGGATACAAATTCAAAGGGTTTTTCAAATAAGACTTGAGTAAACTAAAACCCTTATATAGTGACTGGAGAAAAAACCCATAGTCCTTAGAATTAAGCAAGATTTTGAGATGGAACATGAAAATTTTTAGGGGTTCCATCATTGACTAGTACACCAACACCAATATAACTTGGCTGCAAGAGTTTTCCCATTCAAAATAGTAGAATGAAAGCTGAGGCCCCCCTTTTTTTGTGGCATACACAGTTTCCCATTTAACAAGACTCCACTTAGCTGACTGCAAGTTACCACTCCAAAGAAATTGTCATGAGAGAGCATCAAATTCCCCCAGGAAATATAAAGGAGTTGCTTAAACAAAACACTTGCAAATAGGGAGAGCTTGGATAACAAACTTCAAAAGAGTATCTAATTATGGTTCGTTATGGGGAGCTTGTCATGAGATCCCCTATGTGGTCTTCATGGCTATTTTGTAGTGGATATAGGCCCTACCCCTATTTATATCAATCATGTATCATTGGAGAAATCATCATATGTTGATTAATATGTTACTTTTATCCACCATTTGAAGTATAAGAAAAATCATCATAATATTACTTCGACTCACCATTGACACGTTAGGGTTGCTATCACATTCATGTCATTACACTCCGAAACTCATCACCATTGTAAAACACTTCTTAACATAATAAGTATAAATATAAATAACTCTTGAGTGAACAGTAAACATAAAATAAAATAATTAAAATATTACAAAATAAAATAACTCTTAAAAACATTAAAATACTAAATTCAAAATAAATTTTATTGTTAACAATTGTTTTAAGGCAAGTAAAATGTCTATATGTGGCATTTGTTTAAATTTGTAGAAAAAAACTTTGTATCATTTTTAAAATGTTTTACTATATTATTAGTTCCTCCGCAAGGCAGGTTACTATTGCATTCATTCGATATGCTTTTCATAGGCAGCATCGGCCAATTACATTTCTATATTTTAACATATTACTTTTTATTTGTATAGTTTGAATTTTGGAAGTTATTTTTTATATTGAAAAATTAACATTTATCTCTTTTTCTATTCGTGGGAGTAGCTTGATAAATCATTTTTGTTTAAAAAAAATCTGGAAAATGGGAAGGCATAGATTGATTAATTAAAAACGAAGGCATAGATTGATTAAATAATAAAAATGAAAGATTAAAACTAGCGGCTGGAGGTACATAATCCATCAATGCAAAGTTAATGCATTAAATGGCATCTAGCTAGAGGAGAAGTCGTTGGAATCGCTTGGTGGGTACGCGTGGTCAAGGTACTTTGTTCATTTAATATAGATTAAAGTCCAGTTGCTATGGATCGCTATATCACTTTGTGCATGTTGTTTTTTTTATTCTGCAAGTCCCTGTGCTATGAGAGTTCGTAGTAAGTGGATGTTGTCGTAATTGGAAGCCCTGCAACTAGCAAGGCTTCTGTGAGGCAAAGGTATGCACTAACTCGTAGACACTCCAGGATGACTGAATGATTTGTGTTGCTCTTGATCACGAATTAATTTTAATGGAGTTCTTTGAATACTTACAATTTTTTGGTGGGATAGTGATTGTAGCTAATTTTTCATTTATCTTACAAAGATCTCTAAGAGCATTCTCCTTGACTTGAGTAAAACTTGAAGAGTAGAATAGTTATCATTGCTCTGGGATTGAGCCATTTTTTTCCGAGGAAATGAAATGGGTCTATTGCGTCCCCATCAAAATGTATGTATTCTTGTCAAGCTCACAAACCACAGCGTCAATTAGGTTGGTCTCCTTGCTGCTCTGTTTCTTTCCATTTTCAGCCAAATTAGCAAGATAGTTTTTGAAAGTATTTGGGATTTAAGATTATCAGATAATGAAGCTTCTGGCTGTATCTCTCTGTTCTAAAACTTTTTCCCTTTTCCAATCATCCCCTTATCATAAATCTAGTTCTGGACATTCTGATAAATGTATTGTTATTGATAAATCACCCTTACTGTAGTTGGCAAGGGTGAAAACAATTAATCTTAAAGTCACTCAATAGCCCTTCTTAGAGCAATGAACAAGAAATGCACTTTTTCTAAGCTTGATAAATAATTTTACCAGCTGTCGAGAATATTGCATACTACATGGGGAATGAGTAGTCCAATCCCTTAAAATTCTTTCACTAGAGTTTTAGCCTTTGGTGGAGCAGCTTATTAGATTCCTTTAAAAGAAAAAAACATGTTAAATTTTATTATTCTCTGCTACATTTTCAGTCACTGTTATATCTTTTAAAGACAGGTAGACACAAATCTGCAGCGTTTAGACTTTGAAGGGGAGAGTGTTTAAATTTTAAAATAATGCCCTGATACTATTTGCAACCTTTCACAACAGCAAAACTTGAACATAGAAGACTGTAGGGGTCTAAACAGCCTTCCTGATTTCGCTGGCAAACTCACTTATGCTGTACTTGAAAATAGAATGTTGTAGAGGGTTAAATAATCTCTCTGATTCCATGGTCAACCTATCTCAATCATAGCACTTGAACAAAACAGGAAGTTAAAAAGTTTAAATGACCTCCTTGATTCTGTTGACAATCTATCGCAGATGCAACGCTCGAACATAGAAGGGGGTAAAAGTTTAAATACCCTCCCTAATTCTCTTGGCGGTCTGTCGCTGCCACAATGTTTAGACTTTGGGGGCTGTATAAATTTAAATAATGTTCCCCACGCCATTTGCAACCGCCTGATCTTCTCCACAGACAATATCGTTAAGGGTCGGGTGATTTTCCTTTGGTCTTTCACTACAATTTTTTATTTTATTTTAGATTTAGGTATTTTGGCATTCATGCAATGTGATAATCTAGTGTTTTGTGTGATGTTGTTTCTACAGTCCCAAACTTGTAGATACTTATCTCCTCAAGTTAGATCAAATGGAATGTCCTTTCGATCAGAGTAAGCAATTTGTATGTAGACAGTATTTCATATCTGACAGTAAAATCTTTTCAGACCATAAGTATGCTCTGCCGTATATTGTTTTAAGTAATAAAGGTTGTGGCCATAAATATTGGGTAATTCGGGTAGACTTCCCCTTAGAATATCTTCTATTTACTGTACATAGCGATTTCAGAAAACGGTTTTAGGAACTATTTGGTATATTTTAGGTGGCGTTAGAAATTGGGCCATTAGCCGCTCTTAAAAGGGCTCTTACGCATGGCGCACACTGTATAGAATGGATGATTACATTTATGTAGATATAAATTGCTAGCATTTCATTCAGCTGTTGCCTTGGATCTTGGCATTGCATATACAAGGGACTCTTCTATCATGCATTTGGGATTTCAATTGGATTTGTTGAAGATCTGCTCTACAAATTTTTATCACTTATGCCAGATTTTGCAATATTGTTCTTTGATTTATAGTGTTCATTCTACAATCTTTATTTAAATACATGTAAATATATATTATATGTGCATTATATTAATTAATTATAATTATACTCATACTATTTGTTTGTCGGCTATCTCGCTTTATATATATTTACATCATCCCTATATCCTGCCTTCACTGCACTTTGTCCTTACTGCTAATTTGTGCTTGTATGTATTTTAACATTTTTAATATACTCTCATCTCCATGATGTATCTCATTTTTTTTTCTTCCATGCAATTCTTTTCTTATTGCAATTTTCACAAATATACTACACGCTGTTCATAGGTAATCACTAGTTTCCTAATAATATTTCTATGTTATAATATATATTTATTTGTCCAATCAACAACTGATCGTATTTTTCCATGTGAATGATGGCCATGTCTTTGACTTGAGGCTGAAGCTTGTCTGAATTGTCATTAAATAGGTTGCTATATGTTGCCAAAGATTTCATTGTTCCAGATTTTGCCTTATTGCTTTGGTATGTGTAATCATAGTAGAATTCCATTTACATGGCAAGAACATGATGTGGGAAAATTGTAAATGGAATTCAATTACATGGACTTAAAATGGGAAAAACTCAGTCAAAATTTGGGAAACTAAAACAATATTCCTTAAAGAAAAACTGATTTTTTATTCATGTGGAATATAGTACGTTACAAAATGTTGATTATAAAAAAATTGATGGGAATAATTTTAAGTTTTTCAAGTACAATGCTACTATACATGTGATTTCTACAAATTTATAGATTTCATGCTCCTGGATTGAATTTGCTTCCACCATACTTGATTTCAAAATGCTGTTCAAGATGTCAAAAGCATACTTCTTTTGAACTTTAACAAAGAATTGTGAGCTGGTTTAGTGAGTTGAATTTCTAGATGTACTTCCCAATGGTCAGAAAGTAATTTAACATGTTCATGGATTGTTATATACCGTCAACTATTGAAGAGATCTAGTCTTTCGGATATATAGTGAAGAGTTTCAACCTTAGGCAGCTGCTGTCCTAATGTTCTCTCATTAAATAACTCAAAACATAAGTTATTTAACAGCAGAAAATTAATTTTATGAATAATTACATCAATCATAGAATAGCTGGAAGTTCAATTTATCAAAGCGTAAAACAAAGACACAGAAAATTACACTTTCAAAATCAGCTTCTCATTCCTTTGAAAAACTTAGAAGTAAACCTCTACAAACTGTTCACCACAGCTGCACTTATTTATCACTGTAAATCATTTTTCTATTCTGTGCCTCTATATTATTTATTCACCATAGTTGCAAAGATTTTATCACTGTATATCATTCTTCTATTTTGTGCCTCTATATTATTTAGCAAAAACTTAATCTCCAAAAGGGCTTTGTATCTTTTACAATAGATGAGTTGGAAGATAAGTTTAAGTCATTAATGCATATGTACATTTTATTAGACTAAATTAACTAGATAAAAGGCTTTTCTTTCTTTCCCTATTTATGAAATGCGAAATATAATAACACTACTCGAGGGTTTTTCTTTTAATTATAACCTAATGAGAGTTCAATATAAAACACTGGGTAAGCCAAAATTGGACATATGCAACAAGGACCAAAAGGTACAGAAATAAATAAATAAGCTTTCACCACTATCACTCCAGAAAACTCTCACCTGCGATACAAATTATTCATAAATTTTTTACTTTTCTAAATTCCTACTTTATCCACAATAGGTTTAATGCTAAAGAAACCCTTGGACTGCAATTGCAAGCAATGATGCCTTATTATTCAAGTCTTCAGTGTCATGGGAAACCTTCATTAAGGCACCTTCTTGCAATGATGTCAACCCAGAATTCTTTGAATCTGTATTTCCATTGTTAATGCTATTACTATTGTTTTTATGGCTTGAGGATCCATAACTGGGAATACGCCTCCATGCTGTATAAGGCATGGCACCCTCTTGGATGCCATCAGGTCTTGAGAGCTTTGCAGAAACCTCCAAAGAGGGAGTCAAGCGTACCTGCAAAGAATGCATTTGACTTTGACATAAAGAAAAATAATATAGAAGTATGGATAAATCATGTACATGAAACAGCTGAATTTGCAATGAAGTATTACACCAAAATGAAAGAAACTTATAAACTCAAAATGAGTGCTGATATCGCTTCACAGAAAAATACAATTGCGACATTCCTCCAAAACTCATACCACTAGAGTTGTCTGCTGTGTGACAAATATAACTACACCTCCGGTTTCTTCTGATAAAGTACCATCACTGAAAAGTTTCTTTCCTGTCTCTCCTCCTACAACTCCCCTAATGACATCTCTCATCATGCTACCTAGACTATTAGAAGACAATGAAGGACCACCTTGACCAGCATTTGAAGTGGTATTTTAAGATTCATCAGCCAGAAGTGCAGACATGGACAAGACTGTTGCAGTGCGTTGTCCATCAAGAAGGCATTACAACCAAATCAACTTCTGAGATATTGATTAGATCAAATAAATATTTTAAGAAGGAAAAATACTTTATGAGAATATTAGAACAACCAAAACAAAAGACTTAAAGCTCATTTTGAATTGATTCATCTAGATCTGATCTCAAACCATATTTACAATAATTCATTCTACTTGTGTTGTAACAGAAAACCGTCGCAATAAAGGAAAAACAACAAATGTATGCAGAAGAACAACTCCTTTAGAATCACCACTAATAGCTTTTTATTGCCATGCATTTTTGTTAGAAACAGGCCCAAACTATAACAATATAACAGCAATAATGAGCATAAAAAAGACAGGGAAAAACAAAGTTGATAACTCAGGAATTATATTTATCTAACATTCAATACATTACATCACAAAATGTTGTTCCTAGCAATCCAGATGCTATGCCTAGTAGCAATCTGAATGTTGTTTCCAACCACTCTCTACAATCACATATATATAGCTACAATCTCCTTGAAGCCTAGAAGCTTCTAGTTTTCTAGATAATTCTAAAATCTGGAAACTTCTTTTTAACAACAGCTCTTAGAATGTTCTTTTTTAGAACAGCTCCAGGAATGTTCTAGCATATGGAAGTTTCTAGAAACATTCTACCATTTTCTAGACAATCTTAATCCTTAACAATTTTGCAGATCTTGTCCTGGGGATAATGTGTGTACAATTGGTGAAGAGTGTTTTCCTGAAATAACTTTGGCTGCTGTTTGTCTCTGCAAACCCCAAAGAGTGAGACAACCATTGCTATGGCCTACTAGGAGAAGATCCCGTTGCTGATTAAAAACACATCAAGCTAACAGCTGTCTGAGATTTTTCAATTAGAAAACTTAAACTAAATCCCCGAAAAGTTAGAAGATTGCATCTCAGTCTTACAAAAATCCAATTCAAATATGTTTTAGAATCCATATTACAATGTCGCCGAAAAAAAGTCACAAGTGATATTACTTAATGAAATAATTTTAGACTTCATGCAAAACAACAGTTAAATTCATTGCTATAGACCTTGGTATCAATGACGTCAGGACTTTGGGTAGAATACTTGCTAGGATTTACAAAAACAGATACCTTGGACATACACAAAGCAATATAATTAATATGAACAGCTACAGCCTATGGAGAACCATGGTCACACTTAAACATTTGCGATGCAAGAACCTGTGATAGAGAGTTTTTCGAGTCAATCTGTAGATTAGCTATTGTTGGAGGTCCTCTTCGAATACCCTCAAGTCTTGTAGGTTGAGCTGCAGCTCCTACTTGCCAATGCAATCTAGAAGATGCATTTCTTTTCTCGAGTTCTTCTACCATATCCGATGGCTTAAGAGAAGCAATGGCCTTTTTTGCCACCTTTCTTGCAGAACGGTTAGACTCTACCTTGCCTACCTTCTCCTCAAAAATGTCATCAGCAACCTTCACCTTTTTATCAATACTTGTTTATGTTGAATCTAGAAAAAAATTACCAGCCACCATGGTCTGTTTTCCATCAATACTTGTTTATGTTGAATCTGGAAAAAACTTACTAGTGTTTCTTCTTTCTTGACTATCAGTATGCATCACACTATGATCATCATCGATTGCAATTGTAATTTTGGGAGTTATTTTCATTTTTGTAATTTTTTTGGGCTTTGTTGCTATTCTTTTAGAAAGACAAAAAAATGTTCTTGGTTTTCTAATCAAAGCTTCTTACAGGAACCAGTGCTTCTAATTGGAGGAAGGAAAGGGGTATAGCAATACAGGTGTAGCCAATTGTTTGACAATAAAGTACAAGGTGAGTTTCTAGAATCAACCTTCTCCTTTGTTTACAATGGCATAATTTTTTTTGAATATAGTAAATGTAAAAAGAAGCTATTAAGAAGAAAAACTTTCCATTCTTTCAATCTATATGAAAATTATGCCCTCCACATAATTGTGGAAGATAGAGAAGAAGGTTGATTCAAGATTCTCACTTAATTGATTGTACTTGTATTGATATGGTCGCTTCTTGTTATAAGGACAAATTTGACAAATGGGTATAGTGAATGGCATATGCTATATGATTCATAAAAATGAAGTAGTTGGAGTTGATAAGTAGATCTCTATTGCAATCATTTCATTAGTAAAATGTTGCACAAAGAAATATGCATTATTGCAATAACATGATATCAGATATGCAATTAGTATCCAATGTTTTACTCTGGTAGCTTATCACACTATATAATTTAAACATACTTCTTTTTATTTGTATTGTTTGATTATAAATCCACATATATAGTTTGATTAAAACTAGTGGCTGGAGATACTTAATCCATCAATGCAAAGTTAATGCATTAAATGGCATTTGGCTGGAGGAAAAGCCACTGGAATCACTTGGTGGGTATGCATGGTCAGGGGACTTTGTTCATTTAATATAGATTAAAGTCCAGTTGCTATGGATCACTATATCACTTTCTGCATGTTGTTTTTTTATTCTGCAAGTCCATGTTCTAGGAGAGTTTACAATGAGTGACCAGGGGTTGTTGTAATTGCAGAGTCTAGAATCAGAAACAAGCTACTTGAGTTGATAAATAGTTATTTTTCTCAGTTTTATCTTATTTTACACATTTAAAGTACATAGTGTGATAATACTTGCTAGGATTTACAAAAATAGACCTTTTTTGGACATACACAAAGCAATATAATTAATATGAACAGTTGTACAATCTATGGATAACCATAGAGAGTTTGTTGAGTCAATCTGTAGATGACCTATTGTTGGAGATCCTCTGTGAATACCCTCAAGTCTCGTAGGTTGAGCTGTAGCTCCTTCTTGCCAATGCAATCCAGAAGATGCATCTCTTTTCTCAAGTTCTTCTACCATATCCAATGGCTTAAGAGAAGCAATGGAATTTTTTTCCTCCTTTCTTGCAGAACAGTTACACTCTACCTTGCCTGCCTTCTCCTCAAAAATGTCATCAGCAACCTTCAGCTTTTTATCAATACTTGTTTCTATTGAATTTGGAAAAATATTACTAGCCACCATGGTTTGTTTTTCAACAATACTTGTCTCTGTTGAATATGGAAGAAACTTACTAGTGTTTCTTCTTTCTTGACCATCATCATGCAGCACACTATGATTATCATCCATTGCAATTGTAATTTTGGGAGTTGTTTGGATTTTTGTAATTTTTTTGGGCTTTGTTCCTATTTTTTTAGAAAGACAAAAAAAAATTATTGGTTTTCTAATCAAAACTTCTTACAAGAACCAGTGCTTCTAATTGGAGGTAGGAAAGGGGTATAGTAGTACAAATGTAGCCAATTGTTTGACAATAAAGTAGAAGGTGAGTTTCTAGAATCAACCTTCTCCTTTGTTTACAATGGCATAAATTATTTTAAATATAGTAAATGTAAAACAAAGCTATCAAGAGGACAAAATTTTGATTTTTTCAATCTGTGAAAATTATTCCCTCCACATAATTGTGGATGATAGAGGAGAAGCTTGATTCAAGATTCTCACTTAATTGATTGTACTTGTATTGATATGGTAGCTTCCTATTATAAGGGAAAGTTTGACAAATGTGTATAGTGAATGGCATATGCTATATGATTCATAAAAATGAAGCAATTGGAGTTGATAAGTAGATCTCTATTGCAATCATTTCATTAGTAAAATGTTCCACAAAGAAATATGTATTATTGCAATAACGTGATATCAGATATGCAATTAGTATTCAATGTTTTTCTTTGGTAGCTAATCACACTGTATAATTTAAACATACTTCTTTTTATTTGTATATTTTGATTATAAATCCATATTTTTAATGTCTACAAATTATTAGTTTCTGCCATAAGGCATGTTACTATTGAATTTGTTTGATATACTTTTCGTAGGCAGCATTGGCCAATTACATTTCTGTATTTTAACATATTACTTTCTATTTGTATAGTCTGAATTTTGAAAGTTATTTTTTATATTGGAAAATTAACATTTATCTCTTTTTCTATTCATGGGAGTAGCTTTATAAATCATTTTTAAAAAAAAAAATTAGGAAAATGTGAAGGCATAAAATGATTAAATAAAAATGAAAGATTAAAACTAGCGGTTGGGGGTACATAATCCATCAATGCATAGTTAATGTATTAAATGCCATTTGGCTAGAGGAAAAGCTACTAAAATTGATGGCTACATGTGGTCAATGTACTTTGTTTATTTAATAGAGATTAAAATCCAGTTGCTATGGATCACTATATGGCTTTGTGCATGTTTTCTTTAATTCTACAAGTCTCTATACTATGAGAGTTTACATGACTGGGTGCTGTCATAGTTGCAGAATCCAAAACCAAAAATGAGTTACTGGAGGTGATAAATAGTTATTTTCCTCGCTTTTCTTTCACTATAGCAATTCTTTTGCAATTAATCCATAATTTAACACTCCACACCACTTTTCCACACGTTATTCAGACTTGTTCAGAGCCTTAAGGAAATATGGAATCCATCCATCCATTAGTCTTATAGAACTTATGTTACCATTACAGAAACAGGTTTATAATAATGCCTAAATATGTAAAATATGTTGTTCATTACAAGCTACAGAAATAGAAATAAGTATATTTAAATTATACAGTCTAATTGGCATAATAATCAGAGAGCGTTCTTATTTAAGTTGTTTTCCTTGCGAACAAAACTACATAAGAATATTGTTTCATCTTTATGAATAACATAGTATATGTCATTCACTGTACTCATTTTTCTAAATTGTCCTTGTAATAGGGATTGATACTTTGAAGTGTTCTTAAACATTCAAGGAGAAACTGCGAGGTCAGGTTACCAAATTAATCTTCTCCTTTTTCTTGCAAAGCAATATAGATTGTTGCATATATGTATTTCAGAAATAAAACTACTCGTTGGAGCTTTCTTCATGAGCTTCATTGATGTTTATTCAGAAACCAATAAAGTTGTGCCCATTTTTCTAGTTACACTTATATTGATAGGAAATCATACATGTAATTGTAGGAAAAAGCCAAAGGTACATAGTAGGACAAGTGCAATCAACAATTTACCAAAAAAGTACGCGAGACTCTTAGATCAACCTTGTCTTTTAATTGCAATGTTATAACAATTGTTACATACACCAAATGCAACAATTTTTCTAGAAAGAAAATAAATATTCATTGTTGCAACATATGTACAACTTTTGTCTCTAAGAAAATTGTAGACAATAAAGGACAAGGTTGATTCAAGAATCTCACAAATTACACTTTGTTATTGAATTAGACAAATGAGTGAAATGAAAGACATATGTTGTGTAATTTATAAGCATAGAACAATTACTATAAATAAAAAAATACTCTTACAATGAATTCATTAGCAAAATGTTATAGAGGAAAATATACATTAACAATGCATATTTTGGAATGAAGTCAAGTCTTTTCCAATAACCCATGTCAACAATATCTATGATACTAGCCATAGCATTTAGAATTTTAGATAGCCCACAATGCTAAATATAAAACCTAGAACTATTTAGTTCTTTGCATGTATGCCATGTTGTTTTCTAAAGTTTTCAAGCCTTCATCTATAGAAAAACATAGTTTAAATTGTACACTTTTATGTACTTTGTTCACATAAAGTCATGGTATTTGATACATGATTTCAAGTAAAATGCACATAAAACCACTGATGAATCAGAAAAAGCTTGGTGATTTATTTTGACAAAGGTCTAAGAGATCTTATTGGTCTCATGGGCCCATATAAATCATGACAATTGTGATTGTCACAACAGATAAAGCATGACAAAATTTCTCTACATAAAGGAATAACAAGCTATGATGCACTCTTTAAATGAATCAGTGCAATTTGCCTTGAGTTGTTGATGGATGTTGTTCATGGATGTTGTTGCAAGATTCCAATGGTTGTTGTGAAGCTATCACAATATCTATATTGTGCCAATATATTTTTTGCATATTTTGGTGACAAAACACAAAAAATATTCTAACATTACACATTGTGATATTGAAGCAAATGAGCAAAAAAGGTTCCAATTAAACTTGATTTACATGTAGAAAAAGCTACACAAGAATAATTTTTCGTGTTTATAGATAAAATAGTATATGTTTTTCACTGTGCTCATTTGTCAAATTTGTCCTTGTACTAGGAAGAAATACTTGCGATTGCAACAGGAGACAAAGATCCATATTGCTACAAGTGTGCTTAATCATTCAACAGCAAACTGTGAGGTCAACTTTCCAAATTAACTTTCTGCTTTCCTTGAAGTGCAATGAAAATTCTTCTATATAGGCATTACATAAAGTTTTGCAACATGTTTTCATTTTTTCATCCTATATTCCTATTTTTTTAAAACGGGAATGATTTATAGAGCTAAATAGAAAGTAATATCTTAAAACAATAGAATGTGATTAGCTGATGCTGCATGCCAAATGCATATTGAACAATTGCAATAGTAACTTGTCTTTCAAAATAGAACAAGCCAGATCATAAATCACTATTTTCAAGTCTCAGTATATACCAGCATCTATAGATATAATTTGGCTTCAACACTTATGAAAACAACTATTTTTTTATGCTACCCTCACTTATATGTTAACTAATTATTCTGCCTATACGTAATATCCATAGAATATAATATGTTGGTATAATGCTACTCAGAAACTCAATTTACAGTTTCAAATAACTTATAAAGTGATAAGCCTTCCTTTTAGGTGGAATGGTTTCCACCTATATGCATTTAAGCCTCTTTTGTTAAGTAGACTTACTATATTTGCAACAAGTCCTTATGCATTGTAAGAGTGTACATAGGATTATTCTTATTGCATTACAAAAAAAATAGAAAGTTAATTTGAAAAGCTGACATTGCACATGAGTACAGTGAATAACATACTGTGTTACTCATAAACATGAAACAATATCCTTCCATAGTTTTCTTTGCATGCATAACAACTTTAATGACAATCTTTTTTGCTCATATAGCCAATCACACTATGTACTTTAAATGTGTAAAATAAGAGAAAACTGGGAAAAATAACTATTTATCACCTCAAGTAACTCGTTTATGGTTTTGGACTCTATAACTACAACAAACCTTTCTCACTCACTATAAACTCTCCTAGAACATGGACTTGTAGAATAAAAAAACAACATGAACAAAGTGATATAGCAATCCACAGGAACTAGACTTTAATCTATATTAAATGAAGAAAGTACCCTGGCCACACATACCTACCAAGCAATTCCAGTGGCTTCACCTCCAGCTAGATGCCATTTAATGCATTAACTTTGCATTGATGGATTATGTACCTCCAACCACCAGTTTTAATCTTTAATTTTTATTATTTAATCAATCAATGCCTTCACATTTTCCTAATTTTTTTTAAACAAAAATGATTTTTCAATTTGCTCCCATGAATAGAAAAATACATAAATGTTAATTTTCCAATATAAAAAATAAATTTCAAAATTTAGACTATACAAATAAAAAGTAATATGTTAAAATACAAAAATGTAATTGGTTGATGCTGCTTGTGAAAAGAATATTGAATAATGTAATCCACTGGACCAATTCAGTTTTGGCTAAAATTGTATCTATAATTAAAAAAGCAAAGATTTCCATAGCAATTTGCTGGATTTTACTCTATATTAAATAAATAAAGTATACTAACCACACATAGCCATCCAGTAGTTCCAACACCTTCTCCTCTAGCCAGATGCCATTTAATGCATTAACTATGCATTAACAAACTCTGTACCCCCATCTGCCAATTTTAATCTTTCATTTTCTATTTAAAATCAATCTATGCCTTTCTATTTCTCTAATTTTCTTAAACAAAAAATGATTTAAAGAGTTATTCACACAAATAAAAAAAATTCTTTTGACACTTATTACAACTTAAATTTTATCAAAAATTCTTATAACACAGCCCAAATGTATCCACTTAATATGATAAATATGTTGCCAAATGCAAACTAAACAAATTAAAAGAAAAAATTAATGATCATAGACTAAGATTGGCAATGTGAGCAAAAAAGATTCTTGTTGATCATGTGTTACATGCAAACAAAGCTACATGACAATACTATTTTATGTTTGTGACATGCATAGTATACATCATGCACTATACTCATTTGTCTAATTTGCAATGTAATAGGAATTAGTACATCCAATTACAGTGGGAGACAAATATCTACAATAGTACAACCATTCAACAATAAACTACAAGGTTAGATTGGAGAATCGATCCTTTCCTTTCTTTGCGCTTCAAAAAAATTGTTCTCTATATGATATGTCACATAAACATGTGCCAATAGTCAAGTTCCATTTCCCAACATATATATAAATTATTGTTTTGCAAAAAGTTCTAGAGCATGTTTATATTTGATGAAATAAAGTTAGAAGAGTCTCTTCAAGTAGTCTTTATGGAAAAAAAATTAGTTGCTATGTTTTTCCCTACTACAATTGCATATAATGCATTCAACGATTAGTATGCATTTAATACTATATGCATTTCAAAGTTACACATTATTGCAATAGTTTCATGTATGTAGAGGACTTGTAGCATACTAACGTGACACAATAAAAACAAATAGGTGACATAGGAAAAAACTATAGATTTAGTAATCTAGATAATAGCTTTGAATATCACAAGTACACAACATATTTTGGCCTCAAACACATCAAGATACAAAAAAATAAAGGAAATGATAGATGTTGAGACCTACCAATTCACAAAGCACCCCCAAATATGCAACATTGACAACATTTGCACTTAGAAATGAGAGACTTTGTAGATTAAGTACATTTACATACAATATTGGAGATTGTTTGTTTGACTCTTTACAAGTACTACTTAACAATCATTACATATCAATTCAAATATGAAATGGAGTTATAGATCACTTCTTAAGTTTCCTTCAAAACAAGGATAAAGAAGCAATTAGATCATACAATGATGAACTAGATCCTGACACTCTATATACATTGCACAAACTACATGACCCACAAACATATCTCCATAGAATGCAATTATCTGCAAAACCATGCACAAATCACAGTGAATGTGGATTATGGGGCGAATTATTTTGCATTTGCTAGATATGCAAATGGATGAATATACAAATATGCCTTTGGTCAACAACAAGAGCAAGAAGTACTTAGACTTCAACAATTCTGGTCACACATAATCAGTCTCTATACTATTCCATGACACAAACTCTCTAAGTGGGCACTTTGAACCACTTCTAAGAATTGAAACACAAAATGTCACTCACCAATGGTCACTAAGCTTACATCAACTTAAAAAGATGATAAAAAATAATACACAATACCAAGCTACTTATTCTAGCAAGACACAACCTACATAGAAACAACAACAATCTGATTCACATGATCAAAGAAAACAATTTGAAACATGAATCAACAATAAGACTTAACCATCTTAAGAACTTAATTAGAAATAATAAACAAAAACAAACTATACCTATGAGTCCAAAGAAAAAGAAAACGTTATCATCGATACAAATTTATGAAAACAATACAAGATACATCAAAATATACATGTACAATCTATCAAGTGTTATGTTTCAACAAGGACATCAAGATATTCAAAGAAAAACAAAAAAAAACTATACTATGAACTGGTACAATCAGATTTCCCAGCATTGACAAATTCCATATGTCAGGTATGCTACTCTACATTAAAAAAATCCACTATCCCAAAGTACGCTACCCCACACAAAATTAGAACTAATAGGCCATTGTCATCTGTACAAATTTTGGCCCAACTAGAAGAACAACTTGTCTCACTTAGAATAGCATTTGCACAAATTTGGGAACTAGGGTACAAAAGGTCTTAAATAGGCCTAACAGGTTCCATCATTAATGTCCTTGTTGACATGAACATTATACAAAAAGAATTACCACAATCAATTAACAACACACAAATAGTTGTTGTTTCACTGAAAAGGTGCTTAGAATATAGAAATGCATTTCAAAAAGGCATGGTGCGACCAAATATCATCATGCAAGCTTTGACTCAATTAACAAAGACAACATTATACAAAATGCACAAAGTCCACATAAACCAAGATTGGAAACAAGTTCTACAAAGCATTCAAGAAAAGTAAGACAATAGTCCGCTAAGCACAAGTGAAACAAACTTAGATAATGAAATGGAACATGAAAATCCATCAGAAACTTTGATACACGGATTTACTAAGTTGGTAAGTATGCATAGCATGTAGGACAAAATCATTGAAATTTCACCTGCAAAAGGTAACTATCCAATTAGAATTTTTAAAGATAAGTATGCTGAGGAAAAGAATTTCCCAACTTTATTCTTTGGAAAGCCACGCGATAATGACATATATCAGAAAATAGCACAATGGGAGTTTTTACAATCACAAAGACAATTTTCATTTCACACAACAAACATATTTTTCAAAGCTATCAAGATACTAATACAAGTATTGTCTACAATGACAATAAGAATACGAAAGGGCCAATTAAAAGGAAAAAAGCTATTGGCCAAGGACATTAAACACAAACCAAATCTAGAGAAAATTCTTAAATCAGATATTGGATATGTTGACTTCAAAAGAATAAGAATATCTCTAGACTATACACAACTTAAGAAAAATTTATTTGTAATGATACGACGACTAGGACCACCAACATTTTTCATCACTTTCACTAGTGCTAAGCAAAATTGGGATCCTCTAATTGACACATATTGATAAATTTGAATTGATCAAGAAAGATCCTATCACTTGTGTGCGTTACTATAAACATAGAATAAATGCAATAATAAAATTGATACTTACAGATGACTCTTTCTTTGGAAATGTCATTGATTACTTCTCTATGACTGAGTTCCAAAATCAAGGAAATTAACATGATCATTTGCTCATATGGGTAAAAAGTGCACCAATCTACATAGAAAATAACAACATGGATATCATAGCTTTTGTTGACAAGTATATTACTTGCAACACTAAAGAATTGCAACCTACTTTGGCAACATTACACAAGCATCATCACACAAAGAAATGTAGGAGATCAAAAAAAAAATTGTAGATACAATTTCCCTTTCCCACCAATGCAAAAGACAAAAATACTTTTACAAATACTAGAGAAGATTGAAGCAATGACTTCAAACCCCTCCAACATTTTTTCAAAACTCCAAAAAGAAAACTATGATGAAACATTCACTTTCAAAATGTTCTTAAATGAAATAAACATAACTAACGATGAATACATTCAAGCTTTAAGCTCAACAGTAAACAGACCTACACTTTTTTTACAGAGAAAACCATCACAAATATGGAACAATAGTTTTGCAAGCAAAATTCAAGATCTTTGGAAGGCCAATGCAGATGCATAGTTTGTGCTTAATGCATATGCTGCAGCAATGTACTATAGCTCCTATATCGCAAAAGTAGACAAATCAATGACATATGCATTCAAAAGAATACATAGAGACCACCAAAAAGGTAGTATTGATGCAATACGCATGGTAAGTAAACTTGGAAATGCCTTGCTTAACTTGCAACAAATGTCATCACAACAAGCTGCTCATATTGTTTTATCACTGCCATTAAATTACAACTTAAGAAAATCTATATTCATTGATACATGATCTGACAATGATCGTACATTTATACTAAAATCTGTCAAACATTTAAACAATGAACCAAATGAATCAAAAAACGTGCTTTCCATATCTATAATAGACTATTATTTAAAACATCCCCAAACAATGATAGACATATGCCTTGCAGAATTTGTTTCAAGATACAACAAAAATGGTACTGCAATTGAGCCAAAAGCCAAACCAAATGTAATAGGGTTCATCAGTTTCAACAAACACTTTGATATAGAAAATCATTATAGAGAGCAATTGGTTCTCTATGTACCATTTACCATAAATGAGGGTACACTCAAACAAAACTTTGACTCTTGGGAACATGCATACATGTACCAGATAGTGCAAAGTTCACCCATAACACAAACTCTGCATGGGGTGACATTGAAAAAGCTATAAATGATCTCTAGACTCTTGAAGATAAAAATGACACTAACCTAGCAATACCAAAAAAGCTTAGGAAAAAAGAACAATATGACATACAAATAGACCTTCCAAACATAAGTCATAATAACCCAAATACCATGCATTCCAATGCATTTTAAATTGTAAAGCTTCCACATATTATAGATAACAATGAATACTATAGGTTAAGATGAATGTTAAATAGTGAACAACAAGCAATTGTTAAAGATGTTCTCATAAAAAAGATCAAAAACCCACAAAAACCATTGCACCTATTTTTGACTGGTGGAGATAGAACAGGAAAGACTTTTATAGCAAAGGCCATATACCAAGCTGTCATTTGCATCTATAGCAACTCTATTGAAAACAATCTAGACAAACCTAAGGTCTTACTAACTACATATACATGTAAAGCAGCATACAACATAGGAGGAATCACGTTACATTCAACATTTCACATACCTTTTAACACATTAGAATTCCTACCATTGAATACTGAAGTGCTAGACACTATGTCAAAGCACTATGATCATGATGGGCCAAAAAGTGGCAATATGATGGGTATGTGGCTGACAAATTTTTTTTAACCCTAAATTGATGAAACAAAAAGGGTTTTAAAGGAGATTCCCAAATTTCAACCAATATAAATTATTCTTTACTTTGAATTAATAAGTAATAA
The DNA here is from genome assembly GCA_007258455.2 of Sequoia sempervirens. Lineage (NCBI taxonomy): Eukaryota > Viridiplantae > Streptophyta > Pinopsida > Cupressales > Cupressaceae > Sequoia > Sequoia sempervirens. Next base: position 40,005,479 of record VDFB02049217.1, read on the forward strand.
TTATTCATTTTCTATTCAAATTACGACTAAATTCTTGATTGATAGGCTGATTGGAAAACATCTATAGCTTTCAAATGGTGTCACATTTTTTCATTCCAAAACATGCATCACATTCTATGCTTCACATACTATAGGATTAAAAAAATAAAATTTGAATTTCATGAAATTTTGACCAAGTTAAGGTGGTCAGCCATACAAGTTTTTTATATTTTTTAAAAGTTGTAATAAAAAAACCATAATTAATTATTTAATTAGAAAAAAAATTAGAAAAAAATATGCATCACATCAGGACATGAGTCCTCTACTTATAGCTAAAATCTTATAAAAAAATATTATCATTTTAGTGTGGTTAGGGTGGTTAGACAAACACCTACTTCCTAATTTTTCCATGAAATTTAAGTACTACTGCATTAAAATTTCAAATTTTCACAAAATAGATTTCTATTTTTTTTAAACAAACCTAGTAGTTTAGAAACTACATTTAATTTGCTACAGATTCTATTCTTACATATTTTTGAAATAATATAGATAAATTATTCAAATTTTAATGTCAAATTACCTAACTTTGATTTTTCTGATTTTTTTGCCACTTAAGGGCCTGTTTTTTCCATGATGATCTTGCACATACCTGGGCTCAACATTCCTATGGTATATTGATAGAAGACTATGAGACATAATGCAAATACCTACAACATACTTTGGAAATCTTGATCAAATATTTTGTGGTGACCTCTACAAAGCACAACCTGTCCTTGACTTCATGGTATTTGAAAGTAAACCTACTGCAATTGAATTGATGCCTTATACTTTCTGGAAAGAACACATAAAATTTTATTCATTGGTCACAACTATGAGGTAGAAGGATGAAAAATTTATTCCAATCCTTAATAGACTACAAGTAGGCATCCAGATAAATGATGACATACACTATCTCAACCAAGTTTTCTTTCATCCTGGACCATTCAATCCACTACTTCCACACCTCTTCTATAGGAAAATTGATGTCGAGGCACACAACAATAAAATGCTATAAATCATTCCAAACCAAATGGTAGTGCTAGATGCAACCGATGAACATGAGGAAAATTTTAATGCAGTATGACTCTACAACCATACAACTACACTTCCATCTCAAATATGCTTAAAACCAAACATTCTAGTCAAAATCTATGCAAGAAACTACAACACACAAGATGGCCTAGTAAACAGTTCAGATGGAATATTTAAAGCATATACAATACAAAACATTATCGATATTGTCTAGATTAAATTTAATGACCCATCAATCAGACACCATCAACGCACAAAACTAGCACAATGCTACACTAATATCATTGACAAAGAATAGGTACCTATACTATGCATTAGTAGGCCAATCCAGAAAATTACAACAAATAAGAAAATCACAATTAGAAAAAATTCTCAATACAAGTAGCATGTGCATGAACCATACACCAATCCCAAGGATTGACAATGAAAGCTTTGGATTTTGACCCCACAGGTATCAAACAACACAGATTAACTTATACAGCCCTATCATGAACAAAATCAGTAGAATCATTATTTTTGTTAAAACCTTTAACTACAAAAAACTTCAAAGTTAAGGATAAAATAGAACTAGAAATGTCTTTCCTTCAATCATGTGCACAATGGAAATTTGACAACCAAAGTATATGTGCACATAATAAATCACATATGCTTCTATGCACATTGAACACTCGTAGCTTAAAAGTACATGCAAAAGACAGTGTCAATGACTCTGACATAATTATGCAATATGACATGGCTTATGTCTACAAGAAGCACATATGCATCCCTTCGAGCCAAACATCTTGCTCTAGTATCTAAATAGCTTCATTGTACATACCATACATGGCATAACAATTTTAACCAAGAAGCATCTATTTCTATCAAAAAGAAAGCAACATGAATCAACAAATATCAAAGCCATCACATCACCAATAGTACTACCTCACAATGAACTCAATGTTTCTAATATTTATGCAAAACCTGTAAGTGCGATAGACGAAATAATAACAATATTGCAAACAATTATTGCATACACAAATTCAAAAAACATGTTGTACATTATAGGTGATTTTAATGTAGACATGTCTTCAGAAAGCAAAAGCAAAAGAATACGTCACAATTATATGCAACACAACAATATACAATTTTTGTTAAACCAATCACACAGCATGAGCAAGCCACTCATTGACCACATCTGGTCTAACACAACTAAAAATATATACTCCATTTACAAATTAGAGGCATATTGGACTAACCACAATCCAACTTTTCTAAAATTGCATCTTGCCCAATAGATCAATTCAACTTTATAACACATATAACCCTATATCAATTATACATTTTGCAATACATTTTTCAATACTATATCAATTCTTTGCAAGAGATCAATAGACAAAACAAAAAGACAACTAAAGCAAATACAAACTACACAAACATCAAAGGATGCAACAAAAAGACAAGCAAAGCAAATGAAAATTACACAAGAAGAAACAATACAATGGTAAAGTACTCACAGTATTATCATTTTACCCCCATTTTCCCAAATTGCCAATATTAAAATAACATTGTTTTGGTTCTTTGCAGAACAAAAGTCAAAAAACCTAAGATTGTTTCAATCGAGTAGCTAAATGCAAAAAGAGTAGGAGACACTTTCCAAGGTGATGTGTTGTCATCTACAAAGCAACATTGGACAAAGCCAACAAAACACGAGAAATGCTATGTGCTGATTTAATAGATGAGAAAGTAGAAATGACAATTACATTAAATGCTAGTGGAAACCTTGTCCACCAACATGAACACAAAATAATTCTAGGATCAACAATTTCAATCTCAGATTTTGAAATTGCACCTAGAATAGATTATGACAGAGGCGATTGTGATTGTATTATGATTTTAACAAACACAAGCACAGTTGAAAACATCTCACACCTCTATCAAGAGTACAAATTCATTCCAAGTACAACTATCAACCAACTACTAACAACTACAAATGAGTACCTAGCTGGAACAATAATTGCGTTGGTGGTTGGTGCCAAGAAAATAGGTAACTAGTTTGCAATTGATATCAAAGATGGCCACACTGGCACAGATAGAGCATAGGTACATATGTTTGCAAAAAAATTTCCCACTCATCCAATTTAAACCTCTTCTCATACTACAATTCTCTCTATGAAAATTTCTTTAAGAAAAATTAATTTTCTCATTGATTCACAGGTACAAATGCGACCAACATATGAACAACATTACTTTGCAATAGAAGACCAGTTGCATAGAAATAAAAATCCTGCAATGCATTTCAAGAATATTGTAAAAAAACAGATCAAAAGAACACATTCCACACATGCCACTCAACATTTATCTACAAATTGAATGACAAAAGAGGCATGGAAAAGCTTGATAACTTACTACACTCAACATTTAAGGTAACTACTTTCAAATTTTTCAATTGTTACATTCAAACTTGTATTTTTTGCCTCTTCTAACAACATTCAAACATATTTTATAGGTTTCTGGCACTTTAAAAGCAACAAATGCATTTTCCAATCCCTTTCATGCATCTTGTCCAAAATGCAAATATAAATTCACCAGTTATGGCACGTTCGAAGAGAAAACTGCTCACTACAAATAATGCAACCAAAAAGTCAGTTACACATATTGTTTGCATCTAAAAACTATTATTACAACATATGACAAACAAACAATCCACTACTCAGTTGACCAGCTCACCATGCAACATCTATTGCCCACTCTCCAAAACATGAGCTATGAAGACTATATCAAAGATAAATCAGCAGTGATATTCACACTACGATACTTTAGCATTGAAGGACATTTCAGCCTTGACCAAAACAATGCCATTATTGAAGCCATTTGCCTTAGCAAATGAACAAGAAACGCCACCACAAGGTAAAAAAATCACTCATATGCAAACTTATTTTCTTGGATAATTTAACACTTATTGTCAAATTCTATGCAAACTATTTCTCTAATAGTAAGCATACTGTTGTTATTACAAGGAACAAAGAATACAAGAAAGGAGACTTATATTTTTGGGACTTTAATTTTTTGGCTTTCTAATGTTCGAACGAATATCCTTGCTCTTCACATGTTGAAGATATCTTTGATTTCAAGAAATAGTACTGCTATTATACATTTAGACAAAATATCAGTTGTTGTTATTTATGGTTCCAAAAAATATAACATGTCACATCATAGGTTACTATTTTGAAGTCTTAGCATATACGAACATCTAAAAATATAAATTTTTTTTTGCACCTATGAAAACAGTTCTTCTCTATGTACCTCTAACATATATGTTTAGTAATTATTCTTCCTATATGCAATATACATACAATAGACTATTGATATAATGCCTTTGAAACTCTGTTTACAGTTTATAATAACTTATAAAGTGAAAAGGCTCTCTTTTGCATACTATGGTTTCCAACTTTCTGCATAATTGCCTTCTTTGTTGACTATGTTGAGTACATGTGTAGTTTCTAGCTTTCTGCATTATTGCCTTCTTTGTTGACTATGCTGAGTACATGTGCAACAATTTTTTTTGTCTGAGTAGCTCTATGAAACATTTTTAGTTTAAAAAAATTAGAAAAATAGGAAAGCATAGATTGATTAAATAAAAATCAAAGATTCAAATTGTCAGCTAGGGGTACAGAATCCATTAATGCATAGTTAATGCATTAAATGGCATTTGGCTGCAAGAGATCTCTATTTTTTGAAATAACATTTTCATCCCACCTTGGTTCATCTATTGACCTATTGCTGGAGGACCTTTTTGAATACCCTCAAGTCTCATAGGTTGAGCTGCAACTCCTTCTTGCCAATGCAATCTAGAAAATGCATCTCTTTTCTCCAGTTCTTCTGCCATTTCCAATGGCTTAAGAGGAAAAATGACCTTTTTTTCCACCTTTCTAGCAGAATGGTTAGACTCTACCTTGCCCGCCTTTTCCTCAAAAATGTCATCAACAACCTTCAACTTTTTATCAATACTTGTTTCTGTTGATTCTCAAAAAAAATAACCAGCCACCATGGTCTGTTTTTCATTCATATTTGTCTCTGTTGAATCTGGAAAAAACTTACCAGTGTTTCTTTTTTCTTGACCATCAGCATGCATCACACTATGATCATCATCCATTGCAATTGTGCTGGATTTGGTGCTTTGAGTTTCTATAGAAGTATCAACACCAAAGTCTAACAATGTTGAAGTTTGCTAATTCTCATATGACATAATGCCACCTTTATCATGCCCGTTTCACATTGTTCTATACTTGTATCTTGAACATTCGCAATTATAACTTCTTCTTCCTGATTTCGTATTATATGTTGTTGCTTTTGAAACATAAATTCCTCATCCTCTAACCTTGGTTGCAAATTTTCTTGTTTTTGATCAAGAACGTAAATCACTTTATCCATTTCTTCATCAAATTTAACGAGATGTAGTTCACTACTACATGAATTCTCATTCAATTGAAACAGTCTTTCCAAAATCTCCCCCTCAAAACCTGTACTATAGTCCTTTTCTGATTCATCTTCTACTTCTTCCGTTTTTTGGCTAGTATTAGATAATCCATCAGTCTCAAGGCTCTTTAGCGAGATAGAACTGGCTGGGAACAACTCAAAATGTTGCGACAGCTATGGCAAGCGCCTCACCTGCATGGGAATTAATGCAGGGAATCAAGCTAAGAGCAAAGTAGATGACGTAGAAACAACAAATGCAAAAGGTCTACCAGAAAATTCTGAAATTGTAGACTTCTTCGCGCTCATATTGAGAATTTCCTTCTTGTTCTTTCTTCTAAAGCTGAAACATTTGCTCATGCCTCACTTGCCTCTTGATTTTTTGTTCATTTCATCGAGCAAACATAGAGGCTGAAAGATGTTAAGAAGTGCATGGGTGGGTGGAGTCATCAAGCATAAATAGCATCCACCTTATCTTTGTAAGTTACCAAGTATGAAATGAAAAGAAACCTTTTGGACATTTACTGTGACAACTGAAAACCTTAATAGACAAATTCTTAGAGAATAAGGGAAAAGCAAGTTTTAGGTGTGTCGTAATGGGTGCGAACGTACTAGTTAGCATGTGTGAAGAAATTCATTCATGATGAAATATCTTTCATGTTTATTCAAATCTTATAGGATTATGGAAATTTATGACTTCAACTTAAAAAGCTCGATGAGGAAGGCAGGATTAAGGATTCTCCTATGTTGTGCCCATTTCCCGCCTTTTAACCTACCAAGGCCTACGTACCCCTTTTTTTTAAATTGAACTTTTCCATTGTGGTGAACCTTGATTACTAATATTTCTTTCAGTCCCAAACCAATAAACAAAATCCTCTCCTGCAGCATAGATAAATAAACATATAATGAATTGGGTGGTCTAAATCATTCCCTTCCTGTCTACTACTCAAAATACAGGTCCTGATTAGTGCAATGTTGAAGATGAGCAATTTGATAAGACCTAAGATTATTGATAATAATCCTGAAGTAATGATCAGATGACCAGGTGATATATAAGATGCATGAGTTATTTTTAGAGGTCGAGTTTTTGAAATTGCAGATTACAGAGTTTTGGACACTGTAGATATAAGGGATGATTTTTTTTCTTTGTGACTATGCATGGAGCTATTACTTCAAGATTTAGAGTGGCTTACTATGGCCAACCTTAGATTGATCCTCTTTAATTGGAAAGCGACTTTCTTAATGACTAGATAATGCAAATTCACCCTTTTTGGGTGGTGGCCGATGACCAGACCAAAGGAGTATTTTATTTTTATTGATGACATATACTTTTATTTATTGAGTTCAAGAGCTTTTTAGACTAAAAATAGGTTTACATTTTCAAATAGTACAATTGTAGCACAATTTTTTTTGGATTTTCTTGTTACTTACGGGCATCAACATGAGTTATCCAATTTTGATCTCTTTTACATAAGATTTATTAGGACACACTGTGAATGGTTGTGACTCCTTATTGAATTTGAGATGTTTCACATGCAGTGATATTATCATCATTATATCACAGTAGTTTGTAGAGACTCATTCTCAATATTTATGTTAGAGTCATAAGAAGTACCTGTTTCATGTCCAATTTTATCTTTGCTTCTGAAACAACAATCTTCAGTGCCCTCTATTTACTCTATGTCTTTTTCTGCCCAACTTGTGTTATTTTCATTAATTTTATGAGTGAAATTAGGTTTTCTAAACAAAAAGGAGCTAGGGTTTGAAGCATTCTCAGAGGCATCTGAAGAAGACTCCTCATCAGAGTCCTTCAACATCTCTTCAAGGCTGCATCTGAAGAAGAAATT
>VDFB02049217.1:40015278-40064549 GCA_007258455.2 Sequoia sempervirens
GGTTGATTCCCAAAATTATTTTTTTAAATTTCATCTAATCTCATATGCATGACGTGGGTGGTTCTCTTCAAATATTGCACTTTATTATGTTGATTTGTTGTTGCAACAAAAATAATATTAATTATATCTAAGTTTAATTTTTTTTGGCATGTGACTTGTGTGCTCTTAATTAATATCACAAAATGACTTATGTGAGTAGTCCCGTAGTTATTTATTCTAAATTACATTTTATTTTGTTTGTGTTGGTAATGTTTATAAAGCAAGGAGAGACTTGGAACACACACCCTTTTAAGTATTTGTTTGATGTGGGGAGAAATGGTGAATATGATCTACTGCTTTGGGCTTTCCAAATCTTGGAATTTGTAATGCGAGTAGTTACAACAAGATAATTCTAGATGAAATACTATTTGTTAAAAACTTAAAAGAAAATTATTTACTTTCGGATTATCTGTTTGTATAATTTTATTTTATTCTTCTTTGTGATATAACTTTTAAATTTAATAGCAAATTATTCTATTGTTTTAAAATAACATTTTTACTTATATATATATATATATAATTATTTAATTAGTAAAAAATGATGAAGTGAAAATGAAGTTAAATGATTTAGTTTAAACAATTGATGATGTAGAATTAATTAGTAGAGTGAATTGTAGATAAAATTAATTATTTATTTTAAATGAGATGAATTTTAAGTGTCTACAAAGTAAAAAAGATTAGAGCTTATCTTGACATTAGATATATTTCTATTGTGACTAATATAATACTTTATGTCTAAACCTAATGGCATCCAAAATTTTAACCCTAATTCTAATAATTTTGTCTTTGTGGTCATGTTGTGTATATATTTTTAATAATATATATATAAAATAAGCCTTGAGATATCATTCTCAAGACGTCTATTTAAATTAGGAATTTATGTTAATATTTTAAAAAAATAGATAATTTAAATTATAATTACATTTCACAAGTATGTAACTCTTTTATTTTTAAAATGATATAAAATTCATTCTTATAAAAAAAAAAAATAGTTTACACTCCTCTTTAAATTAAAAAAGTTTATAAGAATGAATTTTATACCATTTTTTTTAAAAATTAAGAATAAAAAAGTTATGTACTTGTGAGATCCAATTATAATTTAAATTATCTATACTTATTTTTTAAAATATTAACATAATTTTTTTAATTTAAATAAATTGTGAGATCCAACATGTACCACTCCTCATATTTATATTATAGTATTAAAAGAATTATAAGTATTAAGTTTAAACAAATATGACTTATCATACAAACAATTATATAAGAATACAATATTTTAATAAATGTATAAATAAATATAGAAAAACACACATAATATAGTTATCTTAGATACATCTGTCTAAAGAGATATCAATATTAAATTATTATATTAATTCAAGTGTTTACATTATTAGTACTATTGCAATGAGTTAATTAGTTATGAGATTCTTATAATATAAAATTATATTAAATATTTTTAGTTTCTATTTTATTTTAAAAATTAAACAAACATTATATTCAAAGAATTTATATGAACATTTTATAATTTTTTAAAAATTTAAAGATTTACCTAAAATTTTATATGTTAAATATTTAAATTTTTGCTCTAAAAATTTGAACATGATAGTTGTGTTAAGTAATCAAATTTAAAAAGTATAAATAAAAATTTATTTTTATCAAAATTTCTAATATTAATTTATATTAAAAATACCAAAATTTAATATTTAAATTAATTTAATAGAAACAATTTTTCAAAAATATATATATATTTTTATACTAAATATTTTTATGTATTTTACATTAAAATAAAATTTTAATTTTTTATTAAATTTTATTAATAATTTAAGTATTTTTATAATTTTAAAATTATAAAAGTAAAATAAATATAATGCTATATTTAATAAAAAACAAAATTAAAATATAATCTTATATTTTTTAAATAACTTTCATTTAACCTTGCAAAGAAAATAAGGACAATTTGCACCAAAGTTTAAGGGCGAGAAAATCTTTATAATATTATGGTATTATATAATTAATATCATAATATTTAATATTATATTATTATAAATAATACCATAATATTATAAAGATTTTAAAAACAATAAAAAATATCATAATATATTAATATTATAATATTAATGTTTAGTATTATATTAACGTTTGGTCCAATTGTTTAATCGCAGCAAGGCAGGCGGGGAAAATGATTTATCCTTCTCACTGGGCAGATACGGCAACTTGCTGGTGGAGATGCTACGGACCTGCCAAATGCACGGATAGCAGAAACTGTTAAAATTTACATTTATTATGTATGCTTATTATGTATGCAGCCATCCATGCCCCGGTGCATTTTCGGGGCTGGATAGCCATTGCCTTTATTGATAGGCTCCGTAGTTCTTCTAGCTAGGGATGACATAATCCTGATTCCTTCTAGATAGGGATTACATAATCCCGATTCCTTCTAGATAACCACTGATGTCATGCCATATTTCTTTCGGCTCTGTATTTTGATGCTATGGTACTGACATTCGGGTCTGAGGCTGTGGTCCTAACATTCGTGTCTGTATTCCAATGCTATGGTCCTGACATTCGTGTTTGTATTCCGATGCTCTGGTCCTGACATTCGTGTTTGTATTCCGTTGTTTGTTTCAAATGTTTTGTTTTTTGAGCGGTTGAACAAACTAGCATTAGTGCTCTCAATAGGTAATGGGCAGGGAACAAACTCGCAACCAAACTCGGGTACAATTAACTCGGGCACATTCTCGGGAATGCAATCAGGCACAAACTAGGGAACAATTAACTTGGGCACAAACAATCAGCAACCAAGCGGCTAGCGAAACTCCGATTCTGACATAAACAATCAGCAGGGCGCAAAGTCAGGCATAATTAACTCGGTCACATTCTCGGGAATGCAATCGGGCACAAACTCGAGAACAATTAACATGGGCCCACCTAATTCGGGCAATTGGCAGGGCACACCAACTAACTCATCAGAAAAGGCTAGTGGAACATTAATGAAGACTGAGCGGTAAAGTCGGCATAAACATAACTCTAAGTATGTGTTGTGTCATGTGTTTCCATGTTGAGTTGTCCACTCAATATGCTATCATGTGTTTCGTGTACCTCTTTTTGGTCATTTATGTTTTCCAATTTTCATTGATGTCTACTTTAGCCCATACTTTGAAGCTTTGTAATATCTTTGCAAGCTGAAAAGTATTGTTCTCTTTTGTTTCCCTTTGTGTTTAAATGTTCCTACATTCTCGCATCTCCCAGAGGGGAGGACAAGAAAAATAGAGCTACCTTTCCTATCTTTAACAATAATAAAATAAGTTATAAAAATTAATTCTTGATATTTCTTTCAATAATATTTAATTATAGTCTAGGGAGGTAAGGAGAAATTTGGTTTGTGTGTCTGATGATCAGTAGGAAGGGGATGGCAAAAATGAGAGGTATCATTCAGAAAGCAATGCTTGTGCCTTTCCTTGCGGGTAAAATTTCATTGTTTGGTTGTTCACACCGAACAACTCTCTTTTTTTCTTTACAAGACTTGAATTCATTTTTTATCTTTCATGACAAATTTTTCCAAACAATGGAAGTGGCCTCTGTGAAATGATCAACATCACCCATGTGGGAAATCCATGAAAATGAAGAAACTACCCACAATTTAAAATGGAAGTGGCCTCTATGCAATGATCAACATCATCCATGTGGGAAATCCATGAAAATGAACAAACTACTCAGAATATAATCTTAAACTAGATAATTCAAACAAAATAACAGTAGAAATAGCATCACTAGTGATAAACACATTCCCTTATAAATTTGATGAATGCCACAATTAAGAACATTCAGTAGGGAACAAACACAAACAATAACTCCCCTTGGACTTTTCAAAAGGCTGGTGGAACATTAATGAAGACTGAGCAATAAATTTTGCATAAACAAAACTCTAAGTATGTTTTGTGTCATGTGTTTCCGTGTTGAGTTGTCCACTCAATACGCTATCATGTGTTTCCCATATTCTGTCACTATTTGTTTTAGCCCATACTCTAAAGCTTTGTAATATCTTTCCAAGCTGAAAAGTATCATGATCTTTTATTTACCTTTGTGTTTAAATCTTCCTATGTTCTCACATCTCACAGGAGAGAATGACCAGAAAAGTAGAGCTAGCTTTCTGATGTTTAACAATAATGAAATAAGTTATAATAATTAAAAAAATTAGTGACATGTGAAGGGTCTTTGGTGTGAGCTTCAAACTTAATCAATCACTATAGATTTGAAAAAATGATATGCTCTTATGTTACAAGTGAAAATGAAACCTTGGTTGATTATAAATAAAAATCTTGTACAACCTACAATGTTACTAAATGTAGACTTATATATATCAATCACTTCATATAATGTGTGGAGTTTAGAGTTTTATTTGGAAACCGACCATCAAATATTTACACAATTACAAATTATAGGTCTAGTTTACATTGGTGAATATTACCCTTTCTCACTTGATATTTCCTTAAATAGTATTTAATTCTAGTTTTTGTGTTTGATGGCCGGTAGAAAGGGAATGGCGACAACAAGATAGATCAGTTAGATAGTATTTAATTATAGGTTTAGTTTACATTAGTGAATATTATCCTCTCTAACCTAATATTTCATTATTTTGGGTGGTGTGCACTGAACAACTCACTTGTTTTTCTCTACAAGACTTGAATTTATTTTTGATATTTTCTGACAAATATTTCTGAACAATGGAAGTGGCCTCTATGAGATGATCAACATCACCTATGTGAGAAATCCGTGAAAATGAAGAAACTACCCAGAATTTAATCTTAAACTAGATAATTCGAACAAAATAACAATAGAAATAATATCACTAGTGATAAACAAATTCCCCTATAGTGTTGATGAATTCCAATAACCAATAATGAAGATTTTACACAAAAAAATTATATTTATTTTTAAAAATAGACTAGCTTCATAACAATGTTGAATACATCATTTCATAGCATAGAAAAACATTAAGGAAAAACTTAAACAAATTCATAATAATAGACTAATTTCAATACAATATTGGAAGTATTCTAAACGACAAACTAAAACATATTAAAATAATAGAAACTATGGCAATGAATGACAAGTAAACTGGATGATTCACATAACAGCGAATTGCATGCAAAAATGCTAATTCATATGAATTACCAACATACTATCCTTTTATATGGAGAGGATTCACAATAGGATTTTGGAGCATCTAAAACTAAATCCTTATGACATAAGTTAAAATATTTGTAAGTTGTTCTTTAATGTTGATATAAATGACTTCTCCTACCTTCTTTTGCATCAAATCTTTAATTAAATGATACTTAAGAGAAACCTATTTAAAGTTCTACTATGATGCACTGGACTTTTGGCCAATTTGATTGTTCTCATATTATAACAAAATAATGTCATACGTATAATTTGTTTCTCTACAATTTCTTCAAGAACATTCTTAAGCCATAATGTTTGAGTGCTCTAGAAGTGACTACAACATATTTTGCTTCTATTAAGGAAACAAAAACTATATTTCACCTCTTTGAGATTAATCTAAATCCAAAGGATAAATAATTACAATTGTAGAGTTTTGATCATCCATACTATCACTCCAATGAGAATCACTAAATCCAACTTGTCAAAACTCTTTAGAATTGTAGTAATGAGTGCCAAAGTTTAGAGTTCCTTTCACATACTTCAAAATTCTTTTGGCTGCATTCATATGAATTTTAAAAGAGTTTCTCATGTACCTTGAAACAAGAGAAACTTCATAAGGAATATCAATTTTTTTTTGGGTTAGAAAAATCAAACTTCTAATAATATTTCTATAAGTTCTCCCATCAACTCTTTCAACACCATCATCTCTACACAATAGAACTCCATGAGAAATTTGAGTTGAGGCTAGTTTACAACCAACCATATCTAGTTCTCCAAAATTCTAAATGGTGTAACATTATAGTGGAGGTAGTTAGGCGGGAATGGGCATGAGTGAAGGATTTTGAATGATGAGGATGATGCTAGTGAAGATGGTGAGGATGGGGATGTTGATCCTCTTGCTGATGGAATAGTGCCAATTGTGCATCTTCATCTTGGGATCTTTATGGTTTTTGAATGGATGGAGGGGGGCAGCATGGGGTCACTATTGTGCTTGTCTGTTGTGCCTTTTGGCTATGAGAAGCTTGAGGTTGGTTTGTTGTGGGTTGCTAACCTAGCCTATAGCTTGTGGTTGGTAGATGGAGCTTGCAGTAGTCATTTGCTTCCATCTCTGCTTTTCCTGGCCCATTTTGTGAAGTCTCCCCTACCTGTTGCTTCTGTTGTTGGCCCCTATGTGGCTTCTTGTTGGCCTCTATTTGGGCCTTGTAATGTGGCATGGGAGGGGGGATCTTCTTTCTATTGTTGGGGCTCATTTGTTTGGGCCTTGTTTTGTCTAGCTATTGCTTTGGGTGGGACAGGAGTTCCCTTATGTTTTCTTATCTTGTCTTTTGTCCCCTTCTTTGTGCCCTTGGTTAGTTTTTGGCCTTGGATTTCTGTTGGTTGCTTGGGGTTCTCCTCTTGCTTCTTTGTTGTCCCTTTCTCTTGGGCTCTCTGTGGGAGGTATTGTGTTCCCATCCTAGTTTCTTTTCTTAGGTTTTAATGATGGGCTTGGTCTATTTTTTTGGCACTATGGTTTGTGCTAGTGGTATCCTTGACTGGTTCCTTGGTTTTTAACTCTTAGTTTTGTAGAGGGTTATTTTCACCCTTTGGTGCTCTTAAGTTCTTTTTGTAGGTTGGGGGTGTGTTATTCCTAAAGGCTAGGATCCTTCAAATGGTGATGCTTAAGGCCCAAAAGTTTCTTCACTCAATATTGGTTGTGGTGTGCTCTTTTCCTTCTTCCAAGCTCTAGTTTTCTACTACACCAAAGGATGTCTTGTCTTTCCTTTCTATGAGTGTAGTTGCTTTCTATCAGGTTCTACAGTTGATGTCTTCTATGGAGGTGAAGCTCTTTCATATTGAGGTGGAAATGGGTGTTGTGGATCATGTGGGAAGCTTTATGTCTTGTGGTAAAGTATCTCTCTTCATCCTCTCCTATAGAGGGGTGCCCTCTCCTATTGAGGTGGAGGTTGGGTTGGTGTTTCTAGCTGATTGGTGTTGTGAGTTGGTTTGTTACATTCTGGTTGCTTTGTTTCCTTAATGTTTTAGGCAGGTTCTTTTAGTTTCTTTGGGTTTAAGGTCCTTCCAAAAACCTGATTGTAAAGGGTTTATGGTCCCTTCAAAACCTATTATGGGGTCAAGTTCCCTAAAAAATTGGTTAAGGGTTTAAGGTCCCTTCAAAAACCTTTGGGTGTAAGGTCCCAACTTTAGTTGATTTGTGGGTTCAAGGTCCCTATAAAACCTTTGTGCAGAATGAGCTTTCTTGTTTTATTCTTAGTGTTGTAGCTAATGGTATTTGTATTATATTTGGTGTAGCATGTTTCACTTGGATAGGGTATCTAGTCCCTTCAAAACTAGACTATAATGGGTTTTGGGTCCCATCTAAACCTACTTTTCCTCATCAAAAACAAACCATATCAAATTTCTTCAATATATCCTTTGCTTTTTGTTTCGACAAATGAAAACTTCATCCCTACTTTGATAAACCACCATTACTAGAAAATATTACATGAGACCTAAATATTTCATCACAAGTTCATTCATCATAGAAGTTTTCAATTCATCTTTCATATTAGAATTGATACTCATATGTAAAAATATCATGTCAACATGTAAACTAAAAATAAGATCATTAATTTTTTATTAGACATTAACTCTTACTTCTAGTCAATCCATTTTATTGAAAATAACCATAGATCCTAGCATACCAAGTTTTTGGTTCTTGTTTGAGGCCATTAAGGCCTTCTTTAGCTTGTAGACTTGATATTCTATTTCTCGAACCTCAAAATGTTGTGGTTGTTCTATGTAGATTTACTTTTCTAAGTAGCCATTAAAAAAGGAATTTTTCATATCCATGTGATGAATGCTCAATTTCTTTTGGCTTTCTAAAGAAATCAACATTCTAATAGTCTTTTTTCTTGCTATGGGAAAATGTCCCTTGATAGTCAATCCCATACCTCTATATGCAGTGTTTAGCAACTAATCCTGCATTATGTCTCTCAACAATCCCATTACTATTGTGCTTAGTTTTGTAGACACATTTAGTAAAAATATTTCTTTTGTCATGTGGAAGCTCTATAAGCTCTCAAGTATGATTTGTATGAATAGAATGTATCTCTTCTTGCATTTATTGCACCTAAACCTCATTAATACATGCATATTCAAAAACATGATGGGTCAAAATTAGCTTGTGAAAATTATAAATAAAAATGTATTGTCTCATATCTTTGTTGAACTATGTTGTCATTAGTGTTATCATTGATGTCAACTTCTAGTCTAGTAAGTATGTGTTGCAATAGTGTGGTTTCAATGAGATGCCAACCTCTAGTATGGTTGTGATATTGAATGCAACGTTTGTGTAGTTAAGTTTCAACCTCTAGTGTGGATATGATGGTAATTTCTTTTGCTGCTAAGTGTCGCTGATGTAGCATGTTGACCTAGTTTCCAAATGCTTTTGAGAAAATTTTCTTAATGATTGTACAAGGTGGTGAAAGTTAGTTAAGTGTTCTGTTCAACATTTCTTATATATTGAAGAGTTCTTGTGTGGTTTGGATGTGATGATTAGAGGTGTTAAAAGGTATTATATCTACTGCTTCATGCTTTGGATTGTGTGGTAGTGGTAGATGTGCTTGACAAACATTTTTCTGTGAAGTAGGTTGTTTGGGAGAAATGAAATTTCTTTTCTTTTCTTTGGATCGAGGATTCTTGTCTTACATATTTTGGGATTTGTTAATTTCATATGTATCTACCTTTCCTTGGATGGGTTCGTGTTAGGATTTTTTGCAAGCTTTGAATCGTGACTTGTATCTAGTGGCAATTTGATTGGTTGTAGAAAATGATAATGTTCTTCAAATTTATGAGGTTGTGGAAGTGTTGTTGGATATGTTATTGATGTTGGAACATTCTAGAATGTTTTATAATGTTTGTAAGATGTTTGTAAGTTGTTTCAAACTTGAGAGGTTGAATGTACTTTCTTGATAATTATTTATGTCAGTTTGGGTGATCTAGTGTGCTGTTGTTGTGTGGGGATGTTATTTGTTGTTTGGGGAAGCATTGTGTAGTCTATCAGTGTAGATTTGGGTCCTAGTTAACCTTTAGTGTGGTCTACCTTCACTTATTTCCATCATTGAGATGTGTGATGCTGACCTATTTGGTGGTTGTACATTTGAGATATATACTTTTTTATTAAGGTCAACTTGGAGAATATTTTTGAGGTTGTCAATGATATGTATACAAGGTCAAGTGTGTGATGAGTTGTGTGTTAAAAAATATGAATGTATATTGAGATATAAGTGAAAGCTTGAAAGATTAAGGTTACCGAAAGCAGTGAGCAGAATCTTTTTGCATTTTTCATTTTGCTAGAAGTTGTTGGAGGTAGTGAGTTGAAGGCTGTGGATGGTGTAGAATTATTATGGTGGATTCTCCTATTTATCCAAGGTTGTGGGCCTCCATGTAATATACTTCTTCTATTCTCTTTTCTTGTAAACAATGAGTCCTTGGTAGTGAGCACTTTGTAGTGAGCCCTTCTTTCATTTCTTCTAGACAATTAGTGCTTTGGGAAATGAGTCCTTCTAGTAGTGAGGCTATTGTAATCAAATTTCATATACAGATTTGATCCTTATTATTGTTTATCCTAATTAGGGGTTTCCACATCAATTTCGTGTTCTATTGTGTATGATTGTTCATGTGTTGTTGTTTCATTTGTTTCATACTAATAAGGGTTTAAATATTAATAAGGGTTTGAATATTAGTGAGGCTTTGAAGGTTTTATTGTAAAAAAACATCACCCCACTCTCATTTTTTCTATGTGTCTAATAATTGGTATTACAGTAGTGGCTCTTTTAAAAAATATTAATCGCTTATGGTAGATCTAGATGGTAGAAAAGAAAGGTGTCAAATCTCCTATGTTCGATGAAACAAATTACACTTTCTAAAATGCCATGATGGAAGGATATCTTGTCTCCTTAGGGTATGAAGTATGGAAATCAATTTAAGATGGTTATATCATGTGTACTACTACTCTACCCATTGATAATTATATCAAAGAGTATGAGATCAATGGGAAAGAAAGGTATACTATTTTAAGTTGACTTTCTTATTCAAAACTTATTAAGGTGATTAGCTTAAAATATTCTATAGAGATCTAGAAGTTGGAAATTATTTATGGAGATGATAGGGTCAAGCAAGGAAATATGTAGAATTTCAAAGCCAAATTTGAAACCATAAGGATTTCAAAGGATGAAGATATTGGAGGCTACAAGCACAAGGTGGATGAAGTGGTCAATTCCATCAATGATCTTGGTGGAAAGCTAGAGGAGAATGAAGTGGTGAAATAGGTATTGAGAACCCTTCCTAAATTTTATAGTTCTAAATTTTTTGCTATTAAGGAAGCTCAAAATTTGGATCAATATTGTAGAGATCAATTATTTGGTGCTTTAACTACTTTTGAATTAAGAGAGTTTTTCCTAGATGATTGAAGGAAAGAGACTACTTTTAAAGTTATCAAGAAAGAGAGTAATGATGAATTTGATCTTGATGATTTTGATGAGGTGGAAGAAATTTTTTCAGAAGATTGAAAAAGGACACTAGCAAATATAGAGGTAAGTTACCCTTCAAGTGTTTTAGTTGTGGAAATATAGGTCATTATTATTCAAAATATCCAAAAAAAACTTTCTAATGACAAATAAAAATATCACAAAGGAAAATCTATTTGTGTAGTGTGTTTTCTAACCTTAAAAATGCAAAACAAAATGAAATGCAAAGAAAGAACAACACAAAACAACACATCAAGATTGGACAAGTTAAACTTGAACAAAAGAAGAATGAAAAAAAGGTACCTTGCCCAAGTTGATTGGTTGGTTGGCCTTGTTGATTTGATCATTTGTGTGCTCCTTCAGATGGAAAATCACATAAAACTAGATGCAAAACAATGGTGCTTGATGATAGGGATTCAAATGATGCAAGTGCGTATGTGAGTGGATGCACAAAATGGATGAATAATGAGCTTGAAAGTTGTAGCAATGGAGTATGGTTATGAGAGCTTGAAGGCTTGAATGCTTGATTGCTTGAATGGTGAATGAATAAAATGAGGGTAGAATCCTCTACTTTTAGGGGAAATGCCCTTAAGAAATGGAGGGATGAGATTTAGCCAACATGGAGAAGAGGTTGCTTTCCCCAAAAGGAGAAAGCATTTAATGAATGTTGACTAAGGATGTCTTCCATAAATGGCATAAGGATTAGGTTGACCTAATCATGCAATTAAGGTTGTGCAAACATGTGATTAGGTGGTTAATGAAGGATTAGAAGAATGTTGCAAGAGTTGGAGGATGTGACATTAATTCTGATTAAGGTGTGTACATCTTAATCAAAGATTAATTAAATTAATCAGATTAAGAATAATTATGGAGGATGGGATAACAATAGAGAAAATATTGAATTTAAAATGGATTTAAATTCAAAAGATAGAGTGACTAAATCAAATAAATTAAGACATTTATTTAATTTAGAGCAAAAGGGGAATAAAGGTAAAGTATATAATTATTTAAATTAAATACCTTAGGAACATTAGAAAAAAGAGGGAATATTAATTAAATAAATAATTTAATTAATGTCAATTGGGCATGTGAAACAGACAAATAAAAGGGATGAATTTGACCATATGGGAGCAATCAAATTCGGTTGTCTACATTTTTCCCCTCTTCAAAATACTATTGGAATAATAGTTTTTTGAAGAAAAATAAACTATAGGTGACTCAATAGAAGAATGGACTAGAGAAATGATGCCCCGGTGTCACAAGGGAATGAATTTGATAGAGGAATAGAGGAAAATGATAGGGTATGCCCCCTCAATAGGGATGATGGGAAGATCAAGGGGCCCTGGGTAACTTCTCAATATGAAGAAATGGAGGGTACCACAAGATAGAGCTCAAAAAACTGTGAAGAATGACTTTTGAATAGAGGAAAATGGACACTGAGTGTGCAAATGGCGGCCCATAGGAGGAAAGGAATTAAGTAAATCAAAAAGGGGTTAAATAAAAGGTAAAAATACCCAAAGTTTAAAAGGTTAGAAAAAAGAGGGAAAAATTACATATAGTAATTTTGGAAATTATTATTCCTCATTGGCACACCTGGCAATTGAATGTGAGAGAGAGAAGAGGAAGAAAGTGACAAGGATCGCTGATCAGTATGATGATGAGATCATCCATCAAGTTGACTAGGTGTGGCTATACTATCACTAGCATACAAAACCCCGCAAAGTTAGTCCCAAAACCCTCTTTGTCATTTTGACAAATTTTTCTCAATTTTTATGCATTTTGAAAACATGGTTTTTGGGGTTTGGGTATATTAGAAAAATGGGTAATTGGCAAATTGCATTTTTTCCCAACTTGTTAGGAAAAATCACCCGTGTAACATGTCGAGCAAGGGGAGGTGAATTCTCCTATTTTAGGGGAAAATTCACTGAAAGAGAGGGAAAATAAGCCTTAAAGGGGTAAAATTGAGAATAGGGGAAAAATTGGGGAGGTAAGGGCAGAGTCACCCATCGGACAGGAGAACTCTCCCATCCATGGGAAATGGGCGGGTTTTCTCATTAGACATACAAACTTGCCTATCTGGGCCTGGTGATGGGCGGGTTTTCCCATTGGATAGGAGAACTCGCCTGTTTGGGTGATGACGGGAAAATTTGCCCATTAATTGGGAGAATTCACCCAAAAGGGCAGAATAGAGGTTAAAAGGGAGAATTCATCCATGAATTAGGTGAATTCACCCAAAAGGGCAAAGCAAAGGTTAGAAGAGCGAATTTTCCCCATACACGGGTGAATTTTTGAAACTTAGAAAAGGAGAGGAGTCAGGGGAAATCTACAAGAAAAACCCGAGGTAGAGAAGAAAAAGGAGAAAAGAGAATGAAAGTGAGGAGATTAGGTGAAAGTGATTGACATATTGCTTCATGTGAATGCAGCATTTTGACACCTTGAGGACACGAGAGGCATTCAATAGTCTTGGAGGTGATGATTGTGACTATAAATGGTGAGGATCATGCAACACTGGCATGAGCAGGCTTATTGCATATGCTCGGGTACCCAACTATTAGAGCACACTGAGCATTATTGACTACACTGATGGAGCGATGGAGCTCTGAGACATCAACATTCCATCTCCTGACAAGGGAGATTATTATCACACTAGAGGACGTGAGGAGGATCCTGCGGTTGTCAATAGCTGGTCACCTTGTGAGTTGGATGAGGTCAAAGGGATGAGAGTGTGATTGAAGCCTATGGGTCCTCTTTAGGTGACTAGACCTACCGATTCAGGGAGTTGAGCTAGATCTGGATGGATGCTTAGGACTAGGAGTTCCAAAATTACCGTTATAACTTTGTGGGTTGATTAGTGGTATCTTGATGCTAAATAGGAGTGAGAGGTTTTGCAGCCTCAAGGTGATTGAGGTTTTCAAGAATATTGTGGAGTAGAGGGAGTGGAAGTTTTCATGGGGTACATGCATACTAGAAGAACTATACAAAGGCATGCATGTGGTATGCTATCAGTGAGCACTTAGGTTGACACATGTGATGGTGTTATAGGTTTGGGCCTAGGAGCACATTAGTGTGGCTAGACTAGGGATATTGGTTGTAGGGATGTGGAATGAGACACTTCCAGTAGTGCACTGGTATGGGGCAAAGTACAGGTGGTGACTACATTACCAGGATGCCGGTGATCTAGAGAGATGGAGGAGGAGATTGGATGACTTACAAGAGGACTAGATCATATGGAGACCATACATATAGTGATGGTTTTCATGTTGGAGTTAGGATAAGAGGAGACATAGAGGATACTTCTTCACAGTATCCTACTTGATTGGGAGGGATACACACATAGTGGATATGCACAGGACTGAAAGAGTGTTGAAACAGTTTGGGTTACATTTAAATATCCTACTAGGACCACATAGGTTTAGATGGATTACCCAAGAGTGACCATTGGGTGATCAGATTATAGTAGAGTTTGCAAGACAATAGTGGGATGAGTTTCAACAGGTGTTGTACCTTGAGAGAGGAGGGATAGCAAATGCAGGGATGACAATGAGATATTCCATGTGGTGGGCATGACATAGACCAACATGGATTATGACCATGTGCTTGATTATAGGGGAATTCAACAACACGTTATAGGATGAGGTGAGAATAGCTGGACAAAGGAGAGTTAGGAGGAGAGGGGGCCAATAGAGGAGAGGCAAGGATAGAGAGGCTAAGGTAAAGGAGGAGAGAGAGGGCCTACAGAGGAGAGGATAGTGGGAGGTGATGGAGGTATATCCATTCCCCATAGTACCTTATGTCCCACCACCACTAGAGCATCCAGTCATTCTGCTGATAGAGCCCCTAGCGAGGTTATGGATTGTTGAGCAGAGACTCACAGAGTTAGAGGTAGAAAGAGATAGGTTGTAGGCTGAGGTGGATAGGGTGTAGGCTGAGGGAGATAGGGACTTCAAAGAGCTAGCATAAAAGGTGGGAGGGAGATTATGGGAGATAGAGGTAGAGAGAGACAGATTGTAGGTGGAGGTGACCAAACTACAGGTAGAGGGAGAGAGAGACCATGGGGAGTTGGAAAATGAGGCATCTATACAGGTCCTATAGGAGGAAGAGAGAGATATGGAGGATCTAAGGAGGTAGGTGACAAAGCTATTGAGGGAGAGAACTGAGCTAAGGAGGGAGCAAGATGAGCTCTAGGATAGAGTAGAGCTTGTAGAGGAGATAGTTGAGGATGTAGGATTGGTACTAGATAGAGTGGAGACGACAGTGGCCTAGTTGCAGACCATGCAAACAGAGGGATGCAACATAGGCATAGTTACATGCCCTATAGGATGAGAGGGAGGCAACAAAGGCATGGATACTGACGTTGCAGAGAGAGAGGGATGCAACAAAGGAACAAATACAAGCATTGTAGAGAGAAAGGGATACAATAGAGGCATGGGCTTGAGCCTTTGAAGAGGGAAAGGACACAACAACAGATTAGATGTCATGGATGTAGGTGGAGATTAAGTAGTTGTGACTAGCATAGGATGCCTGGGAGTAGGAGAGGAGATCCATGTTTGGATTTTGAGATAGGTATAGGGAAGAGTGGGATACGACCAAGTATTAGGTGACAGAGAGGGAGGAGTACATGAGGGAGGCTAGCTACTATATGGTGGCCTACTTCATAGTGGTTCTAGATCTCGCACACCATGTACCTGCCTATGTTTGAGCAATACCATAGATACCAACACCTTCATGATTAGTAGGGATACATACTCGAGGGTAAAATAGCTATAGAGAGACTCCACCGTGTAGAGGTCTGGTGCCAGATTCACCACAAAGGCTAGATGCAAGAAGCTCATGATAGAGATGATAGGGATGACATGATCTTGATTCTTGATAGATGCAAGATTGTTAGATAGGGGACAGGGACAAAGGCCACATATTACAAAGCACAGATTAGCGTTGTACCTATATTTTATTTTTTGATTATGGAGAGACATGAGGGATATGTATTGATGTATTTATGATGGACATTATGTTTTGATATTTATATGATATGCAATGACCATTTTCAACACCATGTGTTGTTATCTGATGAACATTTATTTATGGATGTATGTATATAGGGGTGTGAGTTATTATGACATGCAAATGATTATGATATGCATATTTATCTATGATTATTTATGTTTATGTCAATGTGGATGAGATATCTAAGATGCATTATTCCTAAAATTTGTGATGCAGGATGTGAAGGATGATTATGATGTTATATGATATGGTTTAGTGGACTAATGCTTTGTGATGGAGGTGGTGATGTATGTATGTACACATTATTTAGTTGCAATTTATGATGACATGAATTCAAAATGTATGTATGCATTTGTGACCTATGTTGTAAATGAATATGCAATGTAACAAGATAGATTAGGATGTTTCAAAATAACAATTTTAAACAACCTAAATGGATAATGCAATGAAATGATAATGTCATGAATTTAAGATGCTTAGAATAACCAATTAAGATTAGTCAAACAACTTAAAATGATAATGAAAATGAATTCAAGATGGTTAGACTAATAGATCTATATTAATCTAAACAACTTAAATGATAATTCAAATGAATCTAAGATGCTTAGAATAACTAATTAAGATTAATCTAAACAACTTAAAATGAACATGATAGTGATAAATGTAAAGTGGAATAATAATGTTGTCCATATGAATGATGGGAGTAATTAAATTCCTTACAAACATTTAATATCTGAATTAAACTAGCATGTACATGAGGGTAAATGATGGGCTAAATGAAAAGTACTTACCCGATAATCATTACAAAATTAAGGGTGATGGGTGACAATGGATCACACATTAGGGTGAGGGATGATGGATGTGATGTTGCAACTATCAAGAACCATAGGAATCTTGAGAAGAACAGGAGATGGGGGAATGAATGTTTACACAACCAAAATCACAAATCATAGGTTAGGGAAAGGGATGAATGAAGGACAAATGCAATGCAATGAAAGGATGAATGAAATGAAATCATAATGCTATTTTCCATTTTCAAGAGCATTGATTTTTGGTATAGCATAAGACACAACATGCCATGGTATGATGAACCATGGAAGATTCATGTCTAATGCATGAAACAAACACAACAAACAAGGAGGCTATCCCAACACCCCAAAGTTGTGATCACTTTCGTCGGGATAGGTATTGGGATAACTGTAGGCACAAAGGATGCCACAACATAACACAAGACTATAAGGATCTTGGTGGGTACTACATGGGACAACCAAGAAGTCAACAACAACCAGAAGATCAAGATATGCCCTTATGTTTACTAGTCAAAGTACACCATGATATGATGGATCAAATCGACCATGACAATGTGTAGTAGGGTGCTCAAATGATTAAAAAAAATTGAAAGCATCTAAAGATCACAATCAATTTCAAATGTCCTTTACCACAAGATCAAGAGGGTGGATGGGATTGATGAGGTCTGTTAGGAAGGATGCATCCTATTGAGACCAAAGATGGAAACTAAACTAAATGATCAACTTGACGTAGGATACTCAATACTGATTGGATCTCTTGATACTAGTGGATCTCATTTGTTATGAACCAACTAAATAGGGACATACTTGATGACACAACCCAAGACACAAGACACAAGATGAACACACCCTAAAGGCCTAGGGGCTTGGGGCCTAAACAAAGATTAGCACTTCCTATGTGAAAGTGTAGAACCCTCATAGTTCAATAAAATACCATGGAAAAAAGCATAAAGAGGACAATGAAGACTGATGATGGATGATGAAGGCTAATGAAAGCCTCGGGGGTAGATCAAAGGATCAACCCTACCTACGTGAAAGCATAGAGACCTTGTAGTTTGATAAAAGACCATGGATAAAAGTGGAAAGAGGACAATGAAGATCGATGATGGATGACGAAGGCTGATGAAAGCCCCATGGGAAGATCAAAGGATCAACCCTGCCTACGTGAAAGCACATGGGCAATGTAGTTTGAAAAAACACCTATGATAAGAGATGGAGAACTGGCCCAACAAGATGGACGACAGCTGCAAGGGAATATCAACATCAAGTGGCTGGCCATACTATTCTAGATACTAGAGAAGTAAGGAGGATGACCATCAGGGAAGACTGCAGCCACGTGAGGTTGTATGTAGTTGGATTCATTATTGATGATAGGAGAGGACGAGACCTAATGAGGACCGACACGATGGACCCTTGGTGATGACACAAGACTGATAATTGACATAGATAGACAAGCTCAGATTAGGATTAAAAGGTTAGGATTGTGGACAACTGATTTGGATCATCCAATACTCAACCAACAAATATCAAGCAGCCAAGGATGGGATGCTGCTAGGAAGACAAGATATGATAGGTTTCCAGGGTTGGATATGCAGATAGGATGGATAGAAGGATGAAGTAACTAGGATGCAAGCTAGATAATGATTAAGCCCCCTACTAATGGCACTTGTTACTAGGTTTTCACCAAATTTACTTATCCAAGGCACCACCAGGGGTAGTTTTCACCAGAGGACAAATTATTTCTCTTTTTTATTTTAGAATTTTTTTTGTATTTTTGAATTTTTTTTACTTTTTTGAATTTTTCTACAGGAGATTGTAACCCTACTGACTTAGGTACAAAAATATTTTAGGTGCATGATGTTTATAGGCTCTTAAAAAGGCTCTCCTTTAGGTATAACAATCCTATATACTCTAGAACTATACTTAGTTGTGATGACATAGGGACCTAGCCAGTTAACCTCAAATTTTCCTTTCTTGTCTTGATCTTGCTGATTATGTTGATTTTCATTAAGGACTAGATCACCCACATTGAATTGGTGTGGATGAAATTTCTTATTGTAGCTTCTCCTAAGATGATGTTGATATGCTTGTAGATGATTATATGCTTTGATCCACTTTTCATCTAGGAGTTCTAACTAACTGAGGTGGGAAACCCATGTATCTTCATCACTAATAAGATTCTTCAGATATATTTTGAGGGATGGGATTTCAACTTCTATTGAAAAGATAGCATCAACACCATAGATGAGAGAATATGGAGTGGTGCTTGTGGGAGTTTTGATGGAAGTGTGGTAAGCTCAAAGGATGGGATGGATATGGAGATGACAATCTCAACCAGTGTTGTTAACAACCTATTTCAAGATTTTGATCAAGGTTTTATTTGTAGCCTCTGCTTGACCATTACCTGGAGGGTAATAGGATGTAGACCAATGATGTCAGATGTGAAAATTTTCACATAGGTGTTTCATGGCCTAGTTTTGAAATGGATTTCCATTATCGTGATGATTGTGGATGGGATTCCATACCTTCAGAGGATATCAAAGATGATGAATTTAGAAATTTGAGTTCTTGTAATTTGCAAAAGTGGAATTGCTTCCACCTACTTGATGAAATAATTAGTCGCAGTAATGATGAAAGAGTGGCCATCGGAAGATGAAGGGTAAATCTTTCCAATCAAGTTGAAACCCCACTATGAAAAGGGCCATGGTGCAAGGATGGGTTGCAAGTCTTGTGTAGGAGCATGTATCAAGTTTTCATGTTGTTGGTAGGGTAGAAATTTCTTCACAAACTCACAAGAATTGTGCTCCATTGTTGGCCAATAATAGCCTGCTCTAAGGATCATTTTGGCTAAGTCCATACCATTTGAGTGAGCCTCACAAACACCACTATGTACCTTTGTTAATGTAGTGCAAGACTTGGTCTCATTTAGACACCTAAGAAGGGTTCCATCATACCCATGATTATAAAGTGCATCCCCCACAATAGTGTAATAGGAGGTGCATTGGATGAAGGATTTGTGTTGGTTACGTGTGAGGGTAGGGGGTAATATTTTATCATGAAGGTAGTGTAGATGTCATGATACCATGGTGATTTAGGACCTATGATGTCGTACATCATTTCACTCTCAGGGATGTCATAAGCAAGGATTAACTGTTGTTCAACTAGGAAATCACAATCTGTTCAATCTTTTGGCATGTTAATTAGAGAACCAATCATAGCCATTGCATCGACAACTTTATTTTGTACCCGAGGGATCTATTCAAATTGGATGGAGGAAAAATGATTCTTGAAGTGATCCACCATGCATTTATCAGGCAACAACTTGTCATCTCTTGTTAGAAACTCATCATTGACCTATTTGATGATCAGTTGTGAATCACCAAAAACTCATAAGTGAGTGATGTTCCATTGCATGGCAATTCAAAGACTAGTGAGAAGAGCTTTATATTTTTCTATATTGTTCGTGCATGGGAAAGTAACCTAAATGACTTAGGGATGTAGTCACCTTGTGGGGTGACAAACAAGATACCTACCCTAGCTCCATTGTGCATGTATGATGCATAAAAAAAGAGTGTCCATGTAGGGGCTTCTACAACTATAAGAACCTCTTCATCGAGAAACTCTTTGACCAAGGGATAGGCATCCACCAAAGGAGCGTTTTCCAGCTAACCTACTATCACTTGCTCTTTAATAGCCTTTTGGTCCACAAACTCTATATCAAATTTTTCTTAATAGCATGACACACTTAGCCATGCGACTAGTCAAAGTAGTTTTGGGTAACAAGTATTTGAAGGTATCAACCTTTGATATTAGCTTCACTGGATGGCTGAGTATATAATGTCAAATATTTTGTGAACTAAAGACTGCAAATACGCAAGCTTTTTCCATTTGAAAATAATTGTGATAATAGGCTACTAAGTCTAACTAATGTAGTAGATTGATCATTCCTTTCAAGACTCATCATGTTGTGCTAACAATTCCCCAAGTGCAACCAAAGTAGTTGAGATATAGAACAAGAGTGGTTTTCCAAAAATTAGAGGCATGAGGATGGGAAGATGAGCCAAATACTCTTTAATTTTTTCAAAACCTAGTTGACGCTCAGAATCCCACTTGAATGACTTATCTTTTTTGACGAGATGAGTGAACGGTTGGCATTTGTCAACTAACTAAGCAATAAACCATCTGATGGACTACAATTTTCCTTGAAGGCTCCTTAACTATCTTAAATTGCGTGGTGGATGCATTTCCATGATAGCTTTGACTTTAGCAGGATCTAATTCTATGCCCCTTCTAGAAATAATGAAATCCAATAGTTTGCTAGATGTAACCCCAAACACACACTTCTTCAAATTCAACCATAGCTTGTAATGGTCTAGTCACTCAAAAAATTTCTTCAAGATCATAGGTTGCTCTACTCTTGTTCTGGATTTTCCCAACAGATCATCAACATAATCTTCCATGATGATGTGGATAAGGTCATGAAAGATGATTTTCATAGCATGTTAGTACATTACTCCCACATTCTTGAGGCCAAAGGGCATGATGTTGTAGCAAAAGGTGCCCCAAGGCTTGGTGAAGGTTGTCTTATGTTGGTCCTTAGGTGCTATTTTGATCTAGTTATAACAAGAGAAGCCATCCATGAGGGATAGCATCTCATGTCCTACCATTAAGTCAACCAACATATCAATGTTTTATTAGGGGACAATCATCTTTAGGGAACACTTTGCTAAGATCCTTGAAATCCATGCAAATCCTAATATTCCTGTTAGGTTTGGCAATTGGCACTATGTTTGAGATCCAATTATAGTAGTCAATGGTTCTTATGAAACCAACCTCTAATAGTTTCTCTAACTCCTTGACCAACAAGGCTACTTGAAGATGAATTTTTCTAAGTTTTTGTTTAACCGGTTTAGCATTGGGATGCACATCCAAATGGTGTACTACTAGAGAAAGATCCAAACCTAGCATATCTAAATAGGCGAACACAAAATTGATGATAATGTCTTTGAGAAGCTAGACAATGATGGAGTGCTCTTCTTCTGATAAGGATTTGGCTACATACGTGATTTTTTTATCTTCTTCCATTCTCAGGTTGACTTCCTATGTTTCTTTGATGAGAATAGAGGATTGTTCAAAAAGTTGAGCTCCCACAAGGGGAAGATGAATGTCCCCATCTTCCAATGCCTTGTCAAGGTTTTCACTACTAGATACACCTTTTATTTTTAATTTTCTTGAGTTAGGAATTTCCTCTAATAGGTTTTCACTAGATGACCCTTTTAAATTTTTTTTCTTCTTATTTTTGTGGTTAGGGTGTTCATCCTCCCCCAATCCCATAAGATGCATGTAAGTAGCCACTGATGGAAATGTGTCGATTGGTGCACTAGATTGTAGATCCCAATCAATAAGTTTAGGGTGGCAAAGGGAAAGGTTAATGATGATAATAAATAGGCAGTCAAACATAGAAGTATCCCATAAGATGCATGTAAGCTCTTGGACGCATAGGTGATAATAAATAGATCCCATAAGATGCATGTAAGTTCTTGGATGCATAGAAGTATCCACTATTTGCAGTATTTCTTGCTTTTCTACACCAAGGCCTCCCCCCTGATAATGGTTTTTCTCAGCACACTTAGAGGGCCAAGGATAGGTCTCTTGGAAATATTCTTTTAGAGGGGGAGAAGGTTTAGGTTCTTCATGATATATCCATTGGCTAATGTCATCCTCATGTGTGTCTTGTCATAACCCAGGAGATCTGAAAGTATTGGTTCCTACATTTTTAGAGCTAAGGGTTATCGTCTTCTCTTCTTGCTTTGGCTCGGACTGAGAAGGTTATCCATATGCATGTGGTGAGGGTGGAATGGTTGCCACATTTAAAGTGGTACACATTTCATACTCACCACACCCCTTGTCAATTATTTAGACCTTGGTAATGGTGCAGATGGATGTAGAAGATGGAGTGGATGATGTGGTGGCTAGGGCATTGGAAGATGGACAAGAGGATACTTCCTAAGGTGGTCCCATTTCTACTCTTGGGAAATAATGAGAATGGGGAAAGGAAGCTTCTAGTGTGCGATAATACTCAAATGGTTGAGGCTCATCTTATATTGTAACTTTCATCCCATTAAAAGAGAACTTCAAGCATTGATGGTAAGTGGATGGGACAGCTTTCATGGCATGCATCCATGGGAAGCCAAGAAGAAGGTTATAAGGGAGGTCCTAATCAAGGACATGATAGGTAGTGTACTGTACAACTGGACAAACCTGAATTGGAAGACAAATAACCCCTTAAGAGTCTCTTTTCACATTTTCATAAGGCTTTATAGTGATAATTTGATTACTTTTAAAGTTAGCATTGGTGTAGTCTACCTGCTTTATGAACATTAATGTGTAAAGAAATAGGGTAAAGCCTTTATCTACCAAGACCCTTTTTACTTTGTGGTTTGGACTAAATCCTAGTTGATATGTAGTTGAGAGGTGTCCTACCAATGCTTGGAATTGTGTAGGATCTATGTAATTGGGGACATGTGTATCCTGTAAAGCTTTGGTTAATATTTCTTGGTGGACAAGAGAGGACTTCAACAAATCTAGGATAGATATTTGCGTCGGAGTCTTTCCTAGGTGGTCAAGAATATTATACTAGGAGCTTATAGGAGGTGGATGGGTTGACATTGAGGATCCAAGGAAAATTATGTGAGTATGAAAAATTCTAACACATTGGGGATCCTTTCCTTTTACTTGTATCACAGACACACGTGGTTCTACCTGACTAATATGCATGAGGAGGCCTTCATAGTTATAAAGTACATTCTTGTAAGTGATATTATTTATGTTGTTATTCTAGTTATTATTGTTACTGGGACTAGGATTTGCATTAGATGTGCTAGCACCTTGGTTATGCTTTGGGAAGCCATTTTGATAAATTTTTAGTTGAGCATTGGACGAAGAGGCCTAGTTTGCATCCACTTGCATATCTCCTCAATCTATGAGGTCTTGGATATATGTTTTTAATCCTTGAAATTTTTTTTGCTGAATGATCCTTAATCTTATGAAAATTGCAATACTCATTCTCTTTGCACCAAGTTGTCTTGGGCTTGGACTCATCAAAAGGCTTGGTAACAAGATACATGATTGGATAACTTACCTGTGATAGCCTATTGAAAACAACACTTAGGGGTTATCCTAATTGAGTGAATTGATGCTTATTGTTTCCCTGATTATTTTGATTGGACTGCTGAGGAGGATGAGGTGCTCCATATGGCATGGATATAGAATTAGGAATCAATTGTTGGGGAGGTTCATATTCCAGCCTCTATGAGGTATTTCCTACCAAAACATGTTTAGTAATCGATTGTTGTGGAGGTTCATTTTGTAGGACCCTTTTTGATAACCTCTACAAAATTATGACTAAAGGAAAATAGTTTTTAAAGGATATTCTCAACTTTCAACCAGTATAAATTATGCTCTACTTTGAATTTAATTAATAATTATTATTCATTTTCTATTTGAATTACGACTAAAGTCTTGAATGATAGGCTAATTGAAAAAATCTATAGCTTTCAAACAGTACAACATTTTTTGAATCTAAAACATGTGTCACATTCTATGCTTCACATACTATAGGATTAAAAAAATATATTGAATTTCATGAAGTTTTGACCATGTTATGGTGGTCAGACATACAATTTTTTATATTTTTAAAAAGTTGTAATAAAAAATTCATAATTAATTATTTACTTGGAAAAAAATTACAAAGAAATATGCATGACATCCAGACATGAGTATACTTATTTCTAAAATCTTATAAAAAAATATTATCATTTTATTGTGGTTAGGGTGGTTAGAAAAACACCTACTTCTTATTTTTTCCTAAAATTTAAGTAATACTGCATTGGAATTTGAAATTTTCACCAAATAGATTTTTTTTAAAAAAAAAACCTAGTTATTTAGAAACTACATTCAATTTTCTATAGATTCTATTCTTACATATTTTTGAAATAATATAAATAACTTATTCAAAATTTTATGGAAAGTTCCCTAACTTGGATTTTTCTAAATTTTTTTGCCACTTAAGGGCCTATTTTTTCCATGATGATCCTTTACATACCTAAGTTATACACCATATCAGGATAAGCATTGGCTATGAAAAGGGTTACCATTTCCTTCTCACTAGGGGGATATTTCATGCAACTAGCCACTACATGCCACCTTTGTAGGTAGCTAGCAAAGGTCTCTTCCTCACACTATTTTTCTTTTAGGAGATCCAAAGTATTGATGTCTTTCTTCAAGGTGAAGGAGAACTATTTGATGAATTGCTCTGAAAGATCTACAAAGGAATAAATTTACTCCTTCTTTAGACCCATAAACCAATCTAAAGCTAGCCCTGCTAAGCTCCTAGAAGAAAAGAACAAGAGGTAATTGTCACTATGTTGAACATCTTGGCATTTCGAATAGAATTCTTGAAGATGGAATTTTGGATCTTTGGTTCCTTTGTATTTATAAAATTTAGGCACTTCAAAGTGCTTTGTAAAAGGAACAAGCAATATTGAGGGACCGAACGGATAAGGAGAAATCTCTTCAAACTTGAAGGACATTTTAGATGTACCTGCTTGTAAGTCTTTCAGTGCGGCTTTCATTTCTTCCCACTCCTTGTGAATAGGTGGTGTTTGAGATGGATTAGATAGGATGGATTGGTTATATAGAGTATTTTTTTGATAGGATGACAATGAGGAAAAAGAATGATGATCACATGAAGGTGGTGTGTATGAATGAATGGGCTGATATTGATTGGTGTAGGAGGATTGCGACTACTGAGTGGTGTAGGATTGTTGATAGTACGATGAATTCTAATAGTAAGAGGTAGAGGCCCCTTGTTGGTAGGATGGAGGTGCTTGATAGTATGAGGTGGAAGCACCTTGTTTGAAGGATGGTTGTTGATAAGATAGAGGCTGCTACAAAGCATAGTATGGGTTGGACTAATAGTTATAGGCGATGTATTGTTCAAAAGTGTATGGTGGTTGTTGGAGATTAGGTTGCTGATAAGAAGTGGAAGAAGCATGTTTATATGGTGGTTGTTGATAGGGTGGCTATGAAGTGGTGGTATAAGGTGGCTTTTTGGTTTTAGGTTGTTGATAGGAAGTGGAAGAACCTTGTTGGTAAGGCAGTTGTTGTTGTGGTTGTTCTGGGACATGGTATGTATGACCAGGATTTGGGTTGGATGTGGAAATTCTTGTGTAAAGTGAGATATTTAGGTGGTACATGTACTAAGTAATGTTTTGCGAGATATGTTGGTGAGATGGTTATTGTTGTGTCAGGATTTTCATGTGTTGATGAGATGGCTATGCATAAAGGGGTTGAGATGGGATGTTAGGTTATTGGGTGACTTGTGGTTTTTGGAATGGCAGATTTTGAGGAGGTTACGATGGATTACCATGCGGTTTCAAGATGTGGAGGCTACTATGGCTGCACTATCAGGATGGGAATGTTTTGTTGTGGAATAGTGGTATGCTGAGGGGTCTGTTGGTGGGTATGTTGAGGATTTTCTTGTGGAAACTACTATTGAGATGGAATGTTGCCCTAGGGCGGTTGTTGAGGAATGAACAGATTGGATGTGAGAGTAGACCCTAGAGGTGGTGGTAGGAAAGGGTTGCCCCTATATTGATTGGTGGCTGACTTGGCTAGTTTGGAAGAGGTGATGCAGGGGGAATAGGAGTTGGACCTTGCAGAATGTTAGGAAGTAGCAGCAGTGGAAAATTCTGAGGCATGTTGTAGGCAAGGGGGTCATTAGGATCAGGACCCAACTAAGATGCTCCCATGACTATGATCTTAGGAGGAGGGTGAAAATCATAGAGGATGGAATTCTCAAACCCTTCATGATACCAATTGTCTATAGGAGGGCCCTCATGGATGTACAAATTCCTTGAAACATTATGTGAGGTTTGGGGGTCTTGAGTCATGGGCGCAGGAAGTGTAGTATTGACGTACTTTGATAGATCAAACCTTGTTAGTGGTTTGACACCTCTCATTAGCAAGGTGGTGAGAATTCCATCCCCCCACTCATTGAGTAAATGATCATTCATCTGGAGGTTAGTGGAGTTACTAATATACTCATTAATAGTGACTTCAGTTTGGACAACCATGCTCTCATCAACAGGAGGTGATGTGGTTTGGACTTTAGTATTGACTTCAGTGTTGGATTGGGTTGAACCACCATTTTTGGGATCTTAAGGAATATTTTGGGCCCCTTGGCCTTGTTGTTTTTCCATTTTCTTTTGTTGTGATTAGGTCTGAATGAGCATGAAAGTGAAAAACTACTAAGTGGACTAAGATGGAGTTACACTCTAGGATGCAAATGAGGATGAGCTAGATGGTGGTTAAAAGATTGATTGGATAAGACGAGGGATTGATTGATTGAATTGGATGATGGATAAAGGATGCAATTCGATTGGGATTGGATTGATCGATAGGATGAGGCAATTTATTGGATGTTAGGATTGATTGGATTAGGTAATGAATGCAATTCTACACTAGGTTTAGAGGTTTGATTAGTTAACATTTGATGTTGACTAATCAGGTGAAACTGCAAAGAGGATGATTATGACACTGAATCTACCTCAAGATGGAAGTAGATTGATTGGGATAAGAATGATAACTAAATCAAGACATATGACAATCCTAAGCAAAAATGAATGATAACGACCAGGATTATACATCTAAGTCAATTTGGATGAAAACCTCATAAATGAAGTCTAGGGAACTCAAATTGATTAACTGATGATTAATATGCAACCAAAGGATGTCCTAAGATTCACCTAGATGATTTGGTTGATTCAATGATCACTTTTAGAAAATGCAGATGGACAAAAATGAGAACTACGAGAAGACAAATGGTGATAGAAAAAAAATTTATCACAACAAAAAGATTGGAAAACAATAGGCTTTTAGTGGCCAAAAGGATTCATGTTCTAGAATTTGTATGGGAAGTAGATTCATGTATATATCCATGTATACCTCTATGTACAAGTATATGTAAGTATACCACATTGATGCATCTATATGGGCACATCGATCTACCAACATACACTTGTACCAATGTGTATATACATATCAATACATGTATATACAATATATATGCATATATGTTCACTTTTTTTTCACATCAACCATTTATGTTGCCATCATAATGATCGTAATATCACAAATAGACACATAGATAAACATCACTTATACATGCATACAAAAGTAGACAAAACTCCTAATGCCAACATACAAGCCTACGCATGACTTACCTATAACTTCAAAAAAATTGACTTAGCTTACTTAGTTTAATGGATGTGTGTGCATGCTCAGATGGTTCACATTACTATTTACCCAACCAAGCTCCTCTCCCAAGTGATATTTCTCCTCTGCCTAGAGGAATGGTACACATACCTGCATATAATGACATGAAAAAAAGAGTCATATGTTCACAACAAAACAATATACATGAAACATTTCAAAAGTTAGAATATTCAGAATTCAATAACCTTCTATTGTCCTTTATGTAGTATATCACCATGAATAACATCAAATGAAACAACATTAATATTGAAAACAAGGTACAAGCATCATTAATTCACCTCCAGAATTCACATTACATGAACACATTTACTCTATCTAGTAATGGTAATTAGTAACGTCACAATTTGGGATGTAACAGGACTTCCATGGATAGAAAAATGTAGACAAACATCCACAAATGGAAAATCACAACTAGAAACCTGCACACGGAAACCCTCGGTGAAATTTATGCAACATCTAAAAACTATGAATTCGAACCAAACCTCCTTGGGCATGTGGAAACATTCATTTTATGGGCCTTAGATATTGAAAACTTAAAGTTTGTACCTCTCTTTTGAAATGTGGATATTTGGAATGTGGAAGTTGTAGAGTTTGGTGGCATAAAACAAATAACATTTGACACATGGAAACCTGTAGTCAACAACCCACACATTGAAACTCGTATCTAGCAACCCATGTACAACAACCTACACATGAAAAATCATAGAAAAATTTCTGCAAAGGAAAAAGACTTCGTGAAATTCAGATAAGTGAATTTGGTCAAGTGGGGGTTGATTGCTTTAAGGCATTTGTCAAGCTTAGCATCAAAGATAGGGGCACACAAAATGAGGTAGGGGTGAAAATGACCCATCGGGAGCAAAAGAAAGGGGGTCCTTGCCTTCGATGGGGTATGTGTGCAAAACATGCACAACATTTATTATTGAAAACCAATAATTGAATTCAAATTTCTAAATGTTAAAATGCAAAACCTAGTGTGAAATTGTCAAGGATGATAATTTTTGACACTGCAGTAGATGCATGGAAAAATAAAAATACAAAATACATTTTCCATTCAATTTTATCCCACTTTATTAATTTGGAATGACACTATCTCTATCTCTTCCATTACTATAAAAAATAGATTATTCACTATATCGAATGCAACCAAGATATAGTATGCATATACAACTATTGTATCAATTCCTAATAACAACAAAGAATAATAGCAATGTGCACTATATTCTCAATAAATTGCTTCGACAACCTCAAAAGCAACCTATGAAGAATATTTGAAAAACAAATTAGAAAGAGTACTTGATAGCCGAGAATTTTAGAAATAGTGTATGGGAAAGAATTTCCCCTCCTATTGGGACATTCATAGGAACTGGTTCTTATTTGAGCTGTAGAAAACTAGAACAGTGAAACGATATAGAACAATGTGAAAATAAATGATTAGAGTTTTAGTTATTGGCTTCTTTAACTTACTAATTTATTATGTGCTCTTGTTTTGTAACACTAGGAACTAGGTATTAATGGCTATTGCATGTTTCTAATGTTGTAATCAGACTTGTTTGGATATTGATAATTAAATCTCAATTTAAAAAAAAAAAATATGCAACCTATAAATATATTTTCTTCCTAATTAATTATTCTTATTGACACCATACTAAATTAATTATAGGCATTTCAAAAATATCCTGAAATAAAAATACATACTATTCATTTCAACTAGAATATATATACATAATCAAATGTATATGAAAAGAATCCTAGTACTTAGAGATTTTTGCCAATATGGGCATCAATTCTATTACAATGTCTTTTCCTTAGATATGGCCTACGCATAGTTTAGATTTCACATAAACAATCAAAATTGATGGAGTTTCCTATGTCAATTTTATCATTCTTTGCATTTCACTTAGAAAGTCCCAAATTAATTACATAAATTAATTCTAATCAAATTCATTTTAGATGATCATCATCCTTCAAGTTGCAACCTAACCTATAAATTTCTCTAATTTTACCAAAAGAGTAAAATACTAATGGATATAACCAAAGTCTACATGAGACTAACTTGAATACTATCATAACAAGAGGGAGTTACAATGAGTATAAATATCAACAAGAAATACGTAAAAATATTGTGTTTAACCTAGATGTTGGGGCATTACAAATTAGTCAAACTAAACTTGCTAGCTATCCTTCCATGGTGTGCATAGCCAACAATGAATTACCCTAATAATAGAAATTTGAGCTAAAATTCCATTTGTCTTAAGTGGGTATGTGCAGGATCATGATGGGCCAAAAAGTGGCCATATGATGGGTATTTGTGGGGTATGTGGTTGATGACTTTTTTTTAACCCAAAATTGATGAAACAAAAAGGGTTTTTAAAGGAGATTCTCAGCTTTCCACCAGTATAAATTATGTTTTACTTTGAATTTAATAAATTTTTATTATTCATTTTCTATTTGAATTATGACTAAAGTCCTTATCGATAGGCTGATTGAAAAACATTTATAGCTTTCAAACAGTATCACATTTTTTGAATTTGAAATATGCATCACATTCTACGCTTCGCATACTATAGGATTAAAAAATATTAATTTCATGAAGTTTTAACCAAGTTAAAGTAGTCAGACATACAATTTTTTTATTTTTTAAAAGTTGTAATAAAAAATTCATAATTAATTATTTACTTGAAAAAATATTAAAAACTATGCATCACATCAGACATGAGTCCTCTACTTATATCTAAAATATTATAAAAAATATTATCATTTTCTTGTGGTTAGGGTAGAGCACCTACTTCTTATTTTTCCTTGAAATTTAAGTATTGTTGCATTGAAATTTCAAATTTTCACCAAATTGATTTTTTTTTCAAAAAAAACCAGTAGTTTAGAAACTACATTCAATTTTCTATAGATTCTATTCTTAAATATTTTTTAAATAATATATACAACTTATTCCAATTTTACGTCAAGTTGCCTAATTCTGATTTTTCTAATTTTTTTGCCATAAGGGCCTTTTTTTCATGATGATCCTGCACATACCCAACTTGTATGTAGGTCATGTGATGTTGTGTTTTGATAGTAATAACTACCTCCACAAACAATACTTATCTTCAAACTATGTTGGCCCTTGGGTGGGCATTCACTTGTACTCATGAGCCCTTGATAGTTAAATTCACACAAATTCACACTAGTTGATTTTCACAATTGCTACTGAGCCTGGTGGCTTAAATCCAAATGTAAATCATTATGGTGGCATGTGGTGTCCTCAAGAATCTAGCATCTCCTGCTATACCAAGTTCCCACCCTCACCCCAAAGCTATGTGTCATATTAGCACAACAGGACAAAGCCCACAAGTATTGAAAATAGAAATTGGTAAGAGATTGGTTGGTTCCATTAGTAAGCTTATCATACAAAAGTAGCTCTCACCCTAGTAGATATAGTGCTTAGCAAGAAGTGCTATGGTGCCATGCAATGGCTCCACAGACCACTAAAAAATGAAAATTTACCTCATCTTCTTCACCTACTATTGCAATTTTTCTTCTTACATGCTTAGGTGCAACCATCTCATCTTCACCACCTATTTTCATCATTATCTTCATGTTCTCCAAAGGACTCACTACTACTGCAATCTCCCTCTTTTCTTCTTCCTTATCCTCTTATAGGAGAATCTCTCCTTCAAATAAAATATATATTTTTATCATCTCTTCTTTCAAATAAGAGATCTTCTTCACCAAGTTCTTCATCAAATACAAGACCTTCAAATACCTTTATTTATGCTCATCTTGTTTCACTTGACTCTTCTTCACATTCACTCCAATCTTTACCTCTTTCTTTAGGATAGAAATCTATCATCTCTAGACACCATTCAACATCATCCTTTTTGTTCTTTATCAAGCCACTTTCACATAATTTTTCCTCATGTTTTTTTCTCATCTACTTCAACTTCCTAATTTTTCCTAGCTTCTAAGGCAACAATTCTTGCCTCAATCTTTTTCAATTCTTCAAAAACCTTTCTATTATCTATTTCCTCTCAATATTCTTCCCAAAATGGGATTATCCTCTATCTAATCATGGTCCATCATATCATCTTCCTTGAATACATATTGTGCATGTTCTCAATTTGCAGCTTTTACAACTTGCACACACACACACACAAAATTTTGAGATCCAATACTCTGCAATTGAAGGCACTCCCTACAACCAAATTCACACTCACTCTATCCTCTACCTAGCCAAGATTCTAGAAGATACTCCTCTCAAGAATTTCTCTACCCGCTTTCTCTCAGTGGAGAAAGTTCATGCACCT
This sequence comes from Sequoia sempervirens, assembly GCA_007258455.2. NCBI lineage: Eukaryota > Viridiplantae > Streptophyta > Pinopsida > Cupressales > Cupressaceae > Sequoia > Sequoia sempervirens. The sequence continues at coordinate 40,047,439 of VDFB02049217.1, forward strand.
TCTACAGAGTGTTATCTCCACTAAAGTACAACCAAACACTTTTCACTTCTCTGTAGTTGAAAAAATAACAACAATTTCAACACTTCTCCCAGTGAGGTACCCACTTGATCTTTGTCATAATAGTGGTTTTAATGTCACGAGAGGAGCAATTTTGGTTGAAATCACATATTTTTAGAAAATATAATGATTTAAGCCTTAAAAGTTCCATTTAAAGTTCCAATTGAAGAGGGTTTGATCTCACCTTAGATTCAACCTTGGATAGAACCAATAGTTTTAAAAATACCTCTCCTGCGTCTCCTTTACACCTATCAAAATTAAAAAATCACTTTTGATTTATGGGGGATCAAATGAATTCATTTAAAATTTATTTCAAATGATTATGGTATTCCTCACAACAAGCTATCAATGAATATAATTTTTAATATGTTTTCCCCTGTTATGTAGAACTTTTAAGTTTTATTAAACATAGGGACTCATTACCAATGAATTTCTTTTTCTTCACTTTTCTCTAGCTTCTCTTATCAACATTCAATGGCAACAACATCAAATTTTATTTTTTTGTTTATTTTTCTCTTTCTTGACATCCAATTTCCTGGCTTTTCCCCTTCCATCCAACTCTCCATTTCCTCTTTTTTCCCCTTCTCTATCTCTTCCTTTCTCCAATGCCTCTTTTATCTTTTTGTTTTCTTTTTTAAATAAAAATCTAAAATTTTCACCAAAAAAGATAATAGATTAAAATACAAATGTTCCCTCGCAAGAATTTTTTTTTATTTTCATGGAAAAAAGAATAATTAATAACTAAATCTCCTTTTTTAAAAATTGTTTTGAAAAAAATTTTAGAGTGATCACTCAGATAGCCATTCTTAACCCAAACAGAGATCTGGATCTCAATGTAACAGTCTTCTTCTATTATGTTTTCTTTCAGATAGTGAGTCCTTTGAGTAGTGAGCCCTTTTGATAGTGAGCCTATTGTAATCAAATTTCAAATAGAGATTTGATACTCACTGTGGTGTTTCCCTAATTAGGGTTTTGCATATAAAATCTAGTGTTCTATTATGTATAATCGTTGATGTGTTGTTGTTTCATTTGTTTTATACTGATAAGGGTTTATATATTAATAATGGTTTTAATATTAATGAAGGTTTGAAGGTTTTAATATATGACTAATATACCTCCCACTCTCTCAGTTGTCCTATGTTTCTAACAATTTTGGATTTTCTTCATGTGCAATACTTGTATATTGTTGATAAATGCCATGTAAGCTTCTTACCTTCCTTATTAGAATTGCACTTTAATTTTTGACTTGCACTTGAAACCTAAGAACTAGAAAAGGAGTTACTTGGTGTATTTATAGCATTAAAACTGAAGTATAAGTAGGTAGATCATAATGAATATCATCAATAATTCCACCATTTGAAACAGATTTTGACTTCTCAATATGGTCTTTATATGACCATAAACTCCCCCTTCATCAAAAATCACATCTCTTGACATGAAAATTCTATTATTTTGAGTATCAATGTTAAAAGAATAATTTTATCATTCACATATGACCATTATGAAAAAAAAAAAAAGCGTAGACAACTTGCCAAGAAAAAGGCTAAAGAATAAAACTCATAAGTTTTAAAGATAATTGATGTGCCATATTTTCTTCAAATTTTCTTCATCGATAATCAAATGTTTCAATACAATATTTTTATATTTATTTCTTTTAGATTACTTTAATTTCTTCTAAATGTATTTTAAATTAGATAAATAAATGTTTTTTATCCAACATTTATTTCAAATATATTATCCAAAAGGATTGAGAAGCATTGCTGAAAATTAATGAAATCTAGTATCTAATTATGGTTCGTTATGGGGAGTTTGTCACGAGATCCCCTCTATCGTCTTCATGGCTATTTTGTAGTGGGCATAGGCCCTACCCCTATTTATATTAATCATGCATCATTGCATAAATCATCATATGTTGATCAATATGTTACTTTCATCCACCATTTGAAGTATAAGAAAATTCATTACAATATTTTTTCGACTCACCATTGACACATTAGGGTCATCGCATTCATGTCATTACACTCCAAAGCTCATCAACATTGTAAAACACTTCTTAGCATAATAAGTATAAATATAAATAACTCTTGAATGAATAGTAAACATAAAATAAAATAATTAAAATATTACAAAATAAAATAACTCTTAAAATCATTAAAATACTAAATTCAAAATAAATTTTAATTTTAACAATTTTTTTAAGGCAAGTACAATGTCTCTATGTAATATTTGTTTAAATTTGTAGCCAAATTTTTTATATCTTTTTTTAAATTTTTTACTATATTATTAATCCACAAAATTGTGAAAGAAGAGTGATTTGGATTGTTTTCACTTAATCATCTTTTCCTTACTATGTGATAATCAAATTTTATTACTTCATAAATGTGTGTGTGAAAGAGAGAGAGTGTGTTTTTCAAATGAACGTTTCACAATTCTCTTTCACTTGTGAGATATCAAATTCATTTATACATTAAGAGAGGTAGGCTTCTCACTACCTTTCACTAAAGTTACGTTTTAATTTAATTTTACTTCCCTTTTGATTATTCTTAAATCGCACGAATATAACAAATTTATATTCTACTCTCTTATTTGATATTTGTAGTATGCTCTCACTTTAATTCCATCTCTCTCTACATAGATTTTTATACATCAATTTATATATATTGTTGATGATTTGTCCATCTCTATATATTGTTTGATTTTAACATTTTATTTAAGCATTGATTGTTATGATTCTTATTCTTAGTCCACCTTCTATGTTATATTAAATTTTACATTCTATGTATTTCATCTCTTATTCTTCCCCACATATCTAACATCCCCTTTCTGCTTCGGAGAGAACTTAGGATCACTATGGTACTGATGGTATGGTGAGGGAATAGGCGACGTAGTTCTTCTAGATAGGGATGACATTCGGGTCTGAGGCTCTGGTCCTGACATTCGTTTCTGTATTTCGACGCTTTCCACTCAATACACATTGTGTAAGCCTATATAAGGAACAAACTAGCATTAGTGCTCTCAATGGGTAATGAGCAGGGAAGAAACTCGCGACCAATCTCGGGTGCATTTAACTCGGGCACATTCTCGGGAATGCAATCGGGCACAAACTCGGGAACAATTAACTCGGGCACAGTCAACTCGGGCACAGACTTGGGAACAAACAATTGGCAATCAAGCGTAGAAACTCGGGCCCCTTGGTCATTCCACAACGATCAGAGCCAACGAAACTCAGGTTCATGGAAGAAGAATGAGTAGGGCGCACCAACTAACTCATCTGTGAATGTGTAAAAGGCTGGTGGAACATTAATGAAGAATGAGCAGTAAAGTCCGCGTAAACAAAATTTGAAGTATGTGTCGTGTCATGTGTTTCTGTGTTGAGTTGTCCACTCAATACGTTGTCATGTGTTTCACGTACCTCTTTTTGGTCATTTACCTTTTCCACTTCCATCACTGTCTGCTTTAGCCCATATTCTAAAGCTTTGTAATATCTTTGCAAGCTGAAAAGTATTGTGCTCCTTTGTTTCCCTTTGTGTTTAAATGTTGCTACATTCTCGCATCTCACGGGAGAGGAGGATAAGAAAAGTAGAGCTAGCTTTCCTATCTTGAACAATAATGAAATAAGTTATAAAAAATAATTCTTGATATCTCTTTCAATAATATTTAATTCTAGTCTACGGAAGTAAGGAGAAATATGGTTTGTGTGTTTGATGATCAGTAGGAAGGGGATGGCGACAATGAGAGGGATCATCCAGAAAGCAATGCTTGTGCCTTTCCTTGCGGATAAAATTTCATTGTTGGGTCGTGCACACGGAACAACTATCTTTTTTTCTCTACAATAATTGAATTCATTTTTTATCTTTCATGACAAAGTTTTCCAAACAATGGAAGTGGCCTTTGTGAAATGATGAACATCACCCATGTGGGAAATCCATGAAAATAAAGAAACTACCAACAGTTTAAAATGGAAGTGGCCTCTGCAAAATGATCAACATAATCCATGTGGGAAATCCATGAAAATGAAGAAACTAACAAAAATTTAATCTTAAACTAGATAATTTAAGCAAAATAACAGTAGAAATAATATCACTAGTGATAAACACATTCCCTTATAGTTTTGATGAATGCCACGATTAAGAACATTCAGTAGGGAACAAACACAAACAATAACTCTCATTGGATTTTTTAAAAGGCTAGTGGAACAGTAATAAAGACTAAGCGGTAAAGACTGTGTAAACAATACTCTAAGTATGTGTTGTGTCATGTGTTTCTGTGTTGAATTGTCCATGCAATATGTTGCCATGTGTTTCCCAGATTTCATCGTTTTTTGTATTAGCCCATACTTTGAAGCTTTGTAATATCTTTGCAAGCTAAAAAGTATCATGTTGTTTTGTTCACCTTTGTGTTTAAATCTTCCTATGTTCTCGCATCTCACAAGAGGGGAGCACAAGAAAAGTAGAGCTAGCTTTGAACCAATCTTTAACGATAATGAAATAAATTATAAAAAAAATAAAAAATCAATGACATGTGAAGGGTCTTGGGTGTGGGCTTCAAACTTAATCAATCACTACATATATGAAAAAGAAAGATATGCTCTTATGTTAGAAGTGAAAAGGAAACCTTGGTTGATTATAAATAAAAAAATTGTACAACCTACAATGCTACTAAATGTAGTATATATATCAGCCGCTTCATATAATGTGTGGAGTTTAGAGTTTTATTTTGAAATCGACCATCAAATATTTACACAATTACAAACTATAGGTTTATTTTACATTGGTGAATATTATCCTTTCTCACCTAACATTTCCTTAAATACTATTTAATTCTAGTTTATGTCCTTGATGGATGGTACAAAGGGAATAGCGACAGTGAGACAGATCAGTTAGAAAGGTACTCTTGTGCCTTCCCTTGCAGATAAAATTTCATGTTTTGAGTGTTGCGCATGAAACAACTCACTTGTTTTTCTCTGCAAGACTTGAATTCATTTCTAATATTTCGTGACAAAGTTTTCCGAAAAACAGAAGTGGCCTATGTGAAATGATCAACATCACCCATGTGGGAAATCTATGAAATTGTAGAAACTACCCGGAATTTAATCTTAAACTAGATAATTCAATTCACTCTCAACTAAAAGGAAATCACACTCAATAAGGAAAGAATTAATAAAAATGAGATTATTGGAGAAGTGTGTGATCCTTGTTACTATATTTTGAAGTGCTTACACAAACTTTGCTTGGTATTCAGATAAAGTGAGAGAAACATGAAAAGTTATAGATCCACATTAATTATCCCTCTATTTTATGTTTTGATCCCTCATTTGTCTACTATCTCGACAAAGATAAGGGTAAACATGGAAAAGGATAGTGCACATGTTCCTCGCAAAAATCAAGAAGAGGTCATGCATGTTGATTGCAAATAATTCAATATTCCATGAATTTATTAACCTTTGTTTAGGATTTATCAAATGTACAACTAATTAATTTACATGTTGACCTATATTAGCATCTTTTTTTTATTATTCCATTAATCTAGATTTTATATAGATTAATGGAATAATTTCCATATAAAATCTAGTGTTCCATTGTGTATGATAGTTGATGTGTTATTGTTTCATTTGTTTTCTACTGATAAGGGTTTATATATTAATAAGGAATTTAATATTAATGAAGGTTTGAAGGTTTTAATGTATGACTAATTTACCCCTCACCCTCTCAATTGTCCTACATGCCTAACAATCTTGGATTTTCTTCATGTGCATGACATGTACATCATTGATAAATGTCACCTAAACTTCTTACCTTCCTCGTTAGAATTGCGCTTTAATTTTGACTTGCACTTGAAACTCAAGAACTAGAAAAGGAGTTAGTTGGTATATTTTGAGGATTAAAATTCAAGTATAAGTGGGTAGATGATAATTAATATCATCAATAATACCCTCATTGAAATGGATTATGACTTCTCAATATGGTTTTTTTATGACCATAAACTCTCCCTTCATCAAAAATCACATCTCTTGACATGAAAATTCTATTATTATGAGTATCAATGTTAAAGAATAATTTTATCATTCACATATGACCATTATGAAAAAGTGAAAAAGGATAGACAACTTGCCAAGAAAAAGGATAAATAAAAAAACTCATAAGTTTTCAAGATAATTGATGTGCCATATTTTCTTCAAATTTGGCTCATCGATAATCTGTTCCATTACTAAAAATAGGAAATACATATTCCATTCAATTTTATTCCACTTTCTTAATTTGGAATGACACTATATCTATCTCTTCCATTACTAAAAAAAATAGATTAGTCACTATATCAAGTGCAACCAAGGTATAGTATGCATATAGAACTATTGTATGCAATTCTTAAAAACAACAAAGAATAATAGCAATGTGCACTATATTATTAATAAATAAATGCTCAATAAATTGCTTCTACAACCTCAGAAACAACCTATGAAGAATATTTTTTAAAAAAATCAGAAAGAGTACTTGATAGCCAAGAACTTTCGAAATAGTGGTTGGGAAAGAATTGCCCCTCCTATCAGGACATTCATAGGAACTAGTTCTTATAAGCTATCAAAAACTAGAATAGTGAAATGACATGGAACAATGTGAAAATAAATGATTAGAGTTTTAGCTATTAGCTTGTTTAACTTACTAATTTATTATATGCTCTTGTTTTGTAATGCTAGGAACTGGGTATTAATGGCTACTGCATGTTTTTAATGTTGTAATTAGACTTGTTTTGATATTGGTAATTAAATCTCAATTTTATTTTTCTTAAAAGCAACCTATAAATATTTTTCTTCCTAATTACTTATTCTTATTGACACCATATTAAATTAATTATAGACATTTCAAAAATATCCTGAAACAAAAATACATACTATTCATTTCAGCTAGAATATATATTATCAAACGTATATGAAAAGAATCCAGTACCTAGAGGTTTTTACCAATATGGGCATTGATTCTATTACAATGTATTTTACTCAGAAATGGCCTACACATAGTTCACATTTCACATAAACAATCAAAATTGAAGGAGTTTCCTATGTCAATTTTATCATTCTTTGCATTTCATTTAGAAATTCCCAAATTAATTACATAAATTAATTCTGATCAAATTCATTTAAATGATCATCATCCTCGACTACAGCCTAACCTAGAAATTTCTCTAATTTTACCAAAAGAGTAAAATACTGAAGGATATAAACAAAGTCTACAGGAGACTAACTTGAATACTGTCATAACAAGAGGGAGTTACAATGACTAAAAATATCAACAAGAAATAAGTAAAAAAATTGTGTGTGACCTAGATGTTTGGACATTACAAATTAATCAAATAGAACTTGATAGCTATCCTTTTGTGGCTTGCATAGCCAACAATGAATTATCCCCAATAAAGGGGATTTGAGCTAAAATTCCAATTTTCTTAAGTATGTAGGTCACACACAATGTTGTGTTTTGATAGCAATAACTACCTCCACCAACAATACTTATCTTGAAACTGTGTTGGCCCTTGGGTGGGCATTCACTTCTACTCATGAGCCATTGATGGTTAAATTCGCGCTAGTTAATTTTCGTAGTTGCTACCGAGCATGTGGTGTCCTCAAGCATCTAGCGTCACTTGTTATACCAAGTTCCCGTACTCACACCAAAGCTACGTGTCATATTATTAGCGCAGCAAGACAAAGCCCACAAGTATTGAAAACACAAACTGCTAAGAGATTGGTGGGTTCCATTGGTAATCTTATCATAAACGAGTAGATCCCACCCTAGAAGATATAGTGCTTAGCAGGAAGTGTTATGGTGCCATGTGGTGGCCCCACACACCACCAAAAACTAAAAATTTGCCTCACCTTCTTCACCTGCTATTACAAATTTTCTTCTTACATGCTTAGCTGCAACTATCTCATCTTCACCACCTATTTTCATCATTATCTTCATGTCCTCCAAAGGACTCACTATTACTGCAATCTCCCTCTTTTCTTCTTCATTATCCTCTTGCACGAGAATCTCTCCTTCAAATAAAATATCTATTTATATCATCTCTTCTTTCAAATAAGAGATCTTCTTCACCATGTTCTTCATCAAATAAGGGACCTTCAAAGACCTTTATTTATGCTTCTCTTATTTCACTTGACTCTTCTTCACATTCACTCCAATCTTTACCTCTTTCTTTGGATATAAATCTATCATCTCTATAAACCATTCAATATCATCCTTTTATTCTTTATCAAGCCACCTTCACATAATTTTTCCTCATCTTTTTTCTCATCTACTTCAACTTCCTGATTTTTCCTACCCTCTAAGGCATCTATTCTTGCCTCGATCTTTTTCAATTCTTCAAAAAACTTTCTATTCTTTCTTTTCTCCCAATATTCTTCCCAAAATGGGATTATCCCCTATCTAATCATGATCCATCAGATCATCTTCCTTGAATACATATTGTGCACACTCTCAATTTGCAACTTTTGCAACTTTCCCACACACAATTTTGAGAGCCAATGCTCTCTACAATTAAAGGCATTACCTACAATGAAATTCACTCTCATTCTATCCTCTACCTAGCCAAGATTCTAGAAGATACTCCTCTCAAGACTTCGTCTACACACTTTCTCTTAGTGGAGAAAGCTCATGCACCTTCTACCAAGCTTTATCTCCACTAAAGTACAACAAAACACTTCACTTCTCTATAGTTGCAAAAATCACAACAATTTCAACACTTCTCCTAGTGAACTACCCACTTTGATACCAAACAATGTATATAAATTAATGTGAGCCTTATCAGGAAAACAATTATTTGTAGGTGGAATGAGTTCAACTCACTTTAGACTTTTAACAATGAAGAAATCAAAAGCTATAGGTAGGAAATTTATCCTTCAAATTAATTCATACACCATCCAATTCAACATAAAACAAGAATCAAATTCTCCCAACATTTTATTTAATTAAATTCTTTTATTAATCTTTATACAATCAACTCCAGAATACCACTCATAGAATTCATGTTGTAAATTCCCCTCTGCTAATTTCAATGTCTCATTCCTGCAACAAATTTGACGTACAAATCTGCAATAAAATTCTATTTTTTAAAACAAAATTCCCCTTCTTGGAGAACTTGCATGCCTCCCCTAGAAATTTGGATTGATTACCATCATTTAAATATTTTGGACTCTTTTCTCGAGCTTCTCTCTTCAACCTTCAATGACAACAACCTCAAATTTTATTATTTTCTTTATTTTTTCTTTTTTGACATCCAATTTCTTGGCTTTTCCCTTTCTAGCCAAATCTCCATTTCCTCTTTTTTCCCTTCTCTAACTCTTCCTTTCTCCAATGCCTCTTTTATCTTTTTAGTTTATTTTTTAATTTTTTAAAATAAAAATTTACAATTTTCACCAAAGAAAGATAATAGATTAAAATACAAATGTTTCCTAGCAATTCTATTTTTTAAAATTTCAATGTGAGCATAAGAATTAATTAAATAATTAATTCAAATTGCTCCTATGACTCTACTTGAATTCTATTTGAAGAGTATGAAATTAAATTCTCCAATTCTCTCATGCACACCAAAACCAAAAATCTGAAATTAAATCAATTGTAAGGAAAATCACACATTTTTTTTTGGGTAATAAGGATTTCCATACACATGGAATGCTCCTACACAAGCTTTGAGGTAGTGGATCTCAATGTAATAGTCTTCTTCTATTCTCTTTTCTTTCAGATAGTGAGTCCTTGTGAGTGATCCCTTCTTTCTTTTCTTCTAGATAGTGAGTCCTTTGGGTAGTAAGCCCTTCCAATAGTGAGCCTATTGTAATCAAATTTCAAATATAGATTTGATAGTCACCATGGTGTTTCCCCGATTAGGGTTTTGCATATAAAATCTAGTGTTCTATTGTGTATAGTAGTTCATGTGTTGCTTTTTCATTTGTTTTATGTTGATAAGGGTTTATATATTAACAAGGGTTTTAACATTAATGATGGTTTGAAGGTTTTAATGTATGACTAATTTACCCCCACCCTCTCAGTTGTACTACGTTTCTAACAATTTTGGATTTTCTTCATGTGCATGACTTGTACATCGTTGATAAATATCACCTAAGCTTCTTACCTTCATTATTAGAATTGCACTTTAATTTTGACTTGCACTTGAAACTTAATAACTAGAAAAGGAGTTACTTGGTGTATTTCTAGCATTAAAATTGAAGTATAAGTGGGCAGATCATAATGAATATCATCAATAATTTCACCATTTGAAACAGATTTTGACTTCTCAATATGGTCTTTTTATGACCATAAACTCCCCCTTCATAAAAAATCACATCTCTTGACATGAAAATTTTATTATTATGAGTATCAATGTTAAAAGAATAATTTTATCATTTGCATATGACCATTATGACAAATGAAAAGGGATAGACAACTTTCCAAGAAAAAGGCTAAAGAAAAAAACTCATAATTGTTGAAGATAATTGATGTGCCATATTTTCTTCAAATTTTCTTCATCGATAATCAAATGTTTCAATACAATATTTTTATATTTATTTCTTTTAGATTAAATTAATTTTTTCTAAATGTATTTTAAATTAGATAAATAAATGTTTTTTATCCAACATTTATTTGAAATATATTATCCAAAAGGATTGAAAATCATTGTTGAAACTTAAATAAATTTAGTATCTAATTATGGTTCTTTATGGGGAGCTTGTCATGAGATCCCCTTTGTGGTCTTCCTAGCTATTTTGTAGTGGGTATAGGCCCTACCACTATTTATATTAATAATGCATCATTGCATAAATCATCATATGTTGATCAATATGAAACCATTAAAATACTAGATTCAAAATAAATTTTATTTTTAATAATTTTTTTAAGGTAAGTACAATGTCTTTATGCAACATTTGTTTAAATTTGAAACCAAAATTTTTATATCATTTTAATTTTTTTTTACTATATTATTAATCCAAAAAATTGTGAAAGAAGGATGATTTGGATTGTTTTCACTTAATCATCTTTTCCTTCCTATGTGATAAATAAATTTTGTTAGTTCATAAATGTGTGTGAAAGAGAGAGAGAGAGAGAGAGTGTGTGTATTTTAAATGAATGTTTCACAATTCTCTTTCACTTGTGAGATATAAAATTCATTTATACATTAAGAGAGGTAGGCTTCTCATTACCTTTCTCTAAAGTTCTGTTTTAATTTAACTTTACTTACCTTTTGATTATTCTTAAATCACATGACTATAACAAATTTATATTTTACTCTCTTCTTTGATATTGTAGTACACTCTCACTTTAATTCCATCTCTCTATATAGATTTTTATACATCAATTTATATATATTATTGTTGATGTGTCCATCTCTATATATTGTTTGATTTTAACATTTTATTTAAGCATTGATTGTTATGATTCTTATTCTTAGTCCACCTTCTATGTTATATTAAATTTCACATTCTATATATTTTGTCTTATTCGGAGAGAACTTAGGATCACTATGGTACTGATGCTATGGTGTGGGAATAGGCGACGTAGTTCTTCTAGATAGGGATGACATAATCTTGATTCCTTCTAGATGCTCTAGTCCTAATATTCATGTTTGTATTCCAATGCTCTGGTCCTAACATTCATGTCTGTATTTTGATGCTTTCCACTCAATACACATTATATGTAAGCCTATATAAGGAACAAAACTCCTTGTATTTGGCATCTGTTGTCTGTTTCAAAGGTTTTTTTTGTTTGGAACAAACTCACAACCAAACTCAGGTGCATTTAACTTGGGCACATTCTTGGGAATGCAATCGAGCACAAACTTGAGAACAATTAACTCAGGCACAGTTAACTTAGGCAAACTCAGGAACAAAAAATTGGGAATCAAGAGTAGAAAATTAGGGCCCTTGGTCATTCCACAATGATCAGAGCCAATGAAACTCAGGTTCATGGAAGAACAATCAATAGGGTGCACCAACTAACTCATCTAGGAATATGTAAAAGGCTGGTGGAACATTAATGAAGAATGAGTGCTAAAGTACGCGTAAAAAAAACTCTAAGTATAAGTTGTGTCATGTGCTTCCATGTTGAGTTGTCCACTGAATATGTTGTCATGTGTTTCATGTATCTCTTTTTGGTCATTTATGTTTTCTAGTGTCTGTCGCTATCTATTTTAGTCCATGTTCTGAATTATTGTAATATCTTTGCAAGCTGAAAAGTATTGTTCTCTTTTTTTTCCCTTTGTGTTTAAATGTTGCCATGTTCTTGCATCTCACATGAGAAAAGGATACGAAAAGTAGAGCTATCTTTCCCATCTTTAACAATAATCAAATAAGTTATAAAAATTAATTCCTAATATTTCTTTCAATAATATCTAATTCTAGTCTAGGGAAGTAAGGAGAAATATGGTTTGTGTGTTTGATGATCGGTAGGAAGGGGATGGCAACAATGAGAGGGATCATCTAGAAAGAAACGCTTGTGCCTTTCCTTGTGAATAAAATTTCATTGTTGGGTCATGCACACCGAACAACTCTCTTTTATTCTCTACAAGAATTGAATTCATTTTCTATCTTTCGTGACAATTTTTTCCAAACAATGGAAGTGGCCTTTGTGAAATGAACAACATCACCCATGTGGGAAATCCATGAAAGTGAAGAAAATACCAAAAAATTAAAATGGAAGTGGTCTCTACGAAATGATCAACATCATCCATGTGGAAAATCCATGAAAATGAAGAAACTACCAAAAAATTAATCTTAAACTAAATAATTCAAACAAAAAAATAGTAGAAATAATATCACTAGTGATAAACACATTCCCTTATAGTTTTGATGAATTCCACAATTAAGAACATTCAACAGGGAACAAAAAAACCCAATAACTCCCCTTGGACTTTTTAAAAGGCTAGTGGAATAGTAATGAAGACTGACTGGTAAAGTCCACGTAAACAAAACTCTAAGCATTTTTTGTGTCATGTGTTTCTGTCTTGAACTGCCCACTCAATATGATGTCATGTGTTTCCTAGATTTCATCATTGTTTGTATTAGCCCATACTCTGAAGCTTTGTAATATCTTCGCAAGCTAAAAAGTATCATGCTTTTTTGTTTACCTTTTTGTTTAAATCTTCCTATGTTCTACATCTCATAGGAGTGGACGACAAGAAAAGTAGAGCTGGCTTTTTGATCTTTAACTATAATGAAATAAAGTACAAAAAATAAAATAAAAATGAGTGGCATGTGAAGGGTCTTGGGTGTGCACTTCAAACTTAATCAATCACTACAAATCTAAAAAGAAAGATATGCTCTTATGTTACAAGTGAAAATAAAACCTTGTTTGATTATAATTAAAAATCTTGTACAACGTACAATGTTACTAAATATAGTATATATATCAATCGCTTCATATAATGTGTGGAGGTTAGAGTTTTATTTCTAAATCAAAAATGGCGACCGTGGGACAAATCAGTCAGAAAATTACTCTTTTTCCTTCCCTTGTAGATAAAATTTCATCTTTTTAGTGGTGTGCACCGAACAACTCACTTGTGAATTCATTTCTAATATTTTGTGACAATGCTTTCTAAACAACGGAAGTGGCCTCTGTGAAATGATCAAGATCACCCATGGGTATGTGAAATATCATCATGGAAAAAATAGGCCCTCAAGTGGCAAAAAATTTAGAAACATCAGAGTTAGGAAACTTGAGGTAAAAAATTTGAATATGTTATCTATATTATTTTAGAAATATGTAAGAATAGAATCTGTAGCAAATTGAATGTAGTTTCTAAACTACTAGGTTTATTTTAAAAAAAATAAAAATCTATTTGGTGAAAATTTGAAATTTCAATGTATTAATAGCAAATTTCAAGGAAAAAATAAGAAGTAGGTGTCCTGTCGGCCACCCTAACCACAATAAAAAAATAGTATTTTTATAAGATCTTAGATATGACAGAAGGACTCATGTCTAGATGTGATGCATATTTTTTTGTAACTTTTTGCAAGTAAATAATTAATCATATTTTTTATTACAACTTAAAAAATATAAAAACTAATCGTCGACCCGACAACTTGGTCAAAACTTCCATCAAAATTCAATTTTTTTTTTTTTAAACCTATAATATGCAAAGCATAGAATGTGACATGTTTGGTTAAAAAATGTGATATCATTTGGAAGCTATAGATGTTTTCAATCAACCTATCAATTAGGACTTTAATCATAATTCAAATAGAAAATAAATAATAATAATTTATTAAATTCAAAGTAAAGCATAATTTATATTGGTGGAAAGTTGAGAATCTCCTTTAAAAACCCTTTTCATTTCATTAATTTTGGGTAAAAAAAATGTCATCAACCACAACCTACAAATACCCATTATATTGCCACTTTTTGGCCCATCATGATCCTGCACATACCCCCATGTGGGAATTATGTGAAAATGCAGAAACTACCTAGAATTTAATATTAAACTAGACAATTCAATTCACTCTCAAGGGTGATCCTAGAATACTAGTTTACAATTTTTGGGCAAACTAGACACTAAACTGATTTTTCCTAACTAAATCTTCACTTTCAGGAACCTATATTAGCTAAACCATGAGGAATTTGAAGATGATGCAAACTAGTGATTTGTGGCATTTTTTCTATAGATTCTAAATATACATATTTTAAAATTTTTGGAATCATATTGTACTTCTTTTTCCATATCCTTTGAAAACTATCTTTTTCAGTAAACACCATTTTTAAGGAGTGACACTCACTGCATAACACATCAATTTTTTTCCATGAAGAGTAAAATTCTATTTTTTTTCAAATTTAAATTTTTAACTATGATATCTAGTGCTTCCAATTGGTTTTCACATTTTTTTTATTGAATATTTTCCTCAATCAAGTTTTGAAGTCAAACCAATTACAATTCGGACATGACAAACAAATATACTTCAATCTTTTTGTATAATAAAATTCTTTTTTTTTTTTTTGTGGATCAAGGAATTCAATATCTATTGCACTCATATTTTTTTAATTTTTTTTTATAATCTTCTATTTTTCAACTATGCAAAACAAAGAGGTTCATTTTCGGTGAAAAACCTATATTCACAAGAAATAAAAAAATAATAAAAAATAAAATTTATTTAAAATTATACTTTTTGGGAAGCTTACAATAAGGACTACATACTTACCAAAAATAAATTTTAAATGAATTCATTTGATTCCCCAAAAATTAAATCAAATGTGGTTTTTTTTATCAACATTTTGATCTAAAACTGGCAGGGTTCTATCCAAGGGGGGTTTGATCTAAGGTAGTTTGATCTAACCCTCTTCAACTGGAATGCTTTAAGTGGAACATTTTAAAGCTTAAATTTTATATTTTCTAAAATTATGTGATTTAAAAAAGAAAATAGAATCTCCTAGAAATTATAAACCAGCTTTGTGGGATCACCCTCAACTAAAATGAAATCACACTCAATAAGGAAAGAATTAATAAAAACGAGATTTCTGGAGAAGTGTGTCATCCTTGTTCCTATATTTTGAAGTGGTTACACAAAATTTTCTTGGTATTCAAATGAAGTGAGAGAAAGATGAAAACTTATAGATCTATGCACATTAATTATCCCTATATTTTATGTTTTGATCCCTCATTTGTCTACTATCTCGATAAAAATAAGGATACACATGGAAAAGGATAGTGGAAACGTGCCTCTAAAAAATCAAGAAGAGGACATGCATGCTGATTACAAATAATTCAATATTTCATTAATCTATTAACTTTTGTCTAGGATTTATCAAATGTACAACTAATTCATTATCTACATGTTAACCTATATTAGAATTTTTTTTAGTATTCCATTAATCTAGATTTTATATAGATTAATGGAATAATTTCCATATAAAATCTAGTGTTCCATTATGTATGGTAGTTGATGTGTTATTGTTTCATTTGTTTTATACTGATAAGGGTTTATTTATTAATAATGGTTTTAATATTAGCGAAGGTTTGAAGGTTTTATTGTATGCCTAATTTACTTCCCACCCTCTCAATCGTCCTATGTGTCTAAAAATCTTGGATTTTCTTCATGTGCATGACTTGTACATCATTGATAAATGTCACCTAATCTTCTTACCTTGTTAGAATTGTGCTTTAATTTTGACTTGCACTTGAAACTCAAGGACTAGAAAAGTAGTTACTTGGTGTATTTCTAGCATTAAAATTCAAATATAAGTGGGCAGATCATGATGAATATCATCAATAATACCCTCATTTGAAATGGATTTTGAATTCTCAATATTGTCTAAAAAAAATTAGGACAATAAACAATCCCTTCGTCAAAAATCACATCTCTTGACGTGAAAATTCTATTATTATGAGTATCAATGTTAAAGAATAATTTTATCATTCACATATAAACATTATGAAAAGTGAAAAATGATAGACAACTTGCCAAGAAAAAGAGTAAACTAAAAAAATTCATAGTTTTTTTGAAGATAATTGATGTGCCATATTTACTTCAAATTTGGTTCATCAATAATCAAATGTTTCGATTTAATATTTTTTATATTTATTTCTTTTAGATTACTTTAATTTCTTCTAAATGTATTTTAAATTCTCTTTCACTTTTGAGAAATCAAATTAATAATTAAAAAATTATATAATTATAATATAATATAAATATTTTAATTATAATATATAATAAAATATATAATATAAATATTTATACCATTTATTTATTATACCATTGATTTACTATTTATACATATAAATACATATAGTTAATATATAGTATATTGTGTAAACATATAAAAATATTAATATATATTATATTTATATTTATATGTATTTATATTATATGTATACAACATACATGTTGTATATTAACATATATGATAATCCATAGGCACCCGAACCATACAAAGAGAGGACAATGTAAAGGCCTAACTAGCTAGGACTAAATTTCCCCCTTTGGTCAGGTGATGCATTTATATTTCTCTGATTCTCACAAAGAACCAGGTCTCTGAGTTTAAAGGTCCTAGGGAGCACACTTTTGTTATATTATCTTGATAGCAATT